>VXAV01008031.1:81122-94692 GCA_013399715.1 Alectura lathami | reverse complement strand
GTAAGCAATTTCAACAAGGAAGCTGAAGAGTTCAGAACTGGAACTGCTCATTAAAACTGAAAACTGATAACGAACAAGGCTGAGCAGGCACTTTCTTCTTACAGCCTTAAAATGAAAGAATCCAGGAGCAGAAGATGATAATGGCATTTGACAACAGCTGTCCACCACCGTCCAAGAATTCAGAACATCAGGTTCACCACCACCCTCTCAAGAGGAACCTTTGCGCATATTCAGTATTAAGATAAAGCACTGCGATAATGAGAATTCACAAAGGGACAAAAAATTGCATAATCTGTGGTCAAATGCATAACTTCTTGGTTGGCAAAGGCTCACTTTTATACAGTAACACCCTGCAGTATTAGAAATTTCTTTCTCATAATAGTTTCCATGCTTCATTGAATAACGATACTAAATAAAACCAAACAAAATAACCTCCTTCACCATATAAATTGCTCTGTGCCTACGCCTACCTTAATAACAAAAATGGGAAGAATTACATCTAAGCTTTCCAATCAGATAATTTCCCATGTATGTTAAATATAGATTTACCCTTCTAAACAAGCAAGTAGAATTTTCTGTCTGACTTCTTACAGGTTAGTATTAGGCTAAAAAATTTAGAGCTACCAAGAGATAAAAGGAACAAAATCTATTTCCCTTTCTTTTTATTGACTTTCTGAACATACATAGCATATTCAGGTGATAAAAAATGTATAAAGCATGACTATTAAAACATATTTTCCCAAATGAAAGCCTTCACCATAAAGGCAGCAGCAGCAAGTTAATTAAACCATTTATTCCATATTTTTATAACAGCTGCCTGGAGTCAAAAGTTACATTTTATAAAAGAAGATATACTCTTACTATATTAGTTAAGTGTTTAATCAAAAAAGGAAGTGAACACCCTCTTGACTTTTGTAGGGTTTACACGTTTCCAAAGTAAATCAATCACAATAGACGCATTCACTCCATCACAAATCTCGTTCAGGTCTAGCAGTATTAGCTTTTCTATAAAGCAGACATAAAAAAGAGCTACTATTATTACGCTTCAAAGGGTAATTTTTCTTTCTGACAAAACTCAAGACCTTTCTAGTCTTCATCCATAAAAAAGTCCAAGTGGACCTTTTTTTTTTTTTCTTCAAAATACAGATGTTCTAATATGTTGGCCTGCATGGACCCAAGTATTTATTATTTAAAACAAAACCAAAATGCTCCCAAAATATAAAATATGTTTACCACATATCATTTTACTCAGAACAATACTTTACTTAAACTTACTACCTTCAATAGAGGAAGGCAGATAATTAAGACTTGCCCAAACTGACAATGCAGTAACAAAGATTAAAACTAAATATTCAGAGATGAGAGACTGAAAGCGGTAACACCTGCAGGTCACTTCCTTCATTTATTACTTTCTATTTGTTAGCCTTCTGCCCAAAAAGTCAGCCCAGTTCTGCCCAAATATCCCAGATGACATGACTTCCACCACAGTGAAGTCATCTACTTCTACTTAGTTACAGTCTCTTACACCATCCCTTAAAATAATCACCTCTGTCATGTAGTCGCTAGTGTATAAACACTAGTGTATAAAATTGAAGGTATACAGGCCAGTTTTGCCTTTGGTCTCAGAGATTAACGGGATGCACGGGAAGGATTTTGATCCAAGCAAGGTTTTCCACACCACACTTAGAAGGGTTCTTCAGTGCTTGAACTCCTTCTCCCTTCTCCTCTGGCAAGACATGTAGAGAGGAAGTATCCCAGTGTTCTTAACACTTTTATTTTTAAAAAATCTGAATGCTTGCAGTGAGGGAGGAGGAAGCCGACATTTAGTTAGCATGCCAAAGTCTTCCCAGTGCACCACACATACACTGTCGTGAAACGGAGGTGACAAAGTGCTTTATTAACTGGTGCTCAGTATACGCCACAAATGCTCCCTAACCACACATGGCTATGCTATGGGATGGACAGCCCAGGGAAAAGCTGGTGAAACCCAATTCTACAGTAACAGAAAAAGGATGACATGGAAACCGGAGTACAGGAAGTAGATATGAAGTGCTGATCTGTAGTTATATTTATTTCTGTGATAAGGAATCTGCTTCTTCTATTTCAGCTTGTGAGCAAAAAAGAGAATGAAGACTTGCTTCCTGGTAAAGATTTCAAAGTTTTGCAAGTTTTCACCACCTAAATTCTATCTTTTGTGTTCACTGTTACAACAAGATAACATCTTCATTCAAAAGTTATGGAAGTTTTGATTGCTGCTGTGATCAGCTGAATTCTTTCCTCTCTGTTTCATTACAGTTAAGACAATAATGGAGAAAAATCTGCAGAGAGCTTTAACCTCTCCTCTGACTGTTCTACCTGCTTTTGACCGCTCCCTGTACAGTCATTTTGCGGTACAGGTCTTCCTTCCTTAAATCCACAGTGAGGTATTACATATGGCACAGCTGAGCACACATACTTTTCTCCTAAGTTGTGTGCTGCTACCGAGGCACTGCAAGCCAGGGCCAGGAAATCAAATGAGATCAGCAATGCCCTCTTTGATATTTAAAGCAAAAAATATATATTAAGTGAACTGAAGTTGATAGCTTAGTTGTCATTAATTTAATTAACACATAGTGCTGCCTCTGGCTAATTTTAAATGTGGAAAGTGGATCTCCTGGAAGACTGAAACTCCTACTCAAATTATGTTATTTAGAATAACACTATATGCTTGAAGAATCTCTGCAGGGCAAAAACAAACAAAACAAAAATCCGAATGATATCAGATGACAATTTAAGAAGGCAAAAATTGCAAAACAATGTTATCCTAAATTACTGAGAGTGCTGGTTTCTTGACTGCCTATTTACACAGAAATTACACAGAGAAGGAGGTAAGGGTTTTACAGCAATACTGGCCTGCTTGGAAGGAGACCACAACGGTAACCGTGTAAAGGCAAGTGGCAAAACTGAACTTGTCTTTCACGCCAGTTAAGCTGTGTGTGATCTCTTGGACAAGAATGTTTATCCAATGACTTCTGAGGGAATCAGAAAACATTATAAAATAGAACACAGATGTTTACAATCTAGTAACAACCAGGATGCTGACTGCATGCATTTGGATACCATTAGAGATAAAATTTTGGAGGATTCAGCATCTTTTCACCACAATCAGAAACAACAGCAGTAATCAAAAACAAATGGAAAAATAACATACACCACCATTATTTCCCTAGCAATTTTATCAACATAAAACTCCTGCTTACGTTTGGGCTCATCATTTGTGACAGCCTGAATGAAGTCATATGGAGTCATATATAGCTGTCCTTCAAATTCTAAACTGGCAAACCTACGAAACCGTTGCTCCCGAGGTGTCGCATATAGGTGTAAATCTTCGAGGTCTGATCTGTTTTCTGTAACCTTCAAAGACAGAAGGAAATAATTTTAATGTATTGTTTTACAATTGCCACTGCCATTTACCATAAAGAAACTGCAAATGAAAAGGCAATAACTCACAAAGACAAATCCATCACAATATTTTTGTACGATAAGAGCTGAAGTAGAATTTCACTGCTATCATTTTCACTTGTCTACAATTTTCACTTGTCCGCAATTAACCATCATGGAGTGAAATTTCTGTCACTAGCCAAGCTTGGGAAAAAAAAAATGAATCTAGAAAGGATAGCAACTCTAACTCAAAGTCATTCATGGAACTTGACCAGTTATTTCACTTGTCTGACATTTCCAGAAGAGAATTTAATAATTTTCAATTGCTTCTTACATGACAGTAAGAAGCAAAACACCTCCACAACACCCTCCAGTGTAAACCTTCTGATTATCACTGCAGTCGAAGCGTCTACTGCAATCAAAGCTACCACACATGGGGAACAGAGTAAGAGTAGAATTACCCCTCCAGAGTTACAAAAGTACTATATGCCATGAAGTTCACACAACTCAGAGTCTACAGATGTTGGGGGTTTCTGGTTTCACCACCCTACTCACTGTTGGTAAACTTACTAGTACAAAACAGGAAGTGTTCTGAATTGTTACAATTGTTATAAAACAAAGATGTTGTCGAGAAAACATGCTACCACTAAGTGAAAACTTCCTTTAGTTCATAACCAGGCAAGCTCCTCTGTGGAATCAAGAACTTGAAAAAAATGCAAGGCATTAAACTTTTGTTCAGAGATGAGAACGATCAAACCCAACGTGTTTCATAAAAGGACAAGCAATGATGTAGGCAACTTTTCCCAGTATGTGAAAATAGGAATGCGATATCTTATCTGTGAAATAACCCATTCTGCCAATGTCACCATTATTCTTGTCATTTCAGACAGTATCTCCGAAGTTCTTCATGTGCCAAAAATAACTAAGGAGAAGCAACAAATTGAACTATTTTATAAAACTATTTGTCTTTTAGCAACTAAGAAATCAGCCAGATATGTTTTGTGTTTTCAGAGAATCCTCTCTTTTAGTTTAAAGCTGTCACCCCTTGTCCTATAAGGCCTCCCTGGGAAAAAAAAAAAAAAAAAACAGGGCGGGCGGGGGAGAGATAAAATAATGAATTATCTTCTGACATACCCATATGCAAACCGAAGCATTTATGTGCTGTCTCACTATTTGAATACAGTCTGACTGATCGTTCTGCAGTCCAGTGGCATTCAAGCTATGCCTTCATGTGGGATTTACACAACTTAATGGTTTTGGTAGAGCTTGTAGCAAGATAATTGATTATCTCTGTTCTTGAAGTTTAATATTCTATCTTATTTTTGATAAATATGTTATTTTATCGCTATTACAAATATGCTTTTGAATAAATGCAGGTTGTAAGCACGAGGAATAAAGCAGTGTCTCTGCAAAGGCAACTTTCAGAGAAGACACTGCTTCAAGGCCATATTACACACACAGTGCTTGTTATTGACTGTAATCAGCCATGATCAGTCATGCACAATCAGGAGAATCTGTACATAGTGTATCGTTCAAGAAATATTACCTCGCCTTTTCATGACTGTTAACGTTTGGAGAGCATGCCGAGATCCTTTGCTCTCAAGAAACTCACACCACCTTGGGTACTGCTGCTTAGTACTGCCTTTTAGAAAGGCAGCCGGAAATCCTCAGACACATCTGACACTACCTGAAGTACCCTGTGCTAACATAAAGCAACATACTGCAAACAAGGAATTTTTAAGACATGCTTCAACTTATTTCATGCCAATACTCCAGTCCCCAAAATCCTAGTTTCTGCTTCATTTTAGCCAGCCTGCATTCTCCCTCTGGCTATACAGCAATGCCAGTGTTTTACCCTCTGGCTAAACGTCACTGTAACCCAATATGAATACTGGCTGGCCACCAAAACAAGCCATAACTCCCAGCACCCTGCCTGCCCTTGCTCTGACACCTGCATGCTCAACGTGCTAAGTGTCAAACTGGGTAAGGGAACTGATCTGACTGACAAAGCTTTGTGTTGGCGGTGCTATTTTTACCCAGATAAATTCCTGGATCTACCCCACAAGAACAGTATTTGTTCCAAAACCAAGGCTACAGGAATCTGTAGCTGATAGAAAAGAAAATATAAATCTCTTCCAGCAGCAGCCTGCACCTATTTCAAGTTAGTGTAAGAGGCAAACTACAGGCTTAAGTATAATCTTATTCTGAGCAATAAAAATATCACTTTGTTTCGAACTTTGTGGTTTCACCTGAAAGAATCAGAACAAGCTGTCTATGCTATTGATTGAACATGAACTCAAACAAGCGTATACAGGGTTTAACTTACTGTATTAGATCACTGGACTCTGTATCAAGTGCCCGAGTAAAGCCTAGGCAGGGTTTGGCAGCAGAAGACTCCAGGCACAAGCCTTAGCAAACTGCCAAGTAAAACTATTTACAAGAACAATAATTTTTTTTTTCCCCCCTAATTTCCTGTTGAAAGCTTTCTTTCTCCTATTACTGCTTATCAGCTCATGAAACTTGCATAGAATCTGTAATAATTAGGATCTACCAATTAAAAATTCAAGACGTCCTAAAATATTACCGCAACCCATAGCTTTTCAGGCATTCATTTAACGAATTCTCAACACAATTACAAAATGTCTTCTCAACACATTCTTCCCAACATTAGCAGATCATAACCCAATGAGGCAATGATGAGAATTTTAGTGACATCATGACTTGCTCTCGATTGATTGATTTCACATTTACAGCCAGGTTCGGTTGTTATAACAGCAAATCTAACGTAATGGACACACAAACAAGACACAGAAAGCAGACACTGCGTACCTTAGGGAAGGTACTGCTAGAGAAGGAGTGAGTGCAATACGACTCCAATTTCTATTTGAAGTTTCAAGAGCTTATCCAGACTAAATCTCTCTGTAATTATCAACAGTCTTCAAGAACTTTCATGAAAGTACCGCTCCCTGACAAACAAAAAGGGGAGATTTTTTTTACCCATCTGTTTACTAATCCTCTTGGCAATTACTAACTGCAAGGATCTCGTATCATGTTATGGTTCTCTGCCTTTTGAAAACTGGACACATCCATCTCCTTCAAGCAGAATGCCACGGGCCTCCCAATGGCAGTATTATCTCAATTCTGTGAGTAGCAGGTCAGCTCCTGTTTGTCTGCACATGTATACCAATCTGCTTCACTGAACTTGCAGGAAAAAAATTGTTCTGTGGCTGAAACCAAGAATGCAGCTGATGGCCGTAACTTCCATCCTTCCACCCTCACCTCCCAGAAGTGGGCACAACAGCTAGGACAGGCTCAGCAGCGCTCACCAACAACGTGTCATCTTCTCCCTACCCTCCCAAAAACCTCCACACTAAGAGCTGGAACCAAACAGCTCACGGCTCCCATGCTTCTGCCCTGCTTCCAACTCAGTGCCTTGTTGCTCTGCATTTTCCCCCCTACACCCTAGGCCATGCCTTTTCCAAGCCCTGCACTGACCCAACAGCAGCAATTTGGGGTGCTGCTATGTACAGTCCTGGCTTCCACCTGCCTCCTGCAGAACCAGGAGCAGACAGCTTGTGGCTTGGTTTACATCAGCCAAGGAGAAAAAAACAAACTCCTCTTAGCCTATTTTCTTGCCGCTCTCAACATTCCCTAACACAAATATACATACGCATACCTAATCCTCACACGGAGGAGATATTTCAAAGCACTTGCTAAAATGGATTAAATGGATTCAGGACTTGCACACAAACCACCACCAGGCAAAGGATGCAGAGAGACAAATTTTTACAGAAGCAAGTCCATTTTAACATCACCTTATCAAAAGATGGTAAATAAAAATTAAATTGATGACCAAACAGTAATTTTGGCAAGGTACTTCTCCAAATGGCCTGTATGACACTTCAGTTACCTGTGCCTTCCATTATAGATCTCCACAACAAATGTATTACAAATGGCCTGAAGCACCTGGCAGAGGCCTCCAAAGTTTCAGATTCACTATGCACATGAACACATGATGACAATGCTGTCTCACTAACATACTTCAAAGACTTCGTACAGCTCCTAAGATCTATCTTCTAGAAGTGCCAGAGTTAGAGAAGGCCATGCAACAGGAACACCAGCATGCCGCACAGAGCAGCAGCCCTTCAGAAGAAGGTCCATCTATGTTATGGTCGCCCAGCATTTTGAAGCCAATTAGCTTTGAATGCTGAATCCTTGCAGCATCCCTTAAAGAGTGGTCATTCTTCACATACAGTGTCTGCCAGCAGGGAGACGTCAGACAGCCCTGAAAGTCTAGTGTTCTCACCAAAGACTTCCACAAGTTACTCAAACTTCCTTAAAGCATGGTTGAATGACCATTTCTGGTCCCGTGCTTGTCTTACTGCCTCTCTTATCTCAGAGACCTGACCTGTCTGAATTTGGTGTAATGTGAATTAACCTGTGTGGCCTTAACCTTACAGTAAAATCCATGTAGTAACTCCACGCTGCCATAAGATGGCCTAACGCAGGACATGAGCTCACAGAGTAATCAAAGTAATCAAAGTAATCAAAGTAATTAAATTTTGCGGTACTTATGACCTCAAACTATTTGAAAATATCAATAAATGGCAGTGATACAGCTCAGGTTCAGTGGAAGTAAGGTGCAGAAGATAAAACAGGACATCATTACCTTTCCTATTGAAAAAACACAAAAGAAATGTTATTTGCCAAGTGTTAGTCTCATATTATGCTAAGTCAGAAATTTAGAAGTTTTGTTTTGTTGCCAAAGATCTAATTTTCCCCTAGAAACAAGTTTAAATGCCAGGTACAGCATATACTGTTCAAAAATTAGAAAAACTGATCCCAAAGAATCTATTATCAAAACCCAGAACAATATCCCAACTTTCAGATTCTAAGAACATCTACAACCGATGGAAAATACTTTACAAAACAAACAGGTAAAAAAAGACATACTGTGTGTGCACTTATCTGAAGAGCTCCAACAGTATCATCACAAACCCAAGTCTTCTGTGTTCCAAGCCAAATCAGTGTTCTTTTGCTTTTTCCAACCGACATAAAGGTGAGACTATTTTAGCTAAAGAAGCCAAGATTTGCTATGAAAAGTACCTTTTGCTTGCAGTCAAAAATATGTTATGTTACAGCAGTTTAATCTTTAAGTAATTTATTTCAAGCAAGTGAGTTTCTTTGAATTTTTGCTTGCAAAGTAATCTGCCTTCCATCAATGAGAATCTGTGCAAATTATTAAAATAAAAAGGTTTTCAAAGCAGTGCTGTTCTTTACTTCCTTAACTTATATTTGACTTCAGGCTTATTTAATATGCTCCCATGTAGATAAAAGTAGCAAAACTTTGTTTTCATGCTGGGTGGCCAAAAGGTTAAACGTCACATTCCCAGTGTGGGAAAATCCCAAAAGCAGACAAAACTGTTTTGATGCTTAGAGAAGTTATATTTCTAGCAGACTACTTAGATGTAGCACAGCCAACAATTCTGTTAGTTGATCTCTCTTCTCTGAGATAAGGACAATATTATATTAAAATATTTACAAGCATAGGAAGCTGGAATGTGTTTAAAATACTGAAGAAAGGGCCCTTTTCAAATACAACCCTGTTTCAGGAAATTCTCAGGGTAATAATGTTTATCTATAAGCACAGCTATTCCCTAAATCTTTCAAAATAAATGTCACATGAAAATATTCTCCAACAGTCCTTCCTACAGAAGTTTGGCATGCAAACTACTTAAACTCTAGCCGTTCTTCCAGAAGCTTCAGTCAGTGCACACACCCTGCAAGACAAGGCCATAGGACTGATTCACTGCGTGCAAGACTGAAACACGCAGCAGCTGGATCTGCCTATCCCAAACATGCACCACCCCTTTTTAACACCCTGAGGGAGCACAGAAGTGGTGCTGAGAGGTAATCACACCTTCTTCTTCAACACAGCTCTCACTGCAGCTGGCTGGCAAGCACTAACCTTCTCTGGGTGACTACACAGTGAGGAGCTTCAGACGTGATCAGCCAAAGTGCCAGCCGCTCTCCCACACCTGGCAGCTGACCTGCTGCGTGAAATGCACAGCGTGTTTGGAAAAAGGCTAGCTACAAGCCATCCTTGACACATCTCTTAGAGCAGCATGCTCTGTAAGAGCCTCCTCCCCAGGAGAATTAGCCTTACTTTTTGGAGTTAAAGTCTTGGTCTTCCTTTCACAGAGTTGGAAATACATGATGTAATCCACTCAGAAATGTGCTGCTACAAATAAACTTGACCTTTTGAGTATTTTCACAAACAGTTTGACAGTATTGCTGAGGTAGAAGGAAAAAAAACCTCTAGAAACATCCAAAGTATGCAGCTTCTCCTGGAAAAGAAGTGTGCCTTCAAGAAACGTGACAAAGTAAATACTCTGGGTCTGCCGCTCCTCAACTCCCCTTTTAATTCTTAAACAGTCTCTTAGAATCGCTTCCTTCAGAGGTGATTGCATGAAGTCTGGACCTTGTGTTCACTACCTTTAAGGAATGGCAACAGGGTTACCGAAAGTATCTCCTTGGGGTGCTAAGTAAGTCATTGTTCCTATTTTCAGGAAAAAATTAATAAGCTGTAGCAATGACAGTGGAAGTAAAGAATACAGAAGCATGGAACTGGAACACAAATGTTCTGACAGAGGGTTATGTTTTTCTGACACTGTTACATTTTGGTGAAAAAGCATGGCACGTGGCTGCTCTGACAAGGCCAGCACTCCACATTGTCTGATATCTTCAGGATCAGGGCACTTCTTTGGTAAGCACCACTCCCAGCAGTCAGTACAGAAAATCTGCATCAAAACAACAGTTCTTACAAGAGGTTTCCCGTTCTGCATAAGCATCTTTTAGACATCCAAGCAGCTCTTCCAGTCTTCACTGAAACCTTCTGCCAAAACCAGCAGGTCTGAGTACAGAACTTTACTTTGGCTTGGAAAAGTCATGTGGAAGTGATCTGGAAATTAAGCGGAAGGCTGTGTGGACTTTGGTAATGAATTCAAGAGCAGAACTGTTGGTCTTAATAGTGGTTTTGCTCCATGTAATTACATATAAAGCCCCAGGTCCTCATGACTGGAATTATTCTTAGGAAAGTATGTGCGAAAAGGGTATCCTATAGGCAGCTCAGACTCATGCTGCATATGCAGCACGTCTTACTCTCTGCCATAATACCTCCAACAGTATACTTGGTCAGACAAGTATTTTTTTTTTTTGCACTGACCACATGAGATTTGCCTGTTTGAAGAGTTTGCCACATCACTGAACCCATGTTGGTGACACATACAAGAACTTAATTGACTTCTAGCAAAGAAGAACTTCTTACTCAGTTGCACACAAATTAACAGATCAGTTGCTTGTCAGGTTTCATACTTCCAGAAATTCATGGCACAGAAGGATCCGCAGACCATTCTGACACTGTTTTTCCAGGAGACTCAAGGTTTATAGGTTCCATATGCAAAACACCAGAGCACCAGTAAATACTAGATGCCAGGTGTCAGGCAAAATAACTAATTACTGAAGTGGCTATGATAATCTCATAGTCTTAAATGTTTTTGCACTGCTCCCACGTATTATTTGGGCTCAATGACAGAATCTGAAGAAAAGGAACCTGTAGTGACACCACCTGGGCACAGCACAGCTGTCATGACACTTTCACAGGCCATATGAACATAATTTGGAAGTAGGTGGCCTGCAAGAAGAAAGCTGTTCTTGGAAAACCAAAACAAACTAGGTTACAAGCAAGCAAACACGAATGTTCTTCGGCATCCAGGAGGACCAGAAACCTATTCTGCTGTCTGCTGGAGCTGCCTAGATGAAACAACAAGGTCATTCTGCCTACCACATTTCCACAAAAAAACAACTCAAGAAATAAGGAAGATGTGTGAATTAAAGACTAGCTATGGTTGCCTCTTCCATATCTATCTTAAATATTAAAAACAATCTAGAGTATTACATGTTCTTGAATATTTGAATGCATTGCAATACTGTTTCCAGTCATAAATTCTCTGTGCACTATTAAAAATTCAGTTATCCAACAGCTATTTATTTTTAATGAACTTTTTTGTGAGGAAAGGATTTTAGGCTTTGCAAGGCGTGATCATCCCAATGTCAGGACTGTTCTTTTAAGTGTGTGCTCTGTTAAGTTGTAAGGCTGTGCAAGCCTTCATCCAGCAACACTCATTTTGTTAGCATTTCCCTCTGCTACATGGAGTCCCAGAGATGAGGCAAAAATCATTCACTGTAATTCCTTCTAGCAGCTACTGTGTTCACTATAACATCAGTCAGTGGGAGCAGAGACATCAGCTGCCTCTGACTTCCAATAATCCAAGCAAGAAAGAAGCATCTAGGAAAAGCATCCTGCTGGAGGGAAGAATAGGAACAACACATTAGCATTGCACAATACCATGAATACCATTCACTGCAATTTGAACACAATATTTTGCATCCTTCTTCCCCTGGAAGACTCCTCTGGACATATTCTAGAAACCTGTAATGAAAGAGGTGGTGCTCACCACAAGTCTAGAGGGCAATCATAAATGGAGTGCAGATGCCAGACAGAGCTCATGGTCAAACCGCTCTTGGTACTTCAACAGACTGGCACAGTATGGCCCCTCTCTACTGCCACACAAACCCTTTTGCAGCACAACAGTCAGTAATTTAAAAAAGGCAGAGGAATCCACTAACTCAACCGAAGAAGTCCTCAGCTATTTGATCCTCATTTTTAGGGGAACAGAAATGAAAGGATGTTTTTTCAGGAATACTGGGCACTCAAGTCTGCAGATTGAAATCAATGAGACCATTCAAAAGTAAGCTGTAACATACAGTCAAGTATTCCGAGATGTCAGTCTTAATGCGTTTAGTCTGGCCACACAAACAGAGCTGACACATTTCAACTTACTCCTTCAAATATTTTTGTTATTCAAACTGAAAACCGAATAATTACAGTATCTTTGCACATGGGAGCACAAAAATAAGCATCTAATTTTTTTCCTTCCTTCTCCCCATGTTCAGCTCCATAACATTCAAAAATATTCTGTGTATGTACAGAAGATACATTTTATTTTATACATTTCTTCATATTAATTCAAATCTAACCTTAATTCTGACACCTACAACTTTAGACTTTGCAATCGCAATACTTTGGAAGTTACATGTGTGAAAATTCATAATTACATATCAAACTTAATTCAGTGACTTTTAAAGGGGGCAACAACCAGACTGCCCTCAAAAGAAGCCTGAAAATTAAGACTGGATTAAGTCAAATGATGTAAAGTTCTGTCCAATCAAAACTGCATGAAAGGCTGAAAGACTTTCTTAGGCCCTCTGTGCCCTAATAACACACTCAAGAAAACTGGTACACAAATAATCAAAAGTATCTGGTTCGCCTTCCCTTCAGAAATGATACTGCCTATAGAATCTGCCTTTTGGCTAACAACTCCAGGCAAAAGAGCTAACAGTGTTCATACTTCAGCCTAAGGACTTTCAATGCAAAAACACAGAGCCTCTTCCTATATATATCATAGCATCAACTTGATCTAAAGATCTAAACTTGATCAGGCCACTTGCACCACTGGTTTGCGGTCTTAGAAGATATCATCCTGGCAAACCATCCAGACATGGCTCTGGACGTTTAAAAAAGCACGTAATCTTTAATGAAAACAAAAAAAAAAAAAACAACCAACCATCATTATTGCATGCTAGGTATGGCACTGTGTCAGCTTCTCCCTACCACGGAGAAATCTCAGTTTCCAGGCTATCGCCAACTGTTCCTAGTCACTATGTTAGTCAGCCACTGCATCTGCTGAACCAGCCCAACCAAAGCACTACTTACGAGCACCAAGCACTACGCCATGGCTTCTCGCAAAGCCCTGCACAAACCTTTTGCTCCACAAAAAGACTTATGTTAAAAAGATAATTGTCCTAAGGGTGAGGAACAGAAAACACAGGCTTTGCGCTACCAATAGCGGTTCTGCTGTGTACTATAAAAAGAAAAAAAAAAAACAGAGACTGAAAACAGCACAAGCCACATGCTGCTGACATTCTCGCGGCGCAGCCGAAGCCCGCAGGCAGCGACGGCCCCGCTACGCCCAGCGGTGCCTGCCGCCTGCCTTCCCCCTCCCGCCGGCAGCGGGGCTGCTCTGCCCCC
>VXAV01008031.1:12132-47855 GCA_013399715.1 Alectura lathami | reverse complement strand
AAGCATTTATGTTTTGCATAGGGATAGCAGTTAGAAATAATTTTTAAAATGATAAAAATTGCTATTAGCTCTGTAAGTAAAATCTGGTTTGTTCTATTTTTACAAATGCGAAATAACATTATTCCACAAATTACATCATTTCAGAACACTCATGTATTGTTGAAGCCACCTGTCCCCGTTTCAAGCATTTTTCATATTACAATCATGTGTTGCATATATTTCTCTCCTCCTGATGTTTGATGAAGGAATTGCAGAACAGAGAAGACCATGAGAGACTGGGAAACTTGCTGCTAACCAGCATTAGAAATCTTTTCAACATAATTCAAAAATAATGCTGAGCCAAAGATAATCTTCTAGCAAGAGATGAACTAGCTGAAAATGCATCAAAATAGAGAAACTTGGAAAGAAATTGAGGATAATGTGATAACAAATCCTTGGTTTTATGACGGATGATAAGAATTTGTTATATTACAAAGGAATGATAAAACAATATCGTATGAGAGGCAAAAAAACAAACAAACAAACAACAACAACAACAAACAAACAAAAAAGTGATCATTAAAAGATTGTGTTTGTAGCATTTTGATATCATCATTTAACTTTTGACATAGTATTCATAGGAGAGCGTGGAAGTAACACTTCCAAACAAGTAGAGGCACAGAGGAATTTGGGATGTTATCCCTAATGAAACCCAGAGCTTCAGCACTGTGAGAAAATTAAAGCTTGGGCCAAGAATCAAAGAGAGGCTCAAAATGCTTCAGAAGGCTTTTTATAGTCTAGGATCAGCGAGGTTTCAGCTTTTAGTGTGCGAAGAGCTAATAATGATCTGCTAATCTATGTGCAGCATTTATATTGTTTTCCTTGTCATTTCTAACAGTCTATCAAAGCCTCCGAGCAAGGGTCTGCATGCTGGAAATCAGATGTGGCTATGGGTCTAGTGTGTGTAACACCACATTGGCTTGTGTGATGTTCAGGAGGATGTGGAATGCTTTTAGGACTGTCTAAAGGTTAAAGACTTCAAATGCTGCTGCTCACTTCAGTCACACTCTGGGAACACTGAGTAGACAGGGAGCAGAACAGAAGCACCTGGAGCATATTTCCACTACAATGAGACTCCAGAGAGCTGCTGAAAAGGTCCCAGAGCTACAGAATTTGCTTCTCACTGTATCCAACCTTTTTAACAAACTTCCAAAACAGCCATTATGAAGAAAACAGGGAACTTTGAAATGTAGTTTGAAAAACAGTTTTTTGTTTGTGCACATCTGAGCAATGTGTTGTAATAAAAATCTCTGGTTCTTGTATCTTTTAAATCTTTTCATATATTTCAGTCCAAAGGATACTATTTCTGTCCTTAAACACGGACATTTATGTAAATTAGGTTGAAGCTTTGATCCAAATGAAACTGATATTTTTCCATTTGTTTCTGTGGTACAGGACTGCATCCAGATTGAAGTTTGTATAATAATCCTCCAAGTTCTTCCAAATAACTTCAGTCAATATTCAAGTTCTGTATATATATTTCCTACAGCTAGATAATAAACATATTCAGTGTGCTTGTAATTATAAAACATAATGATTTTTTTTACCCAACACGGTGAAACTACATAACATTTAAGATTAACTGTTAACAGTAAGTTTTCAGTGTTTATTTTTCAGCCATCAAGCAGTTAGCATCTATGTTCTTGTATTGTCAATTACAAGGCAGAGGCATAAGTTTCTTAACTTTACATTGTTAGTACATAAGTAGTGGTTTTTAGTTGTCACTTGGCAGTTGTTTTATTATACATGGAAAAAAACACCCCAAATCATCAACCTTGGGATTTCTTTGTGGTATTTCAATGAGATTTACATATGCACATAAAATAATAACATCAAAAAATTAAAATAATCCTCCAATTTATTCTCCAGCCTGCTTTGCTACAGAAATGAGAACCAACATAATATAAATATAAAGATTGAGAGCATTGGAAGACCCCAGTATCTTTCAAACAGAAAAATCAAATAGCTGAGCAAATTTGATGTTGGGATAGAGGTGTAAACAATCTGCGAAATTCCATGAGAATAGGTTACCAGGCAGAAGAGACAGACCGGACATTAATTCCTGTCCTACAGAAAAAAAAATAAGGTGTGATCTATGCTGTTCATAGATATTAGACAAGCCATACTGGAAGGGGGGGAGGAGAGGCAGAGCTGAGGAGAGAGAGAGGTGAGAATTACCTCTTACCAAAGTAAGAGAGATGCTATGAACACCCTGATTATTATTATTATTATTATTATTATTATTTTGAGAATTTAGGAGTTATGCTGTAATCACTTATTAAACACTAGAAAATCTGCCTGGGAGGGGGTAACCTTGACTGAAGACTGGATTCTCTGCTGTTTAAAAAGGGTATGAATAATATATTTTTGTGGACAAAGAAATCATGTATGTCCTCTCTCCATGACTTGTCTGTTTTTTTGTAAAGGTTGAGCTCACATTTATTTTAATTCCATTTAAATGTGAATCAATCACGGAACACAAATCCACTGGAAACACTCAGATACAGGAATTTCTAATGACTTTCACACTTGACAAGTCATTCTGTCTAAATCTGGCTTGTCAATGATTTACTTTCAGATTATACAGCCATATTTAGAGACACATTGTAGAACTCATTGAGGGTGAAATGTGGCCTCTCCTTAGGTCTATTGGAGATTACCAATGACTTCAAAGCAGGAATTTACCCATATTGTTCACATTCGCACCCTGGAATGCCACATTTACTGGATGAAATACCTCTTCTGTTGGCGTTGATTTTCTATTCAAATTGCAAATGGTATGGTTATGTTCTGTTATCCAAAGAATTCCAATCCAAAGAAGGCCACAGAAGGTGCTACTGCTGAACCTTCAGGAAAAGAGAGAGCAAAACAAACCCCAAACTATATTACACCAATTAGACCATATATAATATGGTAATTTTTGTCCAAAAAACCTTAAAAAAATCAAAGTAATAATTTATTTTATTTGGAAAGAGACTTTTGTTTCTGTAGATAATACATGTAACAATGCACCTAAATAATTTCACATGCTTAGTGATACAACAGGTTGATAAAATGAAAATCTCTGTCTTCAGTTAATTAGTTCAACTGCAACCTAAGAATTTTATGAATATTGATGTGATTTGGGCAGTATGATAGGGAGAATTTGTAGTGTGATAACAAACCAGGACTAATTCCTTGTTAGCTTGATGGAGTGGTGTGGCAGTGGTAGACAACCAGTCATAAAACAGAACATATTAAAGCATAGACTATGTTCAGGTCCCAGCTGGAAAAAGGACCAGAAGTATAGAAAGGAATAAAGGAATAAAGTTTCCAAAAAGGCTGTTTGGAAAGACAAAAAAAAAAAAGTGTGCTCTAGTTGCTAGTTTGATAACAAAGAGAAGTCAGTCCAGGTCTCTCAAAGTATCTGAAAATACCTAGGTACTCCTATTTCCTAGTGACTACAGAAAACTGAGGAAAAACAGGCAGATTCAAAGATTTTGTTATGGAGGAAATATGGGGGATTTAATAATGTAAACAGTGAGTCAAGGTAAGGGTAAGAAAGACATGAGTCATGGTTGCTTCAGTGATGGTCTACTTCTGAAGCAATAAAAAAGATCCTTTGAATGATGAGATGCCTTTGAACCTGAGAAAAGGGGAAAAAAATGAGTCTCAGACTTGATTTATAACTAACAGTTAAACCTGCTGTATTTATGTATGAAACATCTCCTGTATAAATTGATTATCCTAATGTCAACAGTGTTGAACAAATCTAGAGAGGGAAGTGGTACCATGTAACATTCTGTTAATAAAAGCAGAGATATTTGCTCAGTTTGCTATGGCAGAGAGAGACCATTTGTTTGGCACATGTTAATGAATGTGCTAGTTCTGTACTCCTGGGGTAAGGAAGAGGTCAACTAGTTGTCTTACTTCTTGTCAACCAGCATCATTTTAGTGCAAAAGGCATTAATTTCCTATAAAGTACATATGTCAGGCAGCAGTTCTGCATAGACTTTGAGTGATCTTTGTAAAACTAGGGATACAAAGGAGTAAGAAGTCTTCCTAACAGTTGTAATGTATATTACATGTGTGTGATACACAAGTAGGAAATCTATTATTTAAATTAATAGAATCATAGAGTCATAGAATGGCTTGGGTTGGATGGACCTCAGAGATCATCTAGTTCCATCTCCCCTGCCGTGGACAGGGCTGCCAGCCACTAGCTCACTAGATCCAACTGCCCAGGAGCCCATCCAGCCTGGCCCTGAACACAGCCAGGGATGGGGCAGCCACAGCTTCTCTGGGCAGCCTGTGCCAGCGCCTCACCACTCTCTCAGTGAAGAATTTCCTCCTAACATCCCAAGGTGCCTTGGTTGAAGGATTAGTAGTATACAGAGCCTTAAAGCAAAGAAGCATGTGCATCTTGGGTTTGGTACTGAAACTCAGCAGGGTCCCAAAGTACCTTGAAATGCAACTGTTATGGCAGAGGCAGAGAACTGCTGCAAGAAACAGGCAGTTTTACAGTCTCTGCCTCACCTTCCCTCCTGTGCAGCATGCCTACTTCTGCCTCCTGCCACCTCCTCTACATACACAAAAGGCAGCAGCGGAATTCTGTTTTGCCAATGTACTATCATAACACTTATTAAGTAAACATTAATGAGGTTTAATTTATTTTTTAAACAAACACTTTTTTTTTTTTTTTTTAAATAATTCCAGGAGCAGACATATTTATCCAGAAAAATGTGGGATTAATGTGTTCATTCCCTGCTTGCAAAACACATTATTTGCCAAAAAGATGGCATATTTAGATATCAAGAGGTGTAACACCAGACTGGCTGTCATTGTTTCTTATGATAACTCCTTTTTTTTTTTTAAATATGTATTTTATAAGATTTAAGAAATGATTTACTAAGGATATATTCTGCATTGACAAGACATAGTTACGTGTTTTGGAAGCTACAATAGAACTCAGTCTTAGCTACGACTATACTGTGCTCTGTTCTCCAGCGTATGCCAACATAAGAGTTGATAGCTATCTAACTGTAGGACAAATTTACTTCACTCACTTTCACAGACCATCTACAGTTTTGAAAACAGACTATTCAGCAATACAGAAATAGCATGTTCTATGGTATACTCTGAAAGAGTGCCACCATCTTAAAAATATTTACTAAAATATGCTGCTTCTTTGATACTCAGAGACCAAACTCTTATAAGGCAGGTGCACTGTGCTCCTAATTTGTCTTTGAAAACAGTTCCTTCCCAGTTCTGCCCAGCTAAAATCTTTCCAGCGTCAACAAGAACGTGTATATTTTTAGGGCAAACTTTGCCATCTTGCTAAAAAACGAATGAACGAATGATGCCAGATTCATAAAAGTACTTAGGAATACAACTGCTTTTGGAAACAGCAGGCTGTTTTACAAAAACTTTTTGGTACCTTTGGCACCTTTACCTGTTTAGCACTTAATAACTTCATTGGTATTGACTGGCTGTGAATCTGTTTTGAATAAAAAGACACTGCTGCAAATGGAAATGTTCTTGACACACTAACGAAACTGCTGTATTTGAAAAAAGATGTTTTTATGGTTTTTAACAATATTGTAACAACGAATGTTGCAAATAACTGTGCAAATTGTAGGATACAGGATTCCAGAGCTGGTCAGTTAGTAGGATTCTGTTGGTATGTATAACAATCATCTCAGCTGTAGTACTCTCTACTACTAGCAATTGTTAGATGGCTTGAATTATTACATTTTCTTTTTCCTTCTTTTTTACTAAGGAAAGGGTAATCAAGATTGTTTCCAGTTGCAGAATGAAGTCTTCAGAGAAACTCAGCTTGTAAAAACTCAGGCAAGACTTGAAAATATTTTCTCCCTAAAACTTTTCCATTGGAGCAGATGGGTCAGCTAGCCCCATAATTGAAATAACTTCTTGCCCTCTGAAGAGAGGGTGATTCCTACAGGTCAAAACAGGGGTTACTGGCAGGTCAGCTGAGATAGCCATTACTGCAGCTATCTGCACAATGTTTAGGTTTTAAGTAAACCAGAGATGTTATAATGTGTAACTGCTGGTTCTTGGTAGAGTTTTTTAAGGTCATTAAGAAAAAGACAGCTTACGAAGCCTGAATCGTTGAAGGAAAACACTGGACTCTGTCTCTAAACAGACGTTGTATCAACTTGAGTAAAATTGGTTTCAATATTTTTCTAGCTATAGTGTAATAAACCTGTTTAGACACCACTACTACTCAGAGACAGCATTTAACTGCTTTCTTGACAGTCACTGCTATTTTGTCTATCTATCGTATATCCCTGGAGATTTTCTGTAGTATACGATATTCAGGCCAGTGATGCTTTTCAGGCATGAAATTCATTCATTAAAAGCATGAATATTTACATTATGATGAGAATAAATGGTCACTAAAATCAATGAATATGACTTCTATACACGTTAGATGTGTTATACAGTCTGGTGTGAATGCTCTTGTAAGCTTAACATTTTCTTTCTATGTGTTTTTAAAACCAACCAGAAATGTATTTATTCAAATAATATTTTTTGGCATATTCTCCTTCAGTAGAAAATATTTACATATAGTGATATAAAAGGACTTGAAAACTGGAGAAAACTGGGAATCTTTTTATTTTGTTTTCAAGCTTAGCCATGAACAACAGACCATACAATTATCCATTGTAACTAATAACAACATCTGCAAATTCTCTTCTACTAGAAATTCATATTTTGTAAGTTCTGAGTACGTTGTTTTATGTGACAAGTAGTCACTCTGTTTTCAGATGAGATACAATGCTTGCTTTCTGAATTTTATGAAAGAGAACACAAATATGCTCCCAGACAGGAGGTGCAGTGAGCTGGACTTTTGGGGAATCATAGCTCCAGGATGAACGGCAGCATGCCCCAACTTGTAAGTAAAGATTCAGCCTGGATGAAGAATGTGCATCTGTATGTTTATTCTGAAGTTTAGCTTACTTTAGTGCTCAATACTTTCCCAACCCAGACAGATCTATGCTCTAGTTATCATGTATTTTGGCAAACAAAGATTTGTCACTGCTTTTCAAAGCTGACTTGTCTGTTTTGATGAGTTCATAGAATATCCTGAGTTGGAAGGGTCCCACCAGGGTCATCGAGTCCAACTCCTGTCATCAGAACTCTTTTTCATGCAGTCACAATTTTATGCTTAGGAAAATCTGGACACTTGCTCATTAAAATGTAATCTCTCTCTCCTCCCTTCCGTCCCCATCCTGCCAATTACATCTTTGGAACTTGAAGTAAACTTTCCTCATTGTGAAAAAACACACATCCCTGCTGAAGTAGTTAAAAACAAATCTTTTAATAAAAACTTAAATCCAAATGTGATACTTGAGAAATTACTGAGATGAATTATCCTTTATAATGCCTCTCTTAAGAATCAGATTCTGCTTCTTTTCCTAGAAAAGTATCTCACTTGTGGTTCTATGCACTTAATAACAGTATTACAATTAGAAATTTTGAACTGTGATTGTAATTCTTCATCGTTAACACCACCATGACTTCACTGATATGCACACATCACACTTCATTTCTATTTCATGAGGTCACTTTTCCAGTAAATTCTCTCTTGTAGTCAAATCAATATTTTCTATGAACACAAAGAAGACATTGAGGAGTGTGCAAAGATAGTAGAAAATGATGACCTTCTGATTTTAAAGGGTACATCAAAAGATGTAATGCTACCTAGACTAAAGTAAATTTCTCAAGCTTCCTGGATTTCACCCCACTTAAAGTAAAACAAAACAAAACAAAACAAAACAAAACAAAACAGGCTGACCCAACATAAAATTTCTTTTCCTTTTGTTTATACAAAGTAATTCACTAGTTCTGACTGAACTCTCCAAGAGCAGTGCCTTTTTTTTTTTTTTTGTATGTTACAGTTGTGTGTATTGCAGCTGTAATATTACAATGGAAAAGCCATAAAATTACTCCAATATAGTTTTGTAAATCTATGGTTCTTTCTTGTGGAATAAATTATGATTGTTTTTTGATGTGATCAGCCAAGTGAGAAGGTGAATGTATACGCAAGGTGAGCTCTGATTAGTCTCCTTTACAAGAAACAGAATATAATTCACAGAGAATTTCACCAGGGACTTTTCATCATTTCAGTTATGATCCAGTTTTGTTCCACTTCTACCAGTGATGATATTAGGATTGTGTTAAGACTATCAGTCCTTTGTTATATTCATGTATAAGTAAGACAAGAATAGAAACTACACATGATACTTCATGGAATAAATGTTCATACATTCTGACTGTATAAACATTGAATGCTAGTTTAGTTGCAAAAAGGATTCAAACCCTAGAGGGTGATTGGGAAAACTGAATGTTAATACGTAGGCAGGAGCCCACCTGGAAGAACTACCTGTGAAATTATCTATTTGCATGAAACATCACAGAAACATTACCTCTCTCAGGCTTTCATGCGTGGGCTGGGAATAATGGATTATTGTTAGACTAGATTATTTCAACAGAAGTTAAGTATATTGTGGGATTTTAAAAAATTATTCTAAGTAATTTTCTCACCAAGTAAAAACATTCTTAATGGTTGCCATCACTAATAATTGACAAAAAAACAGAAGCCATTACTAGCCCTCAGAAAGGTACGCATAATGCTTTAGTATTTGTTACTACATAATTTTTAAACTGTTGTTTCTGCTTATGGGTTAACTATAATGTTAATTAAGAAAAATAATTTGACATCTGTAAGAGGGCTTACATCTTACATCCAGGGTTCTGGATCTTCAAGAGAAAAAAATTAGGGTTATACCTCTCCCCTCAGAAGACCTAACTGGAAGAAAAGCATGTTTAAAGGTGTGTATTTGATTTTGTTCTGATTTAGCAAAGTGCTTGGTATATTCGCATTAAATTACAGAAAGAGAACAGTATGCTGAGGTCTCATTCAGATACCCAAACACCCTGTCACATGAAATTAGAGGACACTTGAAAAATATGTACTCCTTAACCCACACGATTCCTGTTTCTTTAAAACAAGGTTATTCTTTCATCCTAAAATACTGTGCAATGAAGACTGACAAAACAATTTGAAGTCGCTGTGACTCTCTAGATGCAAGTTAGCGCTGAGCTCGGGCTGTCCGCAGTGCTGTGCATAGCGTTTCAGGGGAGACGGTCAGGTACCGGTCCTGAACTGTGAAAATGCTACACCTGGAGGATACACAGAGAACTGCAGCACCTTATTTAAAAACAGGTAACTGATAGCTCGTGAAAAATCTCTAAGCAGCTTCTAAACCTTCTGTTAAGTTGATGATGTCTTGGTAAAAACTGAGCTCTTTGTTGACATATTGGTTAATGTATTTCTTTAATAAAACATACTAACTGTAGCCATACAACTAATTTTTGTTACTTTTTGTTTCTTATTTACATATATGATATCCAAAACAAAAAAACCTTGTGAGAAAAAGGCTCAATGTCTGGTAAAAAGAAACCAGGTCAAATATGGGACAAAACCAATACAAAAGAGGCATTTTTGAAAGCTACTTTAGCTAAAGAAACTAAAGTGTGGTTCTATTTTATTTTTTTTCATAAACAGAGTTTGCTAGGAATAATAATTTCATACTCTTTTAAAAATGGAATAGCATGTCACTGAGTTAATTCCCCTTGTCCTCCAAAATCTACTGAATGAAATGCAGGATGTTTGACATCCCTTTAATATAAATTTCCTCAGGATAAATAACAACCATAGACAATACCACACTGGTATATTAGAAAAATAATTCATATCAGTATAAATATTCATATAAGTATTAATGAAGCACCAAGCTGGTTCTCTCACCAGAGTGAACATTTCTTGAAGGCGGCCTTTGTGTTGGGTCTGGACAGTGGTTTAAAATGGATCACTAAGACAGATGATTAGAAATACACACGATTTACAGCCTAAAAAATACATGCCAACAGAAAAGTTCTTTCACCATAGATCACCAGGTATCACCCAGAGTCCCGCCTTGCCTCAGGCCTTGCTGAGCCAAGCCCACCTGCAGGCCCTCATCCCGCCCTGCCCTCGGTTCTTTCCTGCTGGGGCAGTGGGATGGGCTGGGGCTGCCAGGTTTTGCTGTGGCGGCCTGACACCATGAAGGGCCCAGCTCCCCATCCCTGAGGCAGCAGCCGGCCCGTGCTGTGCGCTGGCAGCCCATCCGATAACACCGCTCTGCCGCCTCCTCAGGTACCTGACGAAGAGGAGCTGTGTACACACAGGTTTATGAAGACATGCACACGTACCGAGTTAGGTGACCTTTGTATTGCCTTACAGGCTCTGTGTGCCCTCCTGCTCCTCCATGCTCTTTTGGAGTCAACACACAGGCTCTCCTGGAAACTGCTTTCAGCAGGGTAGTTAACTACCCAATGCTGTGGAAACTGGGCAGACCAAGCAACTCTCACCAGCCCGTGTAGGAATATTCTAGTCTTCTTCCTGCTGTAAGCAAAATATAGCTGTGCTTTCTTGCTGGGGAATCACAGATCAGGCTTTATGGCAGCCACCAGACCCACCAAGGGCCATTTTCTTCACTTTTAGATGAAAAAAACTATTAAAATTCATAATGCAAGCTGCTCCCTCTCACAGTAAAGGGGCACAGGCAGGACTTTTTGCATCTCCAAAATATCAAGTTGCTGGAGGTGTCCTGTGGGAAGGGGTGGTCTGACAGCTTGGGTCTGGGAGAGGCAGAGGTGCTAAGCTGCCGTTTTATCCGCTTTGCTGGATGCATCCTCACAGCTGAAAAGCAGGGTGCCTGTGGTCTGGTTGTTCACTTGCCTAGGAGAGACCACTGTAGGTAGGCACTGCAGTTATGCTCTCAGGACCTTTTTGCCCCACTGTGCTCTATCTATGCAGGGACAAATAAAGACATACACATTCTGTGGTTAAAGTCTTGATTTGTAAAACATTTGTAACTATTGTAGATACTAAGTTCATGTAAGTGTATGAAAATTTTCTGTAAATAAACAGTAAAATATCTCAGTTACATGAATAATTTTACAAAGGAAGGAAATTAAACGTAACTCTTCTGACTTGGTTCATAACATGTAAATGGTATTCCTTTTGATCTGGAATAACACTTACAGGTATCTCTTATCTTTTGTCAGATTGCCCTACTCATTTCCCTGTGAAAAGAAAGTTCAGCACAGAAAATGTGTACATCCCTATTCACCTTCATCTTTTTCTGAGAAAAATCCCATCAATTTTTGTTGCTGAAAAGGAACATGATGCAAAGGTCTCCAGGTAAGCAGAAACAACTTGTGGAAAACTGACTAAAAATACTTACCAATATGGCAATAATATATGTAAACATATCACCAAAAAAAGAGAGAGTACAACTTCTGGGGGGAGGTTAGTTCCTGATGGCAGTAATACAGTAGATTGTACATCTCAATATATGAATTAATAGATGAACTATTTAATGCTGCCTTGCATATGCAAACTTACTGCATAAAGAAATGGAGCTTAATGGACCTTAAGGTGTCAATCCCCAAACTGGTAGAATGGATTACTGTAGTTTATTCCTCTTGTAGACTTTCCTGAGGTTAAAGAACTAAAGTAAAGCTTCTTTCTTTATATTATCACTAAAGTAATAAAAGTAATACTATTTTTAAGTGTTTGTGAGCGAAGCCTGCTTTTACAACTTTGTGTTTTGCGAATAGATCTAATTTCTTAGTGGCAAGCGTTAAATTTCAGTAGAGGTACGCTATCAGTTTGGCTACCTTTTACCTTCACTCATTTGACCTTTAACTCTTTAGGTATGTCACTGAAAACAATAAAATGTAGGGGATGGGTGTGCACAGTGACTGGTGTTGTCATTGTGAAGCCAAACAGAGCCCAAAGAAATTCAGGGATTTAACAGAAGTTCTACCTGACAGGGTCTCACAGAGATCAAAGAAGGATGGTTAGAGTTTAGAAAATACAGCAGCTTAAGCTAAAGCCCTGGCACTGCAAGCTGTTGAGATGTGAAGAATTTACCTGCCAACATTTGGAATGGAGGGAAAATACAAGTTGATAGGGTTACAGAAAAACTTGTTAACCTCAAAACTCTTCCACTGGCGATTGTTAATCTTAGTAGATTTACATATATCTCTCTTCAAAGCAACACAGCCTGCAAGGTGGTCTGAAATACTAAATCTTAGCCAAATGATAAGCTTTTCAGTGCTATTTCCCTTTCCTGTTAGCTGCTTCTCATAGAAAAGTGATTGCTCATGCAAGCTGGAGAATCAAATAGCATGAATGATTAGGCCATTGGTTCGTAAGAGGGAAAAAGGAGACAAAGCAGTCAGCGCACGTTGTGTACCCTCACTACTAAACGTGTAAAGGGAGATATTCATACAAAGGCTTTCTCTTATATTTCAAGGAACAGAGATTGATACATACAGCTCTGAATGTTCCTTAACCTTTAAGCCTGAAGGCCAAATAGTGTCACCTGCAAATAGCAAAATACAGAATAATGTTCGTGTGGCTGTGCCAGAGATGAGTGGAACACTTTTGCCCAATGTTATCTACAGAAATATGCTCAAATGACAGATTTAGCACAAATGGTCTGGTATAAAGCTGGAAAATGTGGTCAGGATGCAAATAGCCTGAAGCCAGCCTTTCTCTCATTTTTCCAGTTTTTTGGGCTGAAACATAACAATTTTGTGCTATGAACCAAGATTATAGAAGTATTTATTTTTCCTGGTCCCTTTATAGATGAAAGCTTCTAAGGATGTTACCTAATGGAAGTGACATTCCTGCAGAGCATATATAATCAAGTTCAAATGTGTCTGTTTTCTCTGATTTTAACATTACCGGCAAAAATCACAAATACCGCAGGCCAAGCTTGTCACTTTCTCTCCATGTTATTTGTAGAACTATATATATTCCTACTATGTCAGATGTTCTAACTTGTATAGAAATTTAGTTTTATAATTCTAAAGAAGTATAAGTAAGTGTCTTTAAAATAATTTTCCTCAGTAGAGAGTAATAATAGTTAAAAAAATATACTGTGATTAAAAATATGCATATTTTCTGGTGGAAATTAATATTCTCAAGTAATTAGTCTTGACCATCATGTAAATCATTCCTGTCACATTTCATTGAATGTTGTATTAGGCTATAGGAATGAATCACAAAAGGATGTTACTAGAAGAAGTACTCTGAAAAGCATGAAAGATATCAGTTAAAAATTGTGGAGAAAAGAGGTAGTGGTAAGGCTATTAAAAATTTGACTATTTGAATATGTATATTATATTGAAATGTCCGATAATGGAAATACAGAGTACTCAAAATCTCCATCACATACGATTGAATTTTACTGAAGGGTGAAAAAAGTCACAGGCCATAATGGAAATGTGTTTAGATGGAGTGTGTAATAGGGCAATTTTTACAGCTGACTTGCTGCACAATTCCCTGCATATTGTGTGTTATAAAGAGAATCCATTTAATCTGTGTGCAGTGCATGCTAGCTATTTGCTTTTTAAAATAAATATACACCTGTGGACTGTCACAGGAGTAACTTTCTTCAGTGTATTTGACTACTGCAACTAAACAGCTGAGTGTTTGCTCAGACATTAGTGTCCTTTAATTGTTACTGGGCACCAGAATGGGGAAGGACTTGGAGCAGTTAGTGGACAAGAATAGACAGTGTTGTTGAAGAGTACTAATAGTCCCTGGAAAACTGTCTTTCAGCAATGTTTTACAGGCAAATACATGCAGATGCTTGAAAAGGACTAAGCCAGGTGTCGATGTGGTGTGTGTAATGTATTTCTCATCTCATTCCTGTTGTACTTGATTTCATAGTGAAAGCCTACATTTGTGTCTACCTGAACAAAGTTAGTCACGTGTTAGTAGTTCAAACCTTTGCAGAATGACGGTGAAGCTGTTTTGGTAATGCAGCTATGCACGCAGATAGCAGTTTCTCTGATTATGAGTTAAATTTAAAGCAATGTTTCAACACTCCTCCCTAAATATGTATGAAGATAGTGATTAACTAATGTACAGCACTGAAAATTAATTTCAACTTGTCAAGACACAGAAAGCAAGCTGAAAAATTTGTTAGGAAAGTTGTCTCTATATGTGCAAATTTTTGAACCCATTTTTGAAAATTCAGTTGATGAAAGACTAGAGTAATACAGAAAGCAAAGGTAGAATACAGAGGTACTCTCAGTCTTGTAACAAACAACTGTGGTGATTTCCTGAACTTAGGCTGCTTTCCTCTGTTTATTGAGAACTCGTTACATTCCTTGGAAAAAATAATGGATTTGATGAACAGAGTTTTCTTTCAAATATTGCACTCAACAACGCTTTACTTAACACAAAGTATTACAAACAACATAGGAAATCACAAGAGCAAGGAATGGGCCAGGGCATACGAGTGGAGGCAGAAATGAGAAGTAAAGCTGCCTTTTCTGGTGATCATTGGATTGGGTTGTAACTAGCCTGAAACTGCACCTAGTGGCGGCCAGAACTGCGAGAAAAAATATTACTTCTTTCATACCTCAGCTCATAGATTTAGACTTGATTTATTCAACAGTCCTTTAAGCATACACATCAGTTTGCTGCTCCTAATCAGTGGAAGACAAATTTGTTTTTCTACATTGTAGCCACTAGACTTATAGCGAAAAAACTTCAGAACTCATTCTGCTTTTCACCTTGCAGATATGCAACACTTCTTCCATTAGCAGTTGTTTCATTCATTCGGATGGCGGAATACAAACAAATATACTTCCCAATAGGATTGCTGAAAAGCCTCTGCTTACTGGAAGTTTACTCCTAAATTCTGTTAGCAGATGGCTATTACTTTGCGAAGCTGGAAGAGAATGTTTTTCCCCACCCACCCATCTAATGTGTGGCACTGACTAATTTTTCCAGATCTGTATTTCCAGTATTTTAATAAGCCTCACTAAATTCATAATCTGAATTGTGCGGTGTGGAAATTGATTACATTGGTTAGTTGGTATTGTATGTGTTAAAGGATAAATCCATTAATGTGTGATTAGACCCCAGGTCTGAGAAGAGTGGCTTCTTCTTTCAGTAGAAATTGACAGCCAGGTAGAATAGAAATAAAGGTGGCTTATCCTTAACTCTATTTCTGCCAACTGTCTTTGACAAATGACAGGTTTTTTCTTCCAGGATTGGCTTTAGCTGGTTTGACAGCCTTTTGAGATTCATTAAATTCTGTGCAACACCCTCTGCTGCCCTGCAAGTACCCATGGTCTAGTAAGGCCTATTTGTTCTCATACTATGTCCATGTTGACAAGCAGTAATAAGAGCATTTCATTCTGAGGACCTAGAATCCACAGTATACGTGTGATGAAGGTTTTATTTCAGACTAGCTCTAGTCCAGTCTCCTGTTCTACATGCCTGTTAGTGGTTGGATCACATTGAACCGGATATATGTCGTAATTAAGAAGAGGCACGTCTCCTGGTTTAGTTTCATTTAAAGTGATACATTTCCCGTGGTCTGAAAAAACTCTGTGATGTCCCCCTTGTAGGACAAGGGGGAATGGGCTAAAACTGAAAGAGGGGAGGTTTAGGTTGGACATCAGGAAGAAATTCTTCACTGAGAGAGTGGTGAGGCACTGGCACAGGCTGCCCAGAGAAGCTGTGGATGCCCCATCCCTGGCTGTGTTCAAGGCCAGGCTGGATGGGCTCCTGGGCAGTTTGATCTAGTGAGCTAGTGGCTGGCAGCCCTGTCCACGGCAGGGGGGGTTGGAACTAGATGATCTCTGAGGTCCCTTCCAACCCAAGCCATTCTGTGATTCTATGATTCTATGAAACCAAAGCTTACTGAGGATGTGAAAAAGAGATTTGCACTGAAAGTACATTCCTGATCCAAGCAGAAATGCTTATGCAGGTTCACTGTCAGTTTTGCATGAGTTACAGGTTCTCACCTCCTCGATATGACTGTCATTTATTCACCTACTAAACCTGTGCTTTGAAATGTTCTCTCCCTTGAGAATAAACAAGGTTACTCCTCAGGGAAGAGAAATGTGTCCTTTTATCTAGAGGATTCTACCTCACAAAATCTTGAAAAAGGCTGAACATATATCTGAGAATACAAGCAAATAAGATAGTGTGTTTCACAGGGAGTTTCTTTCACAGCCAATCAATTGGCCTTTGTAATTCTTTTTGTTTCATGAACTTAATGTGACTTAGAGGTGGTGAGAAAACTCCTTTCTGTAACTGGGCAGATTAAAAAAGTATATTAAAAAGTCTATAAAATAATTCTGAAGAACATTCCTCTAGCAATTTAGGTGGAACAAACAGAAATACTCATAAAGTTAGGATTTCAGATTAGCAACCAGAATAAGTGAAAGCAGATGAATAGTGTTTTGGAAATCTGAAAATAACATGTATATTGTTTTTGAAATTAATCAAAGTGTGAGCATAGCTCAAGTAAAGTAAAACCATTCAGTTTACTGTTACAACCATGTTTGTAAAGATATTATTTTTGTCTTAAAAACCAGTCATTTTGTCTTTCATTTTGAAGTCTTTATAATATATCACAAGATCTTAAGTACAACAGAAGTTGTAATTTTTCCTAGCCTGAGCAAGGAAAGTTTCATTCAGTGAAAAATCTTACATAGACAAAAAAACCAAAACCATTAAGCCAGCTGGGAGTGGAGCTCATTGTATTGCCTTATACTTTTTGTTCTGGGCACCTGAGCAGGGAACAATGCACCACTTTTCAGTAGAACAAAAGATTCCTTCATTGCCCAAATGCTGGGAAAGATGACAGCTGCAAAATCAGAGTCTCGGAGGACAGGTAGCTTGCATGAGTCCTAATAGGAAATGAACTACTCATGCAGATTTTAATGTTTAGCCCTATCTACTTCAAACTGAAGTAAGATTACCCTCCTTTAGAAACATGTGCATGTTGAATAGTAATTCTAGATGATTATGGTTGTGAGAGATCAGATGTGAAACTAATGAAAAGAAACCATAAAACATAGAGGTATATTAGGAAACTTCTCAAGTTTTGAAATACTAAAAATATAAGTTGTATTCTTCATGTATGTGAATTTGCACTGTTTCATCTCAAACTATCTCGAGCAAATTATTTTCTGTTAAACAGCAGATACTAATAGAATGTTAGTATGTTTTAATTACTTAGTTTTAGACATTATATACCTTTTAAAAAATGATAAACGTTAACTGAAGTTTATACTTAAGCTCTCTTGTTAAGTGTAAGCCCAGTATTTTGGGGGGGGATGGAAATACATTATTAGGTCATAAATGTATTTTGGACTTCCTGACAGTTGTAGTGGAAGGTGACACAAAGTGAATGACCTATATGCACTATGTAACAGTAACATCACTAAACTGAAATAGTGAGAGTTCAAGGGAGGGTGCCTGAATTTTCCATCCACCATTCACCACAGATCTAGGCAAGTTTGTCATTGATTTGCTCTCCCTAGCTCTATGAATCACCCAAATTTTAATGCTTGTAACTATAATATTTGTGTTGAAATGCTGCGGGGTATTCTGCAGTTATCCTATTACTTTTTAGTTATCCTAACTAGTACCTTAGTTATCCTATTACCTTTTTTCCAGGAGTTTTGGCCTGCAATTTGAAGTTTAAAGTTGTACTGAGATTTTCAGAAAAATCTTTGCACTGTCATGAAATAATTGATTATGACAAAGATTCTGTAAATTCTTAACGATTTCTGTGCAGTCAGTGTTTTTATGCTGGATTTACGAGGGTTTAACTGTGAATGGGGTGTTCCTCCTCATTAAAAGATTTCTTTCATTGTTGAACTTCCAAAAGACTTAGAAATAAGATTCACAAATTTACATTCCTTTCTTTGCACCTGTGTTCAAATTCAAACGTCTAAACTCATGTTAATACCACCTAGTCTCATTGTGCAATAAAATTTGATGGAACAATGACAAAGTTATGTACTGCAAAACTGTGTTTCACTTACAGTTTACCTTAACAGTCTTTTATGCTACGTCACTTTTTCAAATTTACAATAGTCTCATGTTATAAATTCCTCTGAGTAGGGACTGTTACTAATTATTTTCTGTTATCCTGGTGACAGATCTAGTACATATCTGAGTGCAAGGAATGTCAGTAGTAATAATAAAATGTTCTGTTGCATGCTATGCATAGGATCCTAACTATAAGCTTTATTGAATTACGAATGTTTCAGTATGGCAGTGATTTTAATACACACAGTAATACAGAGTTGTTCTGAGTATTTCTTTTTTATGTGTGTTTACTTTTCCATACAAATCCTGTTCATCTCTGCTGCCTCTGGGAGATGTCTTTGAATATCAATACATGTAATATCACCCACTGTCTGGATGGTGCTTTTTTCAGTAGTCCAAACCTTATCACCCAGAAATGATCACAAGAGCCACAGCAATAATGACCCACAGTCCATTCCATGAGTTACAAGGGAGCCAGTGCTCCTGAGTGACCAATGGGTCTATAAAAACTCAGAAGGCAAATATCTTCTTTGGAGGAGGATGTGAAGAGCACTGATGACTGCTGAGCCCTCCCAGCCAACTTCCAAACTACTGCAGGACATTGTGATGGAGCTTCCACACTGGTGCCAGGAGGTTGCAAAAACAGATCATCTCTGGACTAGGTGTTCTTTAGGACACCTAGTCATATATACACCTAGTATATATATACTAGTATATATATACTAGTATATATACACCTAGTCATATAACACCTAGTCATATATAGAATTTTTCAGCTTTTCTGAAAGTGGTTGTAAACCAGAGAAATGGAAAGTCTGACTGACAAGGAAATATGTTTTGAGCAATACAGGGAAAGGGCAATCCTTCCTTAACCTAATGGATTTTTCTCTTACTACAGGACTGTAAAATAATGTTGGCCATCACATTCATAGGTCAGAGATCTGTTTACTGAAGACTTCTATCTGATGTTTTTGAACAAGATTTTGAGAGAATGGTGCTTGATACCCATTTGTTTTCCATCTTTTCCGTGGAAGACTCTGTACATCCTTGAGTATATTTTGATGCTTTGTGCTTTGAGCTTGCAACTAAAGATCACCATTAACTCCAAGTCTGCTGTTACCAAGGTAGGAGGGCATTGTGGCATGGAAAGGAGCTGGCTGCAGCCATAATGTAAGTCCACAATGCTTTGTACTTAATTATGATGTTTCCAGCACTATTTTGTACATTTTGTACAGTATTTTGTACATTTTCTGGAAGATACCTGTCAAATGTAAAATGGGTAACAGCAATTTCAATTTCAAGGGAATTGTACTCTTGATTAAGATTTACTCAGAAATGGAAAAAAATGAACATAGAATGGAGGAAAATAATCATAGTAGCAATGCAGGGAGTAAAAGTCCAGTCCAAACTTCAGAGTGTCCTCTCAGCATCATGCAACCACAGTAAAGCCATTTCTATTCCTGCTGTTACTATTTTAAATAGGCTGAGTCTCCATGGTCTGGTGTGATTTTTTACTTTTACTGTGCTGTTTCCTCAGTTGTGAGTGACAGAGGAGTTTTATCTGCAGACACTTCAGCTTAAAAGAGATGGGGTGTTGACAGGCTGCTCTTTATGTGTGGTCCTCTGCTCTGGCATTCAGTTGGCTATTTGATCTGGCAGGGAATGATGTCTGTTTTATAGACTTTCAGGGAGGTTTAAGTGTTTCCAGTTCTGGTAGATCTGGACCTTAAGGGAGGTTACAACGAAAGTTTTAACTGGTAGACCTGTAGGAAGGATGGGGAAATGGCCAGATGGCTTTTCATGGTCATTTGGTTAATACATTTAAAACACCGAAGATGTGTCTATAGTTTTTGTTTCATCCATTTATCAAAACACATTCTATAAAAATGGAGGAGGAAGTGAAATTCAACAACAAGACAAAAGATTTTATTCTTCTAGATGTGATCGATAACTACCTTACTCTGAGTGCAGTGGTTCTTCAGACTTTAACTTTTCTCTGTTAGTTCACAAACTGTCTCATTAGAAGCTGTAAATGTTATCCTGAGCATGTACTTATCACAGTCTTCAGTTTGGAGACACATGTAAGAATACAGTTGTAGCCTAACGAGAGAGAGAAAAATATACCTCCATAAAGCTTCAAGTTTTACAGGACTGGTCTATAACTGGTAACTCTTTTTTGTATGTGTGAAACTGGTAAATTCTTTAGGAAAAATTAAATACCTATGAACTGTAATAGTTCATGGAAGTAAGGAGTGAAAAAAGGCCATTTTAACTAGTTTCAATAATTTCCTATTTTTGCTATTTATTAATACACCTTTATATCATACATCTCTGCTTACTGATGATGTTTCATGTGCAAGGATGAAAAAGAGAAGAAACTCATTAGTACTTAGCAACATAAGCATATCTTTTGGAAGGGTGTCAAAAGGCTTAGAAAATTTCTGCACCTACATCTCCTGTTAATAGGAAGAGAATAACATGAGAAGGCATCTTCTTGACAGTTGCCTACTTGGTAAATGGTAGTTGCGTGAGATTCAACAAGACCAAGTGTCGGGTCCTGCAATTCAGTCACAATAACCCCATGCAATGCTACAGGCTTGGGGCAGAGTGACTGGAAAGCTGTGCAGAGGAAAATGACCTGGGGATGCTAGTTGACAGCCAGCTGAATATGAGCCAGCATTGTTCCCAGGTGGCCAAGAAGGCCAATGGCATCCTGGCTTGCATTAGAAATAGTGTGGCCAGCAGGAACAGGGAGTCCCCCTGTACTTGGCACTGGTGAGGCCGCACCTCGAGTGCAGTGTTCACTTGTTCACTGCAAGAAGGACATTGAAGCCCTGGAGAGTGCCCAAAGAAGGGCAACAAAGCTGGTGAAGGGCCTGGAGCACAACTCTTAGGGGGAGCAGCTGAGGGAACTGGGGCTGTTCAGTCTGGAGAAGAGGAGGCTGAAGGGAGACCTTATTGCTCTCTACAACTACCTGATTGGTAGGTTGTAGTGAGGTGGGGTTCGGCCTCTTCTCCCAGGTAACAGTGACAGGACGAGAGGTAACGGCCTCATGCTGAGCCGGGGTAGGTTCAAGTTGGGTGTTAGGAAAAACTTCTTCTCTATGAGAGTGGTCTGACATTGGAACAGGCTGCCCAGGGAGGTGGAGTCTACTTCCCTGGAGGTGTTCAAGAAACATGTAGATGTGGCACTTAGTGACAAGATTTAGCAGGCATAATGGTGTTGGGTTGACGGTTGGACTAGATGATCTTGGAGGTCCTTTCCAACCTTTATGATTCTATGATTCTTCAGACTATTCTTTAATCATTGAGGCTGTACATCTATGAATTTGGACACATTTATCCTCTAACTCGTTGGGCTAGAAAGAGAATCCCAAAGAGATTGCCCAGGGAAAGCTCATTACTTCTACTAAGTCAATACAGTGTTTTTCCATGCATCCTAATGCTATTAAAATGCAATAGAGTAGGACTCTAGATCTGATAATGAGACTAGGCTTTACGTGGAGTACTTCCTTCTTACTTGTTTTCATTTGTTTTTGTCTTTGTAAAATGTATTATATGTATTATGGAAAACATAGTGTCCCAGGGAATTTATTATTTACTAGGCTGTGGAGGCTGCTGTTTACCTTGAGAACAGAAGTGAAGTGAATTGTTCCTGTGAGTCACTGGCTGTATCATCACCATTAGTACCACTTATCTGAGGCAAGGAGGAGCCTTTGTGTCTTAGGAGGAGGTATCTCATCCCGCTAGAACCCCTGACAGATGAAAGCAGGAGTGCCTGCCAGGGCAGGGTTTGAGCCTGTTGCTAGAGAACTGTGATCATCCTGCATTTTCAGACCTGCATGGTATCTCTTCTGTGGTAATATGTGGTGTCTGTCTTGAAAAATAAATTTCACAGAATGTAATGTATTTTGCAGCAAAGGTCCACCAATTACTTCTATTTCACAAGCTTTTTAAAAATTAATACTTTACATTAGGTCTTTCAAAACAGGAATGAATGATCTATTGAGAAAGCATGCCTTTCTTGTAATCTCTCTCAGAGCAAGATTGAAGCTGTCTGTTTTAGTCTTATTCTTACACATTTCCGTAATGTGCAATTACATCATGGAGAAAAGAATGAAGAACATTGGTCCTGCATTAAGTCTAATTTCACACTTATGTACATGGGCATCATCACACAGAGCTTTTCTTTTGCGGCTTATACAATCAGGAATGTAAGGATTACACAGAGTATATCATGTAAATTGTACTACTTCCTGACAGTCTAAAATATCACAGAGCACAATAGCAGTGCCTCTCTAAAAATGACTGCTGACTTTCTTTTGTCAAACCCATGAAGATAAATCACATAAGCTTCTTAAAGTTGGAATAATAATCTTTGGTGATTAAAACAGCTGATGAAAGCTTTAGAAGCTGGTTTGTTGCCAGGTGCTGATTTCCTGTCATGCCAGATAATGTTGTTTGGCCAATTATTGGCAAAACATCCTTCTCAGAACCTTGCTTTTGTTGACTATTTGAAATAACAAGTTTCAACACTTTAGTCTTAATGAACCTATTAGGTATGCTCAATCCCTCTTTAGCCCTTAATAGTTCCCTGCAGTATTAAATTTGCTGTTCTAAAATGAACAAAATGCCAGTTTGTTTCAACCTTTTTAAAGAAAAAATAATTCTCTCCAAGATTTTGAGACAGAACTTTACAGAAAGCCTATATTTCTTCGTGTACTCTTCACTGGCTATGATGAAGCTCAGCAGCATTATTAGTCTTGTTCTTATCTATACAACATTAAGACTTACACCTTGAAAGGGAAAGAACAGAAATCAGTATTAATTTTGATGCTGCAGAGTTCGCACTGGTGAATGGTACGATGGTACGAAAAGTCAAACATATTCTTTGTAAATAGATTTAGTTCCACGTTTAAGCCATTGAATTTAACTGCCCTGTAACAAATCTGAACATACTGTATCAATTTCACAAAAATAAGGGAAATGGAGATTTTAAAATGAAATATGAAAACTGACATCTTTGGAGTAGTCTTTGAACTACGGAGTTCTATTTCTGTTTATTCTACCTTGTGCCCTCATTCTAAATTGTCGAGTATTCAATAATCTTATTTGACAAGAATTTAGATGTAATAGTTATAAGGTTCTGAAAGCTTGGGAAAAAAAGATACATGATTTCTGGCTAGCATTTAGGATTTTAAAACGAATTAACCAAACCTCGAGTTCTGCTAAAATAATACTTAGTCAGTAGNTTATCATATTAGATGAATGATGCAATGCACATCTTTCCATGCTTTCGTTATACAGTTTACAGTCTCCAGTGAACGTGCATCTTTCTTCACTATGCTCATTTTTATTCCATGTATTTCTAACAAAGACAGGTTTTGTAGGTGCAGAATAGCAAAATGCTTGCTTTCTGAGTCTTCTAATGTGACTAGTTTTCTGATGCTAGACTATTTTCTTGAAATGTTTTCTAGCAGTTCATATCTAAATTCAGCTCTTCTAGAGCACAAAATCTATTTTTAGATTTTTTTTTGTTTTGTGCCAGAATGCCCCTATTCTACTGCATTATCTTATAAAGACGTTTATCTGCTTGCAGTCATATTTGTTTCATATTTATCTCAACCTTTAAAATATCATATTATTTTAGAAGTCATCACAACTGAATATACTCTCTGTTTGCTGTATTTTCTATGCTTTGATTTCTCTACACATATTTATAGTTCACTGAAAGTTTCAATTCTGTTAACAAGACTTTTGTAAGAACATTTCCTGTTCTTGTACAAGTTATTCAATAATTAGCCTATCATATACAATGTCATAGTTTTTTCCTTATCAGATACATTTCTATGCATACAAACATAAGAATTCAAGAAAATTGTAAACTGGGAAATGAATGTTAAGTAGGTTGTATGGTAGATGTGTTATGAGAAGACTTTCTTTTATTTGTAGGAATTCTTTGGGGTAATATTCAGTAAATCATGGCCAGGAGGTGTTACTACTCATATACAGGAATTATTAGGAAGCTATAAATAAAAACTTGTTCCTTCAGCCTGATATATACTCATCCTTTTTCATGCTTCTCCATCATGACACTGAAATTACTAAATAGATTACAGATGGATATGTTTCTGTTTTTAAGAACTACTATAAAACACCAGAGGGAGAAAGAGGTAACATTTTTTTGTTGGCAACTTCTAAAATGGAATTTAATGTAGGTATGGCAATACTAGTCACTGAAAGAAATTCTGTTCTTCAATACTTGTCCTTCAGCTCTAAGATGTACAAGGCTCATTTTGCAGATATGAAGCTAGAGTTAAATTGATTTCACTTCAAAGAGAGGGAATTCAGAAGTCAATATAACACTCACCCTGTAATATAATGTAGTACTCATAATAATATCACTCTTCCTTGTAGCACATTTCCAAAGCTTTTACTTCTTATTTTTCTTCAGAAATGCAGCTAGAATTTTTAAAACAGGCAGACCTTTTAGGTTACATTTGGAATTCATCTGAGATGGAAATATTCAATTGATGAGTATATCTATACCACTCCTCAATTGAGCCACAATTTCTGAAGAGCAGTGGCAAAACTAAACTCCCCTGCAGTGAAATTTATTGCTCTTGTTTCACATTATAGAGTGTTACAGGTCTCCTAATTTATAGTAAATATCTTTTTAAATGATGTTTACATATGCTTTGAAGAGTGTGACATCAGAGAATGGGGTTTGACTCAGGTGACCATGAGTTTTGGAGGCTGTTGTTCTGTTTGCACATAAAGCATCTGCTTTCTGGGTCAAGTTCTGTCTTGTCTTGGACTTTGTTATCATTTGTACTGAAGCAAAGGCTTTTTCAGCTTTTGCTTTTTAGGAAGGCTAAAAAATGCTGAGAAATGCTGCTGTTGGCAAATTTAACTAGAATTTGTGTCCTACTGAAGTTTGAAACTCTTCAGACTGTTACTTGTGCTGTTTACTGACTCAGCAACCCAAGATGTTGTTGTAGATTTTAAATCTACAATAAGATGTAGATTTAAAATAAAATGTAAAATAAAATTTTAATTGGGGTTACTAAATATGTTTCAAGAAGCAGTAGTTCATGGGTGCAAAAAGATACGACATAATTTTAGAGGACAACACTCATGTTTGACTTAATTTTGGCATAAAATAGTAAACTTACATCTGCACCTTGAGACACAGCTTCAGCTGGCAAATCTCAGGCTGCCATTGAAATGAATAGTCCTGCTGTTCTACCTACTTTAAGATACACATACCTGTCACCTTCCACTGGCAGTAAGAGGGTGTTTGAAAGGTATTTTTTAGTTATTGTTGTTGCAAGGTTAATTTTCAGATGAATCAGTGAGGTGACATGACATATTGCCTGATTACTATTTACAGTCACAAGGACAGCAGCAGGAATACACACCCATGGGCACTGCAGAGGGCAGCTGCCAACTTCTGGTGAAGGGCTGGAAGGAGACTCACAAAAGCTGAACAGAAAGTAATACCAAAGGTATTTAAATGACTTTGCCTAATACACCTACTAATCTATTTTATCTGAATTCTTATTCAGTAAACTTCAGGTTTCAAATGAGGGATATCCTTTATAATAAAGATGCTTTAATTCTCAGACAATTAGAGTCAGCTTAACAAGAACCTGTAAGTTGGAGCACACCCAGTTCAAGCAGGAGATTGGAGGCCAGGTGCTTGTTTTTAAGTCAGAGCTACTAATCCAGCAGTCCATGAATGTTTAGATTAACATTCAGAGCTTTGGACTTTGATGCAGTTTTACTTCCAAGGGCATGAAAGTAACAGCAGATCTGGCATTTAGCTGCAAATTCTAATGGCAGTGCCAGCAATACCAATTTGAGTCTGAAAAGATTTAACAGGGCCTTGTTTAATTGAACTGACTGTCCTGAGTTGCTTCTGTTGTAGTGATTTACCATACACTCCACTGCTGCTTATTGAAACTTCGTGCCAGCAAGAACCATATGTTCCATGGCAAACCCTTTAAAATGTATCACTTTCCAGAAGTAAATCTATCTTACAATAGTCATCTTTCAAATAACTTAGTGAAAGACTGTAGGCAGCAATTATTCAACCGTATTGTACTTCCAACTTCAGCATTTCAGCTTTAATGTTCTGCCAAACTACAAAACCAAAAGTGTTATGGCACGATGAGGAAAAAGAAGATGCACTGAGAATTTGAAAAAATTATTCCCTCTGGCCACAGCGAATAGTCTGCTTAATTTCTATTTGTACGGGCAGTTGTGACTAGGCATTTTGGCCTTCTTCAGCACCTGCTCATGTCAACACAGAGATTCATCATGTTTTTCCTTATCAAACGAAGCATAAACACCTAAAGGAAGGCAATGGCTTGCTTATATTGTCATGTTGATGTTGTTAATAACAAGTGGTGAGGTTCAGCCCAGACAAGGAAAACAAACAGACACGAATTTTGTAAATATGACAGTATGTGACATAGAAGCTATTGGGCAGATGAGCCTTATCTGATTAAATGCAAATCTATCCCTTCTATAATACAACTTCCACAAGAAATGTCGAGCTGTCCATGATTGAATAATGATCTACTTATATTTGCTGTGGTCCTATATTGCAGGCCATCAGTAAAAACTTAGATAAAACACATAATTAAAAAATTATGTTAGATTGGGAATGCAACAGTCTTTTCTAGTGAAATACTTTGTATTGCAACAAGCTACACTGAATGATAGGAATAATGTGATCTGGCAGAAAATAAAGGTCTAAATAAGTTCTAAAGTGATACTGAGTCCACAAAACCAGGCAGCTAAGATGACTTAATGTTTGAGGGCACAAGGAATTGGGAGTAGACCATGTACATGAAACAGAGACAAGGAAGCTAAGAGGTTGAATTTATTGCCGGATAAGTTCGAACCAAAGAGAAAGGAAGGACTGGGTTACTAGTGATTTAATCTCCACTAAAATATTACTTGGAAAAACTGAATGCAAGAGTTGGAGAAATGAAAATCTGCTCAAGATGACTGCTAACATAGTTATTTTCAGTGTGTGTGTGGCATTAAAAGATGGAATGAATATTTATAGCTAAGAAAAATATTTCATATTAGATTGCTATTTATTGATAAAAATCTTCAAGAACAGATAATCTCTAACTGAAGTCTTCTATTCTGCAGAAAATGTCTGTGGACTTAGAGCACTTACAGCTGTCTGGAACAGATCCATAATGAGTAAGATCTATTGGAAAGGTGTTATGTTAAGAGAGAAATGACAGGAAAGGTCCTTCCTTAATTGTTTTGTATTACACATCTGTCTCTTTAGAGAGACACATTTGAACTTAAAACTTACTATTTTTATAATTCAAAATTTAAGATCACTTACTATGGAGGAATGTTTTGGAGTTGGTTCTGCTCCATTTTTGTACAAGATGCTACATAGCTCTATAAGGCTATATTTTTCTGTATCCTGCTTTCTAAGTAGATTTAATGATAAGTGGCTTGGCAGGCATCATTGAACCTGCTGTGCTGCCAATTTAATAAATCAAAACTCATCTAGAATTTATAGCATAGGTAAACTGCTTTATTTTGTAGACCAGATGGAAAACAACTCCTATGACAACATTTAGCTTCAATTTTAGGTTTCTTATAAAATTCTGAAGGGTATGTCCTAAAATGCCACAGCATGCAGATAAAATATTTCAGTTACTTTCAGCCTTTGGACCTGGCTTATTGTTTCCATGCGGCTTTCTTCTTGCTATCTTCCCTAGTCTCAGTCTTCAAGTGATAAGTGTCTCCTGCTTCCTGGGGCAATGAACTCCTCTAGAATGGTAATTCACCCATCTCCTGTCAGTCATTCTCCCTACTCTTCTATGGAGACAGTGCTTTTCTTGGGGCGAGGTATTTTGTGTTTGTGTTGTTCCTGGGTAAAGGTTCCTAGGAGATCACAGATGCGATGATAATTCAAAATAAATAAGAAAACATTGCACATATGCTGAATGAACAAAGTGTCAGTGGGAAGCATGTACATGTTCAGTTGTCCACACATATTTTCCAAAAAAATAGTCGCGCCTCTTTTGAAGTATGATTAATACTCTGCTTGAGAAAAGACCCGATCACAATCTCAGAATGCCTGCCATGTCAGGTGTTGGCATCATGAAGAAATGAAAGAATACAGGTTGCATTCTTCACTCTGTCAAAGCGTATGAGTCTGGCTCTTAGAGGCCTACTGTGCAAGAGGCCTCTGTGAGTGAGTAAAGGTTTTTTTATCCCATTTCCTTTTAAGTTTCTGTCTGTCAGTGCTGGCTTACAGTATCTATTCACATGCTCTGGATCTTCTTTGCCATCACACTATGAGGCTGATTACCATGCACCTGCCCACTCGGCTTCAGAAGCAACACTAAAAAAGGGATGCAGATGAAAAAGATGTCACAATCGCTTACTAACATCTCTATCCGAATCATAATAAACTATAGTTGATTTTATTTTTTTATAGTTCTTATTATACAAGTGGGACAGAGGAAGGCAAAAAGTGCCTAGGGTTACCTGCCTGAGAACTGATATTTTGATGGTGGAAAATGTAAATTTGCTTCTTATACATTGTATACCTCAGTACTTAAAGGTGCTGAGGCAGAAAACATGAGAGTCCAGACTTGGTTGGATCCCTTACACCTACCCCTTGTGACATATGGTGTTCGTAATTTAAACTTTAAAGTGCAAAGCACAGACTTGTAAAGTAGTTTAATAGGGCAACTGTCATTTGGGTAGTGAGGAGCAGGAATAGTTAAAAGCTGTCTTCTAGAGGATGATACTCAGAATAAGTAATTTTTTTGACTTCTAAGTCAGATTTCATTCTATATTGTCCTAGACCATTGGTTATATTTGAACCATTGGATATATTTGAAGAACTCATGTGCTTTCTTCTGTGTTTGGTGGGTAAATCAAAGTAGGGGTCGCTCAGCAACTTCTTACTGGACCTTACGGCTGTAAGGAGATTTGAGATTTTTTTCATGTTGGCACAGCAAATTCAGCACGTTTGTTGCACATGGGTTTGAAATTACAGCCTTTCCACTTAGAGAGGAAATGTTTAGCGTACAGAACCTGAGGAAGCAGTGGAGATGAAATGGAATCCTTCCTGTTGCACATTTCCTTCAGCAAGAAATAGTTAAATGTTTCTGTTGAACAGGCTCTGAGGCTCCTGAAAGAGGGCATCTCACAGTGTTTCTATCTGTATCCAACATGGGGAACTGAGGCCAGCTGTCCAATCTTTCCATCATCGCTACCATCATTCACATTCTGAGATGAAACAAAACTACAACAATGAAGAAAAAGCATAAAAACTTGAACAGCATTTGAGACTTATGTCAAAAATGTTTCAGTCTTCAGGTAATTTGCTCAGTTCTGGCTCCTTTCGTAGTTACTTCAAAGCTTCAGTGAAAATGAAAGGACAGAAAATGGTATTTAGGTTTGGAGATAACTGTAGTCACATTCTTGTGACTTGATCTTGCCTTATTGAATAGTGTCTTCCCCTGAAAAGTCAGGAGCTGTCTACACATCTTGAGGAAATATCTTACATCAGGACTAGTCAAGGATACAACAGACCTAGTAAATCATAGAACTTGTGTCTGTTTTCCGATGATATAGTACACTGCAAATTATTTATAAATCAATAAAATAAATTGATTTATCTAAAATTACTATCAAGCTTTTATTAGAAAATTATTTATTTCATCAAATAAAACACGTGAACTTAAAATCAACACAAGATGGATATTAATCACACAATTCATCAGAAAGTTTCATGTTTGCTATGTGTGTCAGTAATGTCAACTCACACTGGCAATCTTGATCTAACTTACTGCAGCCTTGTTCTAAGCCTGTAGCTAATCTAAAAAGAGTAATTGAGTTCCAATATTCTGACGGTAGATCACAAAGGTAAAACGCAGAAAAAGACAATCCAAAATCTACTTATCTTCTGTCAGTGTGCAGTAAATCCTATGAGGACTCCTACCTTGCTCTGCACAGTGTGTCACAACCCGTCTCCTTTTCAGTTGTCTGCATTTCACACACAGCAAGAATGGAATAGTTAGCTGATTCAATGCTACTTTGTTGTATGTAAGATGAAAACTTGCATAACTTCATGGTACTGCCTGAAGTGGCTTACTGCTAACAAGTGTGTGCTGTGGACGACTAAAATTATTTCCCTTGTCTTGTAATCTGTCAGGGTGTGTGGATTTTTGTTGAGATGACTAGAGACTTCTTCATGAAATAATGGGTCTCCAATACCTATTTTATAGTGTTTGTTTCAAAGTCTAGAGATGATAGAACATCTGAACAAAACAGCATATGTCAGATACATATATATTTAATCTTGTAGACATATACATAAATGTATATATATATGCACATGTATAGAGAGAATGAGAGAGAAAGCAAGCATTGTTGTATTAACATTGTTAGATGGCTTGAATTGAAGTAGCTGAAGTTTTACAAAAATATCCATCCTGAGGCACACAGGTGGTATTTGCTCAGCTGTTTTAAGTCTGGAAAATTAGGCTTAAGATGACAAACATTAGTCCATCTTTACTACATGTCACTGCTTGTTGTAAATTTCTTGGGGAGTATCCAAAACACCAAATGGTGGCTAAATGTTGAGTTCTACAAGGCAGTGACAAACACTTCTGAAAATCCTAGTTTTACTTAAAAGCTCACTTCATACCCAAGAGTGGTTGCCCACACCTCACAGCTTAGTTTAAAGAGCAATAGAAAAAGTAGAACTATTCCATAAAACATCAGCAGTACTTCACCTGACTTATTAAATCAACAAACAGCAATCTTGTTTTAATCAGTACCATAAAATGTAAGGTGAGGCACAGGCAGTGTCTTTAGTTTGCATACTACTTTTTTTATCAGTAGTGCTTGTTGATGTGTTAGCCTATGGGAGTTTTGTGTTTACAATTCATATAAAATATCCTAGCTTGTTTCTAGTGTGATCAATACTGCTCAGAATCAGAAGCACAGGTTGACTAGAAAACATTACTGAAGGAGGGCACAGTCATGATGTTGACTGTTAGGGGACAAAGAAAACTCCAAAATATACTATTCTCTATATTTATGGTCTTTTCTCTCTCGTTACCAGTGATAGCACCTGAACGAACAGCATGAAGCTCCATCAGGGGAGGGTCAGGCAGGGGGTTAGGAAAATGTTCTGCACAGAGGGTGGTGGGCATGGAATGGGCCCCCAAGAGCAGTGGGCACGGCCCCAGGCTGCCGGAGCTCAAGGAGTATTTGGACACCGCTCTCAGACACAGGGTCTGGATTTGAGTGGTCCTGTGCAGAGCTGGGAGTTGGACTCCATGATCCTTGTGGGCCCCTTCCAGCCTAGGATATTCTACGGTTTTATGATTCTATGAAATTTACATGATCCTCCAACTAATAATGAAGCTCATGGCTTTTGCTAGGTGGTAGTTCTTCTCTTTCTTTCACTGTCATCTGACATAGATTGGTGAAGGGACTTTCACATCTCCCCTGTAGTCCTGGCAACACCAGATTCAGGCACGAATGGCCCTACATCCTGTGGATTCTACCCAAAACAATAGCCCTTCTTGACTCTTCTTGCAGTGTTAAATGTAAAAGCTTTTTAGAAAATTAGTGGGTTTTATTTTTTGATATGTTTACAGGTGGCAGATTTTGTAAGTAATACAAATTCCATGCTTCATCATAGCATGAGGTAATTACTCCACGCTGTTTCTGAGTTCCAGCAAATACTTTGTTCAACAAAGTATTCTGATGGTAGGAAACACATTGTTCCCATTTTTGGGCAGTGTCCTCAGAAGCAAGGAAGTTGTACTGCATAAAACATCACACTTTTAATGAAACAAATTAAAGTTTGGGACAGAGTGTCTGCAGATTATGGAAAAAGTCATTGTGTTGGTGATATTGTTGGTTCCAAAGTTTCCCACTCTAGACAGGACACATCCCTAGTGTCAGTGGTTCCTTGCACTAGAAGCAGTTAAAATGTTCCTTTTTGCTGTTGGAATGAGCAGAATCTGAGTATTGATTTTACTCTGTCTACAATTGTAGCTACTGGAACCTTTTGCTGTAATTTACTTTCTATAACCTGTGGCTCTTGACCTGATTCTACATCAGTTTAGGCACTTAACTAAGTCTTAGAAGGCTGGCTGTCTTGGCTCCCTTATGCTGTGCTGCTGTTAGAGAGAGATGCTGAACTGCCTTGCCTCCCCCTGAAATCTCCACCTAAGTCCCGTTTAATTAATTGGACATCTCTTCCGGGATTCGGTGAAAACAGCATCAGGACCCTCACATACAAGGGTTACTCTCCTAGGAAACTAGGAATTGCCAGCATCTTTTATATTTCACAGTGAAAAATCAAGTACAGAGACATAATGTACGCAAACATCTAGTCTCTCCTTAATATGAGGGTACATAAATGTAGATTTTTCTCTATTAGGCTTCAACAGTACTTGCTAACTTTGCTACAGCGACATCTGATTTAAGAAACAGTCTAAATGCTCCTTCTCATCAAGATAAATGGGTGATGTGAGCAGCAGGGGCTGGTTTTCCAGGGAATCACTCAGTTAGCATTTGTACAACAAACTGCATCCTTTGTATCCAGCGCTTTGAACTGAATACAAAATGAAACTGCTTTTTCTCCTTTACTATCCATAGGACAAATTAGGAATGTAGGAAACCTTTCACTCTGAACAAAACAATGATTACAGCAGGTAACAGGACCTCACATTAATCAGTGTTTTCAAAGAGAAAGGCCTCGACCTGTGCCCTTTGTCTAGCCTACTGGTAGGTACTTTTTTTTTTTTTTTTTNTTTTTTTTTTTTTTTTTTTTTTTTTTTGTTTCTTTCAGTGTCAGGGCATTCTCTTTCTGTGTAATACATTCTCTTGGAAAATGTTTCTCTTTTCAGGCAGTCCTTCTGCATTGATCAAAATCCCTCCAGAAAGCCACTGTAGAAATCTGAACTTATAATGATGTTCTTTTATATTTCCTTACAATGAACAATGGCTCTCTCAATACTAACGACAACAGTACATAGATAGAGGCAACACTGCAAAGAGTTGGGGGGAAATAGCCATTATTTGCAAGACTTGCTGTTTCATGTCCTGAAAAAAAAAATCCTGTCTTCTGCAGCCAAATCTTTACTACCTCTTGTTGAAAACATTCAAGGCCTTTGCAAACCAATGCTGAGATGAAGAAAGATAAGAGTGGATTAACATTTTTCTTTTTGGAAGAAAACATTACTGACAATTAGATGGCAAAAGATCTTAGTTCTCCATCCCCTCTGAATAAAAAGAAAGAGAAAACATTCTGCTTGATATCCTTTATTTGGTTTGTTGGCCTTGACCTTTGAATCAATTATCCCTCAAACATCGGGCTTGGAAGTAAGTTAGTGGAACTGAAAGCGGCTGCACTGGATAAAAGACTCCCTCTACTGCCCGAAATACAGATCGCCAGAAGAAACGAAATGCTTGTTCACAAAGTGGGCATAAAATAGGGTGCACTGGCTCTTGGTCAGTCTGGTCAGATTTTCTCATCTTTAAAGTCTGCGTTTTGTTTTTTTTTTTTTAAATTTCCTTAATGTATTTAAAATTGCAATGCAGAGAGTGAAAGAAGAAGTGTAGGCGAATAAAGTAATGATATATCTTATCAAACATTTAGAAACAAGATTGCCAATAAAAATACCCATTTTATTTAGCATTCATGACAGTCTGGCTAGTCTGGCTGATGCTTAGCTCCAGCTGAGTTCAGTTTATACGCACTCAGCAAGGAATAGACTTCAGTTTCATAGTAAAAAAACCATTCTTCTCTGAAGACAAAGAAGCATTAAAAGTCATTTCATTGGGGAATAAAAGAGGTACAGTGGCTTAGAAAGTACAACCAGAAAATAGGCTGCTGCAAGAAAGTGTGGAAAGCTTTGAGTTCCAGAAAGGAACTTTAAATCTGTCCCTGGAGTGAGACACCCAAAGCTCCTTCTCTGACTTTACATTTAAATTCTGTAATTTCCATGGCTTAAATATTTTTACTGCATTGGAAGATATGGCAGATATGCTCAGAACTGGGATTTAGTAGAGAGAGATGATTATTTTCATAGTATGGCTTAGGTTGGTGGATATATCGTTGTTGCAATTTAAATTGTAATCTTGCTTGTGGAATAACAAACATGACAAATCAATTCTGCCTTTATACTGGCTGAATATTAAAATATATATTTGGCTCTAATATTTTTGCTGCCTCAGTATTTTTCCTTTTAAAAGCTGCAAAAAGCAGTAGTTGGGAAGCAAACAAAAATTGAGGCAATTTTAATAAAGACATAGAGAGTTGAGAAAATAAGGTAAATTGAACATAATTGTTCATTAGCTAAGTAAAACCTAATGGGCTGGTTGCTGTTGATATTGATACACTAATAATGAACTCTGGAGTACATGTAAAGGCCACGGTGGAACTTTAAGCAACTGATAATATTGGCAATTTAAACATTCCATAGCTGTCCACTAGGTTCAAGTGCTACAGTAGAATGTGGTGCCAAAGGGAGCAGGAGGGGAAATGTAGCAGGCTTGTGCAGATGGAAAAACACAGATGGAATAGTTTAAGAAAATCAGCTGATGTAGCTATTCTGGAAGAAAGGTTTACTTTGTAAAAAGGGAGCCAGCTAAGCTATCAGAATTTCTCAGTATTTCTGACATTTTGCCTCTCCTCAACAGATCAAATGTTCCCACAAAAAATGCTTGTCTCCTTGGTGCAGGAAAAGCAGTCTTGACTCAGGAAATTTCACTTAATTATTACCAGTTACCATGGCTTCCATGTTTGTGTTTCCATGAAATAAAATTTAGGAAAAACAATAAATAAGAAGGCACTTCCAATGGAGGCTATGCTTAGCTTCCCGTTCAGGTTCTCAGTATCCGTCTGCAAAATTGTGCATTTGTAAGGAGGTTTTGGATTGGTACTAGGCGAAAGGGACTCTTGAGATGAAATGGGCCAGTAACTGAATTGCCAACTTAGCAGAGATATATTTAGCGTTTCTAGTGGCAAGACAGAGACTAGCTGAATTGCTAAATCAGCAGTTTGGTTACTGCCTTATGGTTTTATGGATTTAGCATAAGCATATTGAGTGAATTGCTGATTTAACATTTAGCAGGCCATAGGGTAAATATTGTAACATTGCAGTTCAGATAGCTGCAGAGCAAGGATGAAATGAGCTGTTATCTCTGGGTCAAGTTTGGAACTGACTCACCAGGAAAACTGAACAGTCAGCCTGGATAGAAAGAGAGAGTACAAAAGGCCATGGTGATTTGAAAGAAGAAAAATGTGCCTCAAAGAGCAAGAGGTGGGACCAGCAGAAGGGAACAAACATGGAAGACTTCTAAGTTCAATTATCAGCTACAACAGAGGCAAACATCACTTTCCCGGCCAGTACAACACATTAGGTGGGATGTCTCTACAACCTCCTGCTGTGAGTATGGGCTTCAAATGCCAACAGTGGCTCTTTGTTTTGCCTCAAATTAAATTAGTCAATTTCGGGTAAAATTCATTTTACATGGCAAATACATAAACTTTAGCCTTGAATCTTGCCATCATATAACGATCCATATGTGTTATACTGGATGATGAGTTCATACTTTTAGAGAAACCTGACTTTCTGATATTCTAATCTTTCAATCTTTTTTTATCTGCAAAATAACAAGACTAAATGAGAACATAGATTTGAATGTTATTATCTTTTGTAAACCATCACAT
>VXAV01008023.1:6124-16731 GCA_013399715.1 Alectura lathami | reverse complement strand
CCCCCCAGGGACACAGCACCCTGCCAGGGACACATGTCCCCGTAGAGGACACAGCCCCCCTCAGAGGATACAATGGCATCATGGGGAAAAATGGGTGTGGGGGCCATGGGGACACCCCCTGGAAGGGATTGGGGGGGGGGAGGTGTCTCTTTACCATCTACATTAGCTCCGCCTCCTTCCTGCAGCTCAGTTTCTGATTGGCTGCTGCCTTGTGAGGGCGTGGCCTCCTGAGCACCCTCCACCCGGGCTGTGCACCCCGAAAAGAGAGGGGGGAGGGAGAGGGAAGGGGTGAGCTGGCCCCGCCACCGCCACCCAGCACCCATCAGCACCCCAGCAGCAATCGGCACCTCACCGCCAGAACGCATCAGAATCCCACCACCAGCACCCACCAGCACCCTAATAACGGCACCCATCAGCACCCCAGCACCAATTAGCACCCTGCCACCAGCACCCATCACCATCACGCACGCGCACCCCATCACCAGCACCCCATCACCCATCAGCATCCCACCACCAGCACCCATCAGAGCCCACCACCAGCACCCCAGCTCTGCTCCAGCGAAGCGCATGCGGTGAGACCCCCAAATCCCAGCGAGGGGCCAGGAAGGGGAGAGGCCGGAGCTCCCTGGGTGCCCGCACCCCCTGCCCAGCAGCCCCCACCCACCTTTTCGGACGACCTTGTAGCTGCTGGGCTCCTCGGCAGCCCCTGCTGGACCCGTCTCGTTCGTCTCCTCCCGGCCCGACCGGGCCTTCGGCTCCTCGGCGCTGCAGGGGGGCTCAGCCAACACCTCCTGGGAGGCCGAATCCTGGCTGGAGAGCACCGAGTCCCACGCCTGGCCCCCCCCGATGACCGACGGCGTGGGCGTCAGGTCGTCCTCGGGCTCCGCGTCCCGGCTGGGCAGGAGCCTCCGCAGGATCAGGAGCCGCAGGTTCTCCACTGGGATGCGGGTGGGGAAGAGAAGATTTTTGGGGGAGGTCAGCATCACCGGGGGGGAGGGGGGGCGTCCCCGTTTCCCCCCTCCCCGAGTGCCACTCACCGTCCTCCAGGGCCGCCTCGGCCAGCCCCTCGGCCGGGCTCGGTGCCGGCAGCACCAAGTGCAAGGAGGGCTCCAGGAGAGCATCGCCTGCTTCCATGGGCGGCAGGCCGGCAGGCAGATCTTCCTCCCCCTCCTCCTCCTCCTCCTCCTCCACCTCGCTGCTCTCCGGCTCCTCCAGCAGCGCAGGGGGCTTCTCCTTGCCCAGCAGCTCGGCGGGATTGTCGTCAGCTGCGGGGAGACGGGGAGGGCTCAGGGCTGCGTCCCCACCCCGGGGACGGGCAGCGGAGCCGCAGGGAATCACCTGAGGAGCTCTCCTCTGCCTCTGCCACAGAGCCGGAGCCTTGGGACAGGATGGGGGAGACGTCGGGGTCCTGTAACACCAGGCTGCGAGGACGGCGGGGGGTTAGGCGGGGGGACAGCAGTGACAAGGGGCCAGGAGCCTGGCATCCACCTCCGGGTCCCCAGTGAGCAGCTCTTGCAGCGGGGAGGCCGCGTGCCCCCAGCCCCACCACATAGAGACACCCAGCAGGTGAGGCGGAGGAGGATGGGGAGGAAGACCCTCCCGCTGGCCCCCTACCCACCCAGGTGGCTGGTGACCCACAGCCTCGTCCCCCAGGGGCCAACCGGTAAGGCCACGCCGCTCACCTGGAGGGGGCCGGGCGGGCGGGCTCCGGCATCCGGCGCTTCGGGGGGAAGGTGGCGTTCCTCATGGCGCTCTGCACCGCCTCCTCCAGCACCTCCATCCACCTGGCCGGCCCAGAGCACCGTCAGCTTCTGGGGGGCGGGGGGTCACACCCGGGGAGCCCCCTCCCTCCCCCCAGCTCCGCCGCCCGTCCCGCTAAGGCCTTACGTGTTCTTCTCGGAGGACGTCAGCGCCACCAGCTCGTAGATCTGGGGTCCCAGCTCCGACGTGCAGATGATGAAGAAGGCTCGTTTATCTACACAGGGGACGGAGAAGGTCGGGGTACGGCGAGGGACACGGTCCCCTGCCACCCCCTGGGTCCTGCCTGTCCCCTCCCCGCCACCTGTGGCCACGGAGCGGATGAGCACCGAGTTGAGCTTGAGGACGGGGCTGAAGGTCTGCTTGTTGTCCAAGGAGCCCAGCGCCGTCTTGCCGTGGCACTTGAGCACCAGCTTCTCGTCCTGTTTCTGCAGCAGCACCAGGAGGTCCTCGAGGAGCAGCACGTGCAGGTCTGGGGCGGGACGGCAGAGAGGGGAGGCTCAGCCAGGGTTGTGCTCGCTCCTTGCATCCAGGAGGGACGACAGCCCCGAGGACACGCCGTCCCCAGCTGGCACAGCCTCGGAGGGTCCCCAGAACGCCACTGGGGGCTGGGGACGGAAGGTCGGGGAGCTCCATACCCACGGTCTTGTCCTTGCCGATGCGCCAGGTGAGCGGCCCTTCGTGGATCATGCGCCGGGAGGTGAGCTCCAGGCTCTGCCGGGGGTCAGAGGGCAGCGGTGAGCTTGGCTGGCACCTGGCAGCAGCCCCCCCCGGGACTCCCCCCGGCAGCTGGGGCTACCTTGAACTCGGCCGCCAGCGGGTTGCTGGTCCTCTCCAGCGAGGTGGCATCCAGGCGTTTCTGGTAGCCCTCCAGCCGGTGCCGGTTCTCCGCTTGCTTCACCGCCTCGTTCACGTACTTGAGGATGTCCCTGCACTGGTCCCGAGCCCGGCACAGCTTGTCGTGCTCCGAGGTGCCCGCTGGGACAGGGGGGCACAGCGTGGGTCGGGGGGATCTGCCCCACATCGCTAAGCCCCACGTTGCCCAGCTACATCCCGAGCTCCCGTTGAGCCAGCACAGAGCTGGCAAGGGGGAGGTTCCCCCCCAGCGCCCACCCAGCCCTGCTGGAGAGCAGCACGCCCCTCCTCGCAGCCCCGAGGTTTGGCTCTGGGGGGTAACAGAGGCACGGGTCCCCCCGCCCCTACCCTCGGTGTGCTTGAGGATGTTCTCCAGCAGCAGCGGGTACTTGGTCAGGCGCTGCATTTCCGAGATGATCAAGTCCTTGAGCTGCAGGCGCCGGCACTGCGGGTTGCTTTCCGCTTCCTGGGGCGGGAGGGAGAGGATGAAGGTGTGAGCAAGGGGGGAGCCAGGAGAGCTGCGGGGTGAGGAGAGGAACTGCCCAGGGGAGGGACGGACCTGCATGAAGATCTGGAATCGGGTCTCCTTGCGCTGCTTGGTCTTGATCAGCTCCAGCGCGATGGACTGGTAGGAGCAGAAGTCGGCGGTGACCTGCTGGATTTCCTCCTTGGCCAGGCCGTCGAACTGGGGGGGCACAGGGGAGGTGGGGGGCTCAGACACCCCAAGGCTTGGCCCAACCTCGACCCCAACCCAAGGTTCTCCTCGAACTCCTCCACCCCAGCGTCCTGGCCCCCAGGGGGAGCAGCGCTGGAGACAACAAGGCCACCTCCACCCCCCCTTTCCAGACACACCTCCAGCCCCCCCTGCTGGAGGACATGACATCCCCGGGGCGGTGTCACCTCTGTCCCCTCCCAGCAGCCGTCCCTCCTTACCCGAGACAGCATGAGATCCCCGATTTCCTTGATGATTGGTCCTTCTTCCCGGAGCTTCTTCATGGATTCGGAGAGAGAATCTGCAAGGGGATGCGAGAGGCGAGAAGTGAGCTTCGACCGCTCCTGCCACGAACAAAATCTGTCCAGGAGCGTGACACCAAAGCCTGTCCTGAAAGCCACAAAGGGCTGTGACACTCGAGCATCCCAGACATGGGTGTGTTGGCAGATCCTGGAAAAAGCAGGCTCTGGAGAGCCCCCGGGAGAGAGGGAAACGAGAGGCCAGCAGGGCTGGTCACCACGCAGCAGGCCGCGCTGCCAAGCTCTGCTCCCACAAGGCGGATGGGGAAGGAGGGAGGGCAGAACTCACTGTGGATTTCGATCACATCTGGGAGGTTGGGGAAGAGCAGCGCCAGCTCCTCCCGGGACAGCAAGCCCTCCTTCCTCATCCGCTGGTAGAAGAGGAGGTCAAGGACCCGGAGGATGCGCAAATGAGACGCTTCCGTGGCGAAGAGCTCTGCCGAGAGGCAGGAGGAGGGCTTGGAGGCGTCCTCGGGCCACCCGTGGCCCCGGTGGAGGGGGAAGACCCCCCCCCCCAGGCTCCTTACCGTTGATCACCTCCTGCCGGTCGATCTCCTTCTGCGGCAGGCTGCCCAGCACCTCCCGGCCCACCGTGTGCTGCCAGTTCTGCGAGTCCAGCTCGGGCTCCAGGTCCGAGAGCTGGCCCTGCTCGTCCTCCAGCAGGTGAGGCAGGAAGGGGTCGGCGCCGAAGCCCAGGCTGGGCGACTCGATGCTCCTGGGAGGGGTGGAAAGGCGGCGGTGGGAGTACTCTGCAGCCACCGCACCCAGCGAGCCCGCCTGCAGCACTCCCAGCACAGCCAATATCTACCTGGGCCCTATTTCGGCTTGAACCCGGGGCCTTCAGCACAAGAAGTACAAGCCTCTGACTCTCGAGCTAAAAGACTACGTCCCCCAGCAGCCATCTACATAGGTCCATTAAGCTCCTGCGTGAGACACAAGGGAACAGAGGTGCTCCCTACCCCCTGGGACGGGGAGCTGGCGTCACGCAGCAGCGCTGCGCCAAGCCGCAGGCACCTCGGGGACCTCCCTCCCGGGGCAGCCCTGGGCATCGCTTCCCCTTGTGCTCTGTCAAGGCCTGGGGGTGGGCTGGGAGAAGCTAGGATGAGCCCCTCTGACCCCCCAAGGTCCCCTCTACAGTGACCCTCCTGCTCTGTAGGAACCCGGCCGGTAGAGGCGATGGCAGCAGCGGTCGGGCCACTCACCTGCGTCCCATCTTCGGCGTGTAGGGGGGGGTGGGATTTTCCAGCGACCTGGGGAGGGACAGGAGCGTCACCCAGAGATGCTGTGTCACCCACAGGGCCCCCTCCTCCCACCACGACACCCCGCCGCGTTGCCCACGGGCGAGTCCCTTGAGATGCAGGACGAGTGCCACCAGGCACGGTTTGGGGCACAAGTGTGGATCAAAAACCAGTTCCCGCTGATTTCCCATGGCCAAAGTCAACTGTGGAGCTCTGCAGGCAGCTGGAGGCTGCAGGGAACACCCAGGGCTCGGCCTGGACCCTCCCAGCTTGCCCAGGAGGCAGCACCCCAGCCCCAGGGTTGAGGTGTCAGGGCCCAGGCGCAGCGGGCAGGCACCAAACCATCCCTGCTCCCTCCTGGAAAGCCAAGGGGAACCCCCGTCCTCCCCAGCCCAGGCTCCCACCTCGTGGACAGGCTGGAGGCGGAGGACGACGCCGACTGGTGCAGCCTGGTGGCCTCGGCTGCGGCATCCATGTCCACGTCGCTCCGGGACCGGGGCACGTTTTCTGCTTTCCGCGACTTCTTCATCTCCTCCCGGCCCTTCAAGCTCTCCGAGCGGCCCAGCTTGACCTCGGCACGAGAACTGCAGAGGGGAGACAAAGCCGGGAGCGTGAAGCAGAAGCCGGGATGCCCAGGGAGGAAAAAACGCCGTGGGACCACCGAGAGCAAGGCGCTGCCTCCCCCCGAGCACCCCGCCCTACCCGTCGGCCTCCAGCAGGTCCTCGGGGAAGCTGCCGGTGGAGAGCCGCTGCAGGCCGGGCTCCTGGCTCTCGTAATGCTGATTGTTCTCAAAGTGCTGGATGATGTTCCTCACGTTGCCAGGTTTAACTGCTGGGCCAAAGAGAAGGGAGCGACCCCGGTGAGAGGTGGCAGGAGGAGATGCTGGCATTGCTGCCGCTCGGGGCGTCCCCCAAAGCCGAGGATTCCTCGCGGACGTCCCGAGCGCCCCGCAGCCCGCCCGCCCCGCAGCCCGCCCAGCGCCCGGTGCAGCAGCGCTGGGTGCCTCCTGGGGGGGTGGGATAAACCAAAAGTGAGCGCATGAGGTGAATGGCAAATAAAAGAAGAGGGCTTTTTTACCTTCGACAGGGGACAAAGGGACATGAAATGCTGAAAGGAAAAAAAAAACAAACAAAAATGAGATGTCAAATCAATCCCACGTTTCGACAGCGAAGGAGGCAGAGGGAGGGTGCGAGCTAACGGCATGAGAACTGAAAGCAGAAGGGGAGGGCGGGGAACACGCGCGTGTGCCAGCACGCACACGTGCAGCTGCACGCTCTCCACCACCTCAGCCCACCCCAGCGGCCCCTGGCAGCCCAGGGGCATTGGGAGTGAATTTCAGGGTGGGCCCGGCTCAGCTCAGCTCCCTTCAAAACCATTTGGGAGCGTGGTTGGGGCAACAGGTTTCCAAGGGCTGGGTGGATGAGGGGAGCACGGGGGGCTGGATGAGAAGCTCCTGCCGCGGGGCGAAGGGGAGCCAAGGGCCCCCCGAAGGCGGATGGCTGCAACCTCCACTGGGCAGCAGGGAGCCTGCCGGCTCAGCGAACGCCCCGACACTCACTGCTCTGGGAGATTTTGGGCTTCCCAATGTACTTGAGGATGGGGTTACGCTTCTTGTCCTCCATGGCATCCTTGTCCTTCTTGGTGCTGCTGCTCTGCTGGGACACCCGAGAGCAGCGCTGGAGTCACAACGCGGGTCCCGACGGCCACCCCGAGCCTCCCCGTGGGGCTGGGATCCCGTTTTCCCCCATCCCACGCACCGCAGCAGGGCAGAGGGATGGCAACCAGCGCACCACTCACCTTCTTGGTCTTGGGGAAGAAGGGCAGCCACTTGTCCTTGTCCGGGAGGGCTTGCGCCTTCTCGCTGGCGCTGGCCACGCGCGGCTCCCGGCTGCGGATGCCGGTGTGGTTCATGTACGTGCTGAGGGCAAAGGCCATGGGGGAGCTGCAAGAGAGGAGGGCGTGAGCTGGAGATGGGGGGCGCTGCAGGCTGGAGCGGGGGGCAAATAAAAACTCGGACATCCTGAGGGGTTTGAGGTGACAGCGACAAGGAGGGTAGGAAGGCAAGGAGCCTTGGAGAGGACGAGCTCACCCCGCTCCTTCCCCGGCCCAGCAGCCCCCAGGGATTAAGCTGGCCCTGGGGCAGGGTGCTGCAGGCCAGCACGGGCAGGGGGTGCTCCAGCACCTCCCTCTCGGAGCCCCCCTTTGGCCTCCTCAGCCAACAACCACAACACGGCCGCATCCGAGCGCGTGCTTGCCACGGCCTGGAGTCACTCACCTCCTGTCCTCTTCGTATTTTGACCTGCAGAAAGAGATGGGGAGGGATAAAAGAACTTGTGTGGGTTCCTCTGCTCAGCCCCCCACAGAGCCATCCCTGAGCAGGGCGCTCCCTCCGCGCCCCCTCCTCCTGCCCCTCACCCCAGCACCCCCCCAAGGCTCCTGCTCCAAATCCTCCTTCCCAGACCCCACCGGCAGAGCGGGGAGGCGGCAGGACCGCGGGGGCCCGGCACTCACAGGATGTCACCCAGCTGTGCCAGCTGCTTCTCGGCCACCTGCCGCTCCTTCTGCGGGTCCCCATCCAGGTCCAGGAGGTCGTTCTCCCCGTACAGGCTCCCCAGCCCCATGGTGCGCTTCGTCCTGCGGGCCGCACGAGGGTCAGCCGCCGTGAGGCACGGCGAGGGGGGAGCACGCCGGGGTGCCCGTCCCGCTGTCACCTGTAGTCCTGGATCTGCTCCTGGATCTCGGGCATCACCATCTCCTGAGCTTCAAAGAGGGCGGCTCGGACATCGTCGCCGTTCCGCAGGCGGGTCTCTGGGTGGCACAAGGGGACAGGCAGCGTCACCGGCCACGCTCAGCCCACAGGGAAGGGCACAGAGGATCCCTTGGTCCTCCTCACTCACCGATCTCGGCCAGGAGCTGCTCCGACACCTTCACTCGGAGAGGCTGCGGAGGGAAGGCAACAGGAGGGCGTGTGAAGGAGCCCGGGGTACAACTTGCACGCCAAAGCCACGCAGGGGTGGTGCTGAGCTGCTGGCAGAGGCTGCCCCGTGCTCCTGCACGAGGCACTTCTGCAGCCAGCGGGGCCAGAGCTGGGAGTCTCACGCACGAAGCGCCCAGTGCTCGTGGCGGCACCCGAAGCACAACCCCCTCCGGTGCCCCCGGAGCGATACGGGAGCCCCAGCCTTGCCTCCACCAGCCCGGGCACCGAGGCTGCTGCCGTTGTGCAACGCCGGGGCACGCGCCTTACGCAATTTGCACGGGCACAGAGGAACCAGCATCAGCAACGCAACGCCAGCGGGGAAAACGCCGTTAGAAAAGGACCCCCGCGCAGGGGGGACGCAACGCCGAAGCGAGACGCTGCCCTTCCAGCTGACTCCCCCGCTCCCACCTCCCGCGGACGCAGGCGGCACAGCTCCTGCCCTCACCGCGTTCCTGTCCAAGAAGATGTTCCAGATATCCTTCCCCAAAGCCCGGGAATCCTTCGCGGTCGTCTGCTGGCAAACGTCTGCGCATAAGTAGAAGAGCTGCAAGGAGGGGAGAACAGAGGTGGGCAGCGAGGAAGGTTTAGAAGCAGGAAAGTGAAGCACTCAACAGAGCGGCAGCCCGACGGCCATGAAACAGGAAACGATCGCGGGGGTCCAGGAGGGCAGAGCCCTCCCCGTGCCACGCCTGGGAGGAAGGGGAGGAAGGGGAGGACGTGTAACCCTACACTGGGCTTCCCTCACTGCCGGCACAGCTGGGGACAGGGAGGCAGAGCCTGCGCTTGGGCAGAGCGCTCAGCAAACCGGCGGCACCCGCGGGCCCCAGGGAGGGCACTGGACACGCTGCCCCGCTGGCATTTCTCCCGGCTCGCTGCCTCCAGCTCTTACCAGGGGGCTGGGATCTGCTTGGGAGAAGATGTAGCGCAGGAAGACCCCCAGGTGGGCTGGTCGGGACTTCAGCTTGGCCAGGTCCTGGAAGAGGGAGTCGCACTGCGGGGCCCGAAGGAGAAGCAGCGGTTAGGAAGGAAGGGAACAGACTTATCCGGAGCAAGCCCACCCCGTGGCTCATCCCTGGGTGAAGCTCCACCCCCTGCTCCCCATTTCCCCCCCCAGAACCAGCCCCGTCAGCCCGACCCGGGGCATCCCTGTCCCTGCCGCGGCGGTGGCCAGGCTGGTGACAGCTGTCACCGGGGGAAGCTCTGAGCACAGGCTGGTGGCACGTGAGGTCAGCAGCACGGCCCCCTCCTCGGGAGGATTTCTAAATGCCACCGCTTCCTGGGCACCAAGGGGAAGGACGTGGGAGGGGTGACAGCCCCGTCCCGTGACCCTGGCCAGCTGCCCCCGAAGAAGAGACGGGACCAAAGCCAAGAACAGCTTGGACACCGCTAACCTCGTTGTTGAAATACCCCGGGTCGCAATCCTCCTCCGGCCCGATGATGAGGGGTCGTCCTGCGCGCTCTGATCCCTGCAGCAGACAGGGGACAGCGCTAGGAGCCGGGCAGTGGCTTCAGGGAGCGTGGGGACCCCCCCCCACACACTGCCCCGCTGTCACCCCGCTGGGCCGGCCCCATCCCACCTGCTCGGCGACGGGGGCGAAGGCGGTGTCGGAGCCGTGCCGGCGGTGGTGCTGGAAGAGGCGGGAGGTGATGACCGGGGAGGTGCGGGGGCTGTCCAGGCCGTGGTCGGAGAGCACAGAGTTGCGGTTCAGGGAGATCTGCTGGCGGTGACAGAGGGAAGGTGATGGAGGGGACGGGTGCGGGGACGGCTCCGTGCTGTCACACTTTCCCCACTCACCAGGGCTGCGCCCTCACCTCGCTGACAGAGGGGAACCGCTCCGTGCCCGACTCCAACCCGCTGTCACCGTCCTGGGAGTCCAGCGAGAGGCGGCCTGGGGACAGAGGAGGGGCTGAACCCTGTCTTTTGGGCAGCGCTGGGTAGCGGGGAAGGTGCAAACCGCCAGCACCGCTCACCTTCTACTGCCCTGAAAGTGGCCACGCCGGGGTCACCGCACAGCCGCCCCGAATCCTGCGAGGTAAGGGGAGCGTTGGACACCTGAGCCTTAACCAAGACACCCAAACCCCAGTGATTCCCCCCCAAAACTCCCCCGCACCTCGCGTACCATGGAGCCGCCGGTCTCCTGGAGGATTTTGAGCTGCAGCTGGCTGACCCGCCGGCGCGCTCCCTCGATCTGCTCCTCCACCATGGCGCCCGGGTTGCGGCTGTACGCCTCGTAGAAGCGCTGGGTGGGGAGACGAGGATGCTCACAGCGGGTGCCCCCAACCCGCTGCCCGCGGGGAGGGGGCAAAGCCACAGCTGCTGCGTGGCTGTAGGGGCTGACGCGTGCAGCGAGGGCTCCCCTGGGCCGGAAAGCACCCAAATATTGCACGTCTTCCCCGGGCACCCATGCGGCCTGGCTGACGGCCGTGAGCAGGAGAGAACGGACGAGGGCTGGGCTGCTCCCAGCGCCCATCAGCTCAGGGGGAGGAAAAAACCCAGAGAGCTGCTCCGGGAGGAGGAGGAGAAGCACTGCACCTGCAGCTCTGCCTCCTCCTGCCGCAGCATGTTCCGGAGAATCTGCGTCGCATGCTTCTGAACCTCGGGGTCCTGCACAACGCGGGGTGGAGGTGGAGAAGGGGCTGAGCTCTGCCCACCTCCTTCCTCCCAGGGAGGCAGGGTGGGGCAGGACGCGGTGCTACCTGCAAGGGCTTGGGGCCGGTGATGCGCTGCGGCGGCGGCAGCGGCGGGGGTGGAGGCGGCGGGGGGCAG
>VXAV01008022.1:68870-85798 GCA_013399715.1 Alectura lathami | reverse complement strand
GAACCCTGATATGCTCGGCACGTAGTGTTTCAGGCTTCTCAGTGCAAGGCTGTGAGGATAAAGAGAGCTTTGGAGGAAAAGGGCAGGAGCACATCCCATCTTGGGCAGTGCATGGATGAGGGGTTTCAAAGTTGAACCTAAGGGCAGGCTGCGCAGTGGCACAGGGAAAGCTACACGGTTGTAAAAGAAAGCCCTTCACCCTTGGAAGGGTTAACGGACTGCATCCAGTGGTGCTCTTCTCCTCTTAGGGAGAGAGGGAGGATCAGCATCTTTTGTATGTAGTGTTAATGTTGTGGGAGCAGCAGCTGCTCGGTGTGGTAGGTCTTACCAGGATACCTACATCAGGATACAACAGGATGAAGTACTTCCTGTGTGGGGTGATCTTGGCCTAGTTTGTATCAACACTGGTTTTGTTTCAGCAAAGTGAGAGTGCAAATTAGAAATCCTACGTACCAGCTAGAGAATATCCACAGCAGCAGCAATTAGCCCAAGCAAGGGATTGAAAATCTACTCTGCAGGTGAAAGAGTGACAATGAAGCTTGGGCCAGCCCGCATTCCATCATAAGCTTGTGTTAGCTCTAATAGGAATGGCTTTGCCATTATCATGGTTGGCTGCAGGATTTATTTTTGGTGGGGCCCCACTTTGACAAGCAATCTTACACAGCAGAGCTGTCGCTGCCAAAGACCAGTGCTGCCGTTAGATTTCGTTGGAAGGCTCTTCTGTGGCTGCATTTTGCTTACGGGGATGAGGGTGAAGGAGTCGTTAACTTTCCAACTCTGCAGTACAAGTGTACTTCTGAAGACTGAGTTAAACCTTCTGATTAGAAATCTGGGTGAAATAGAATCGTTACTTGTTCGTTAGCAGTCTCTCACAGTAATACAGTAATAACAGTAATCTTTTTTTTATTTGCAGGTCTTACGCTAGTGTCTGCCCCTCATCTAGCTCGGTCCTACCATCACTTGTTTCCTTTGGATGCCTTTCAGGAAATTCCACTGGAAGAATATCAGGGGGAACGGTATGCAAGTACTATTTGTGAAAATAACTGTACCCGTGAAAATTCAAACTGCAGTTTTTTCCCCTCACAGAAGTAAAAATATCTGGCATACTGCTGGAGGGACTGTTCAACATTGGAGGTTTTTGGTCACCTCTGACAAGAAGTGTTTGTAGCCACCAGTTATCCTGCCTATTCAGTTCAATCACTGAAATAGTTCCTGTGAACGAGCATTACGTATTAGATGTTTTTAAACCCTGTTGTATATTATTTTGTCACTTTTCCTTCGGTTAAAATCCACAGTTTTTCTTTTAGGTGTTGTCAAGGCTGCCAGGCAGAAATCAAAGATCAAAATGTAAGTATATTGAACAGCATCAGAACTTGAATTGGTAGGGGCCACAAGTAGAAATAATCATTTAAAGTGTTTTCCTGATGGCCAAAAAAATACTTGTGTAGTTTTTGTTACACTAAATAGAGTTCTCTGTTGTAGTTGTGCCTTTTAGATATCAAAGGCTGTACAAGCGTGGGCAGGGATTTCCTGGACTTACATATACATATATAAATAAGGTTGCACCCTCAGGCATTCAGAAGCATCTGCAGTGACTCAAGCTCAACCATTTTGACATAGTTGCTCTTAGAAACCTCAGTTCAGTTGGATTTCTGTGATGCAAATGATGTGTTCAGTCTGTTTACGCTATCTAGATGGCAGCTGTTGCCCTCCTGCAGTGCTGTGGTGTTGGTCATTTTCTTCTCATCTAACTTGCTTTTGTATTTTTTCTAGGTTTACATATGTAAAGTATGCAAGAATGCATTTTGTGTGGAATGTGACTTGTTCATTCATGATTCTCTGCACTGCTGTCCTGGCTGTATTCACGAACACCCTGCTCCTGTATCTGTATGATGTCATCTCTTTTTCAGAGATTGTATCAGTTTCACTTTTGTGTAAATCCATTTCATGTATTCAGGCTTGGCTTTTAGTGAGACACCTGAAAAGACGAGGGCCTAGATGATTACAGAGGCATGAACACTGGTGTGGAAGCAAATCTGACTTTTACCTGATGTATTAATAATGTTGTCACTTTTAATGAGATACAGATAATTCAGGAATATATTTATTTTAAAAGGTTGTTAGTTTTTCTGAGTGTTATTGTGTATATTTGTAAATACAGAAGTAATAAACCTGTTTTTTGCATTAACATGATGATTCAAGTTGTTTGATTCTTTGTTCGAAAGAAAAGCCCTGAAAATATATTTTATATATCATTTTCAGTGGATTGTGGAATATCCTGTCAAGTTCTGTAGAGCACAACATTTTGAAAGAAGTTAAAGATATTTTGGAGCAATTCATTGGATCGCATTTCAAGGAAAATTAATTTCAAGTGTGATGACTATTCAACTTCAGCCTTCAGTAAGGCAGCGGAATTACACGTGCTACAAATGTTCAGAAAACGTATTTTAGGTTTTAGTGGTACAACTCAAAAGTGATTTAATTCTGTTAGTGCTGTGTCTGTAGTTGTGTGATTTAAGTGTCACTTGCTTGTAGGAGAACAAGCTTATTGAAAGACCATGAAATTACATAAGTTTTATACCAAACATTTATCCCTAGATGGTCACAGTACTGAAGACGGTGATCCTATTTCGATGCTCAGCCTAGAATGAATTGCCAGAACTTCAAATAATACCTCCTCCTTGACTAAACCCCTAAAGCAACAAAGACAAGAGGTAGAGAGGAGGGGAGGGAGCAATGTCCTTAACTGATTGCAGAAAAGTGGGAACTGAGACAAAGGTAAGGCACTCTGGAATTTTAGTGTTTGCATCGGGTGTGATGGCAGTTCAAACCTGTCAGAATGTAACAGGCTGTATCCTGGCAAGAAGAGATCATGAGGGGACAATGTCTAAAGAAGAATGTCCCATCTGGTGTTCTGAGTAAGTCTGTGGCATTTGTAGAGCATCAAGGGTAAGTGGGTTGCTGTTGTATCTGACTTCATTACTGAAGCTTGAGAACTTCCTTGTCAGATTAGAAACAGCGGTAGTCCAACCCAATGACTGGCTCTTAAAAACAACAGAACACCCTATCTTTAGTTCCCTCTTTGTGTGTGTGTTTGTCTTTTTAACCAACCGCATACAAACAATACATGCTGCTTTCCGGTTTTCATGGGCAGCTTTCACTTCCAGTTGTTTCTCCTTCTGTGCTTTCTCTAAGGTTTATGCATACAGGCAGGCCATAAAGCAGTAATTCCACTGTGCCAGCAGGAAAAAAAACCGACAGTTTCAGCACTTGTGTTTCATTCTATGCAGAATCTTTATAAGCTCTTTCCGCTATAATGTGCTTGCCGTACCTGGTACCATTAGCCTTATGGTTGAGTTGTTTAGCTGGGATACAAAGGGTTGTCTTAGAAACTAGGAGGAAAAAGGACATATAGAATGGTTTGGTAGGGTGTTCCAAGCCAAAGGAATGTCCTGAGCAGGTGTCTCTTAGTTAAACTGATACTGGTGACAGTGTCTTGATGCAATGTTTTGTAGTGATATTAGCATCTTCACAGTCACTGTGTTCTAAAGGGGGGAAAAGGTTTTCTCGGAACATTTTTAATATCTTAGAGGTTTTTCTCTTATTAGATAGTAAAACCATGCAATTGGAAGTAGAAGCTGTGTAGACACTGTAGCTATATATTCCATCTTCTGATGGCAATTTGAGTAGCAATTTGGCTTGTCCTTTTCCACGCTTCTCATTAAATAGAGCAGTTAAAACTATGTCTTGAAAAATCACTGTCAGGACAGTATTCCTCTGACATGAAAGGAATTTTAGCTGTGGTCCTCGTATTTAAAGCAAGGAGGAAATGCTTCCTTTGTCTCTTCAACATCTTTATTAATAATAGACTTAGACTGTAGGCCCACGAGAACCTGATGAGGTTCAACAAGGCCAAGGGCAAGGTGTTGCACTTGGGTCGGGGCAACCCCAGGTGTGTGTACAGGCTGGGAGAAGAACTCCTTGAGAGCAGCCCTGCGGAGAAGGACTTGGGCGTTGTGATTGATAAGAGGCTTGACCTGAGCCAGCAGTGTGTGCCTGCAGCCTGAAGGCTGACTGTGCCTTGGGCTGCATCAAGAGAGGGGTGGCAGCAGGGCAGGGAGGGGATTGTCCCCCTCTGCTCTGCCCCTGTGAGGCCCCACCTGCAGGGCTGCATCCAGGGCTGGAGCCCGCAGCACAAGAAAGATGTGGAGCTGCTGGAGCGGCTCCAGAGGAGGCCATGGGGATGCTCAGAGTCTGGAGCAGCTCTGCTAGGGAGAAAGGCTGAGGGAGCTGGGGGTGTTCAGCCTGGAGAAGAGAAAGCCCCAGGGAGACCTCAGTGCAGCCTTCCAGTACCTGAAAAGAGCTGATAAACAGGAGGGGGAGCGACCTTTTACGTGGTCTGAGAGTTATAGGACAAGGGGCAATGGTTCTAAACTAGAGGAGGAGAGATTTAGGTCAGATGTGAGGAGGAAATTCTTCACTCACAGGACAGTGAGGCCCCGGCCCAGGCTGCCCAGAGCAGCTGTGGGTGCCCCATCCCTGGGGGTGCCCAAGGCCAGGCTGGGTGGGCCCTGGGCAGCCTGAGCTGGGGGGTGGCAGCCAGCCCACGGCAGGGGGTGGGCCTGGGGGGGCTGTAAGGTCACTTCTAGCCCTTCTAAAATTCAATGTTTCCTGGACAGGAGATGTGGGGGAAGAAACAAATAAACATCTTGTGTTTGGGTTGAGGAGACAGCTGAGGTGTGAAGTTTGAGGCTGAAAGGCACACTCACCATGAGTGGCACACAGCAGACAGTGAGTGCACCTCTGTGTGGAGTGGATTTCTGAAAGCTAAGTGCCCTTGCTTTATCATGCACTTTGTATTTACCGTGCAGGAATTACAGTCACCATCTGTGACTGTAATAATAGTCGTAAGTAATTTCCAAGGGAAAAACATATGGGCAGTGGCTGAGGGCCCTTGGTGTGCTGGGCCCAGCGCAGAGGAGGCTGAGGGGAGGCCTCATGGCGGCCTACAGCTCCCTCCCAGGGGAGCGGAGGGGCAGGCGCTGAGCTCTGCTCTCTGGGGACAGCAACAGGAGGGGTGTTAGGAAAAGGTTCTGCCCCAGAGGGTGGTGGGCATGGAACAGGCTCCCCAGGGCAGTGGGCACAGCCCCGAGCTGCCGGAGCTCAGGGAGCGTTTGGGCACTGCTCTCAGACACAGGGGCTGGGTTGGGGTGGTGCTGGGTGGGGCAGGAGTTGGAGTCAATGGCTCTTGTGGGTCCCTTTCTACTCATAATGTTCTGTTTTACTTTCTTTAGAGCTGCAACTGTCCGAGAAAAGCCAGTTATTCTCACAACTTGTGGTAAGTCAATCCTGTTTCAGAAAACTCTCTCAAACTGAAAGTGTTTAAATTGTGGATATCGAAGACTAGCCCTGTTTATGTATTATAGCTATTTTTTTTTTCTTTAGCTGAAGAGTAAAAATGAAAATAGAATGCATAATAGAAATAAGCATTATTTTTGAATTTTCTGCTTAGGGAAGGCATTTCACAGCTTCTTTTTGGACGACTCTTCATCTGCTTGAATGGGTTAAAAAACCCTGGCTGGTAGCCTTTGTATTTTTATTGTAGGTTACAGTTAATAAAGCTGCTCTGCAATGTTTCTTTTTTGTTTTGTTTTGTTTTTACAGCAAGATTATAGGTTCTGAAATTTTTCTGAAATCATGTCTCTGAAATTTTTTGGAAATAAGTATTTGTCCTCCATATAAGCTAGGTATAAAGCACTCTGCTTAGGTAGATCTTCCTAACCTGCATTTGCTTGTGTGTGAGAGAGGTGGAAATTAAATGAAACCTGAGAGCTTTGAAACAAAATCAGATATTTTCATCATAGTATGAATCTAGTATACATAGATATAGTTCTGTAGCAATGTTTTGCTTTGCTATCAGGCTATTTGAAAACTAGCTCTGCGACTGCTTTGGATAATCTGACAGCAAAGTAAAGCTTTCCCAGCTAATCAAAGATTTCTGGTTGCAGAGGTGATCTCATCTTAAACATCTTTGAGGATTACAGAGTTCATCTGCGCACTTTTGAAACCTGGCCAGCAGAAGCCCATGTAACACCCACTGCTCTCGTCAAAGCTGGATTTTTCTGTACAGATCTGAATCAAGTTAGTTAGCTATACAGACACAGAGTAAAAGATGCACCTTCCCCTGCGGGTTCAAATTCTGCTACCTAGCTAAAATCTTGCTTTAGCCTTCAAGACAAAGAGTAATGCAGTAGCAAAATCTGAGTGTCTTTTGCAGAAGCAGGAGTGAGCTGAAACGGAATAACTGTGTCTAAGGTGAAGGCTAAATGAGAGAGTTACAAGAAGTACGTGCTTTTAGAAAGGAGAAGGCATTTACATGGACATCTCTGCTTTCATCTGAAGTTACTAGCTGAAGGCCAGGAAGGAACAAGTATAAACTGACAATGAGCGACTTCAGACCAGTAGATGATTTCTAATCCTCTGAATAGTGACGTTGTGCAGCAGTCCTCTGTTGGAGGAATGGGCAACATAGCTCCTTGTCTCGATGGCGCGGAGTAGAGCAAATGGCAGAAGAAAAAGCAGCCACTGATGGGCACTGCACCCTGACTGACAAAAAGGCAAGCGAGCCCTGCAGTATGCACAGCAGCCAGCCGAGCAGCTGCTGAACAGCTGTAACATCTGTAAATTTTGGGGTAGCACACTCCACGCTCCAGACAATTCTGTCTGCACCTTGAAACCTTCGATCCCGACACTGGGCACTGAAAAGAGGGTTGAGGCTTAACCGAGCTGCAGCTCAGCCCCATGCTCACTTAACGCAGGTGGGATGGGGAGAGAATCAGAAAGGTAAAAGTGCCAGAATTTGTGGGATAAAGACAGATTACAGCGTAAAGCAGCAGCTCTGTGCACAAGAAAAGCAAAACAGCCCCCTTGCTGGCAGGACAGCACCAGAAGCTGAGATACTGAAACGTCCTTGGTGCTTTGCAGCACTGCTCAGCTACAACCAAAACATCAGCCTGTTATCAACAGGATTCTCATCAAAAATCCAGAACATGGCATCATACAAGCCTCTGCAAAGAAAATTAACAGTCCCAACCAAAACCAAGACATGTGAAGACACTCATTTCTGTGATAATTTATTTTCCTTAAGTTTTATTATTCATTACTTAAAAAATATGTAATTCTAGTAAAAGATGGAGGTCACCAGTGTGAGGTGGTAAAACAATCATTGTTGCAGTTAGGCTGCTGGCATGTCACTAAGGACAAAAGTGATGTACATGGTAATTTCTGAGGAGGGTCATTTCTTGCTTGTAGGAGAAAACAATGCAGTACTTCAACTACGCAGGCTGCATGCAGACACGAGAAGAAGGTGATCCTATGGAATAACATGCAGAATGGTTCCCTGACTGAGTGGCATAGTGCCTCAAGAGGATTTCTTGCTGTGCAAGGAAAGTTGACATAATCTTCTGCTTTTTTTTTTTTTTTTTTTTTTTGTTTTTTTTTTTTTTTTTTTAATACTACTGTGTGTAAGTGACCACATTTTTTGAGTGTATTAGATGTTGTGCATCAGTGAAAACCTATTTTTTAAAACCAAAAATTAGTGTTCAAATGTTGAAATAAGGTAAAAGCCTCTAAGTTAAATAGATGTGTCAGATAGTTCCATCTTCCTGCCTAAAGTAAGCAAGTAGAGAAAAGCGTTATACTAACCACTATGTCTTTTGAAAACATCATTTTAGTTCCGGCTGTTCCAAAGTCACTGGAAGAGCAACCAAAGAGCCAATCTACACCAGAGCCTGCACAGGCTGCATCACCTCCTGCCAGCAAAGCTGTTTTCACGCTTTGCAGCTTTAGAGGGTGGGTCTGCTTACAGGGAGTCTTCCCAGCCCCTGTCACCAGGTGGTCCCTATAGGCAAAGGACTCCTGTTTTTGAACATGATGTAAACCACAACTATTGCTGTGCTGCCACTGAGCTGATTTGTCTGTCGGTCACCTCCAGTTCTTTGGAGGGAAGAAAATACATTAAATCTAACTCCTGCCCTGTTAACTTTGCAGACTGTCCTCCCCATGTGGAAGGGGCTGGTCGATGCTCAGATCTGTGTTACTGCAGCGAAATAAGGGGCTGCTGTGTTTGTAGCAAAGTAATCCAGGTGGGGTGCAGGGAGAGGCTGCAGGAGCTGCTGGGTGGTTAAATGCCCATTAGGGGCTGGGAAGAGGGGTTATGCTTCACACACAGAGCAAGCACAAGCACACTCAGGAGTGAATTTGTTATAGTAGTACAGGCCAGAGGCTTAAGAAACCTTGGCTAATATGAAAATGGCTGTTGCTGCCTCCTGGAAATGCCCAGATGGTTTGGCATGTATGTATCAGATGACGGTGGTCTGTAAATTTTGAAGGCAATAGAGGGAAGTTGTTTTAGTGCTGTGAAAGCAGAATACCTTTAAACATCATGGTATTGAAATGGTGGAGGAAACATTAGAAGTTGTAGTTGCCAGCTTATTAATGAAGGTGTTTGTCCATTGCATTCACCAGCAAGTACATCTTCATTTTACTCAATGTGACTGTGGCTGTTTCTGGTAGGAAGTCCTAGTCCCATGGCTATGGCAAAAGTACACCCCATCTCGTCCTCAGGACAAGCGCTGTGTGGCATCACCTCCTAGCGAAGCGCAGGAAGAGCCAGTGAGCATCTCCACGTTTCATTGTTCGTATGTTGAATACACAGAGAACAAAATGGTACTGCTTCGTTTGAGATAACAGGTTCCGGAGGGTAAATACTGAGTATTTTTTCACCACCCTCGGAGTATTTTTGCAAGGCTGGTGACGTATTTCTTTGTTTGAGACAGTGCTGGATCTAAGATAATTCATTCTTTCCAGACCATGGAATGCTAGGTCTCCTTGCACTGAATACCAGCACACCTGGTATACACTGAATACGCAGCTACGTTGGGTCCAGCAAAGCCTTTTAGCTCAAGATTTTCACCTGGTTACTTGCTACACCCAGACCAACTCCACGTTAAGCCAGATGGGTGCAAAGCCACCTGTGGGAGCTTGGTTTTTCCAGAAGAAGTGATACCAGCTTTTCCCCTTATCTAAAGAATCTCTGGTTCCTATTATTCCAGTTTAATGCAGAGTTGACTGTATCTGACTTCTGTGCACACAATCAACTGTTCACTGGTTTTTATTATTTAGTGTCATCCTTTCTGCAGGCGTGACGCTTGTTGAAAGCCACTGTCTTCAGGAAGCAAATAGCTTGACTGGACAACTTGCAAAGGCTTATGATGACAACAGCTTTTGCAGACAGTTTTTTTTTTTTTTTTCTTTTTTTGGAATTCAAACCATTTGCTGCTGACTTGAAGGGAACGTATGGGGACCTACCTATCAGTTGTCTCAAAGGACATTAACGATCTGCCAATACAGCAGCTCTTTCTACGTGCAACCCTTGTGAACCTGAACTCCACCATTGTGCTGGACGGTAAAGCAAGAAGTGGAAGAATGCTGTGTATGGAGCACAGCACCCAAATGGCGACATACTCAACATCGGGGCTATTTTTCAGGCCTATCATCTGCTCTGTTGCTTGCCAGCATGCAGTGAAGGTAGCAAACGTACTGGCAATGCTTTTCTCATGTACTGAGTTTGCCTTAGGCAATCTTTGCAAACCACGCTTTGAATTCACTGAGTATGACCTGTCTGAAGCTGGGGTTCGTGGAGATGAAGCTGTTAGACCAGGTTTACCAAGCAAATTCACTGCCCAAAGGCTTCAACCAGTTTATAAATTCTTCCACGCCTTGTTCCACAAGTTTCTTGCAGGGTGCTGACTAAGTGAGCTCCTGATTTCTGATGCAAAGGAACAGAAAGAGGGCTGCAGTGCTTGCAGCAAATCATCACGTTTAGAACTGTTCCGGGGCACTACATTTTTTACTGTTTTAAACTTGCAGCTTTTCTTCGAAAGCAGTCCCCCAAATTATATCCTATTTATTTAATTGACTGCAAGTAGTCGTTGGAAAGTCAGTCAGAAAATTATCAACATCTGCAGCACCATTCAGACCAGTGATGTTCCGCATTGACCTATTACATTTATTGACCCAGAACTGCTTCCTTCAGTTTCCATTTAGTATTTACTGACCTTCACTGGTGCTCCAGCTTATGTGAGTAACACTGTTTCTGTACGTGCCCCAGTAATTTTTGAGTTCCTAAAGGGCAAATGTTGTATATTTTTTAAAATTCATCTTTTTCACCACATACATCTAAGCTGATTTTTATTTTTTCTCCAGGATTACCCAGAATCCCTGTCTCTACCCAGCAGATTTCAGACTGAAGTACATGAAAGTAAACCCAGGCAAGCATTTAATATATTTGGAATAGACATGTTTTTCAATGGAGATGCCATTAACAAGGATTATGCTCCTTCATTAACACTTTTAAATGATGCTGCACAAAGGATAGGAATAGAAGAGGAAAACATTATTAGTTTTTTTTTCACCAAGACACCTACCAGACTCCATCATGTGTCCTTTAACACATACAGCAGAGAAGATGCCACTTTTGCAATGTGCATTCAGGAACATCAGCTTCCAGGTGAAGGCTGACCATAACAGTTCCACAATAGCTCCCTTATAGCAACACAGCTTTCACACCTGGATGTCAGTCTCACCAGGGGGGCTTGGTGTGACTGGCTCCAGAGATACTGCAAGGAGGGTGGAGCAAAACTTTGTGGCCAGTCTCAGTGACAACTCTGCAGAGAGGGGAACTTGCTGGTACCATGGGACTGAACAGTCACCCTGAGGTAGCAGCTTCTCAAATTTCCGTCACCCCAACCACAACAAATACAGGTACGATTGGAGTCACTCAAGCTCCACCTGAAAACAGTATAAAATGGCTCATGAGAGAAGGAATTTTGGGTGGAAGATAACATCGCAGACAAGTCAGGAGAACACTGCTGGCTTCCAGGACCAGTTGACGGGCTGAGTCTCTCTCCCCCCTGCAGGGACACCTGTCAGGTGAGATTCACACACTGGGTTATACTGAGCGCTTTTTGTGGTTGGCTGTGTTATTGATGGTACTGGTACTCACACGTGCTCTGCAGACAGCATTTCATCACTGGCAAACGTCTTCTGTTGCTCTAATGAAGAGCACCATGCTATGAGCTAGCTGTGAGCTCGGTATGGGTGCAGCCAAGTTCCCTAAGGCTGGTTGTGAGAGCCTGTTCGGGCATGGCTGGGCCTGGAGCACCGTAGCGGGTACTGACCCTTCTTACACCCCGGAGGCGTTCAAGGAACATACTGGTGTGACACCCAGGGACATGGTTAGTGGGCACAGTGGTGATGGTTTGACTGTTGGACTGGATGATCCTAGAGGTCTTTTCCAGCCTTAATGGTTCTATAACTTGGTTGCTAGCATTACAAGCTTACACCTCACCACTTAAATGCACTAGCTGCTAGAACTAGCATACTATCAAAACACTTCTTGAATTTAATACTTTTTTACTACAGTGCCAAACTACTGTCTCATATATAAGCTAGGGAAAATCACTTATTTCATAAGCAAATACTAAGTGTCACATAACCTTCCTTAATATTTTTACATTTATTTTTAGTAATTTTTACTAAAATTAGTTTAGTAGTTAAAATTTAATTTAGTATTTTTTTCTTTTTTCAGTGATTTGATAACAAAGGTCCCACCTTGTGAGTACACTGACAATAAGGCAAGACTGAAAAGCATATGTAGAGGAACATGGGCACAGAAAAGACTATGTTAAACTCAGAATCTTGCAGCTGTGCAGAACTGATCTGGTGTCTGACCTCAGGTCATTGTATAGGCTGGGACCGTATTTGCTTTGCAATGCCTCTCACCGCTTTCACCAATTGTTCAAGAATGAAAACATTTGAAAGTTCTTTTTTTTTCTTCATGTATGATGAATTATGCACCTGCATTGCAAATAAACACAAAAAACTTCCGGAAGCCGCTTTGAAAACTAAGATTACTTGTGGAAAAACGTTTCTGGGATTTGCCCATTGTAGGGAAAGGAAAGTAGCAAAGTTCCAAAGCTGCACTGGGCTGCTTCTACAGCAACAGAAACTGCATTAACTAAATCACTGTCCATTTTGCCCCTACAACCTTTTTTCTACAAGAGTTAAGAAGGTAAGGGCCCAGGTATAAGTCCACAATTTCAATCATCTTTCCACAGTCTTGAACTAAAACATTTGGTTTTATTACAGTACCACAGGAAACAGAGACTAAGCAATGTCTTTCTAGAATTTCAACAAGTCATTCAACAAAAAGACTTTCAGAGAAGCCTGAAAGTGAAGAAACAAAAAACCAGCACACCTAAAGTCTGAGAAGTCAAACTTTATTAAGTAGTGAAAGACAACATGTGCTTCTTTAGCTGCCACACGCAGGATTCTGATCAGACCCATAAAATGGGACACTTTTAATATGGTGGCATATCGATTTCCAGCTCATGGCCATCAGCAGTCACAGTAACACAAACTGCTGCCATAACTGTGTCCTGACAGGGTATAATGTAAAGGCTAGTTCAGGCGTTACCAGTCAGATAATTCCAAGGAATACAAGAAACATTGAAATTCAGGATAAATGAAACCTACCAAGCATTTTTCGTTATTCATACTAGGCTTAAAATTGTTTCAGTGAAGTAAGAAACACTTCATGGTAGTACTGCGAAGTGCATTTGCCCGTATGTCTTTATAAAACAGTTTGTTTCAATGCACATATAATTACTAGTCTCAAGTAATTTGTCTGCTTGTTACCAGGGGCTGCTCACTGCTAAGAAAACAAGGATTTATTGTCTTCATAAAATTCTCATCTTCACCCTCACCCAATGCACAAGTGATAGACACCTCTCAGTGGGAACATTTGTACCTGGTTTTAGAAAAGACAAGAATTAGTACATGATTTTTTTTTTTTTTTGGTAAACAAACAAGAACTATTTGTCTGCATGGAACTGGCATGCTTGTCACAAAACAAACAAACAAACAAAAAAAAACCATAAAAGCAAATACCCATAAGAACATAGGCTTGTTCTACGAGGAACTGTAACCTACTTAAGAGTTCTAAACAAATCATTCCAAATACAAGCACAGGCACTAAAGTACGGAGAAGTGAGTAGTTCAGCAGTGTAAGCCTGAAATGCTGATCTTGTCCAGAAAACAAAGTTCAGTTACACATCCTGTTACCCCATCTGTATAAAGAAGTAGTTGCTTCTGGAAGTATGCATACAAATGCGACAACTGCAGTTTACTTCACAGTATTTTCTTTCAAAATAACCCATGAGCAGATAGGGTAACTACAGTTTAAGTCAGCCATCATGTCAAACCTGATACAGAGAGACACAGCAGTCAGTTAAACATCTCATCACTGAAGTTAAATACCTTCCTTCTTTCTAGCCATGAAAAGACTATTCCACCACTGCCAGACAAAGAAGGGATTCAAAGAAGGGATGGCAGAAATCACCTCTGCAGAGAGCCATGAGAGCACGTGGAAGTTCCGAAGCGCAACCTTTTCCCACAGCATTCAAAACTTTCCAGGAGCTAAACAAGTACTCAGGTAACAGTGTACTTTCATTTAGTACAAAATCAGCATACTTACAATCCTTCAAAACACTGATGATTATGCAGTTATTTTAGGTAGGCTTCCCTCTCCATGGCTCCTTCCATTCGACTGTGTCTCAAGCCCTGCAGACCACAAGGTGGTTAAAGCTTTTATTTCCCCTGTGAAAACAAAATTCTGCCACAGAGCAAAAACATTTTTGGGCAGTTTATTTCAGTCCTTTGCAAATCAAGAAAAGATACCCTAAGGACACAAATCCCCCACTCCCAGCCTCCTCAATGTCGAGAGCTGAATTTCTCCTGTAATTTTCTAAGCATACAAAGAACAACAGAAATCAATCCTTGATGTCACACCTTTTGCACAGCTATGTTCACAGCTTTTGCTGGACCTCCATAATCACCTGAAACAATTACTGATAAATAAAGTCTCTGAAAAATGCCAAAACTAATCCCAGATGTGATACTACCAGTACACTCAAAAAAAAAAATTACTCAAAATGCATGAAAAACCATATTCAGCCACAGGAAGTTTTATTCAAACTTACTCCACCTGCCTAAAAAGGCAAAACTCATTCTTGCAGAATCACTACAGAACACTGGTTAGAGAAGTGCTTAACGGGACTCTGACAGCAGAAAAAATGGAACAGCCTCAGCTGCACAAACAGCCAGGCTCATGCGACTCCTGCTGAAGGAGGAGAATACAACACACAGTGCCCTTACATCTAGCTATTGCAAATTACAGCGGCAGCAACAATATTGCAGACATTTCCAGACAGAAATAGAAACAGCACCTACCAGGTAATACCCAGTGTGATAACCGCTCATGTACCACGCTATCAACATGCTCCCCAGCGCTTCGTCATCCTCGGGAGACTCTGGCCCCAAAGGCAGAGGAGGAGGAATCAACTAAGAAATCACAAACAGAAAGCTGAAAACAAGGAGCGTATCCTTAACGTGTTCCCTGAAAAGGAGTCAGGCAATCTTGTCTGAAGGCGTTTACTTCCCAGAGCCTTGGGAGAAATATGGTTCCTGGTAGCTTGACTGAAAGTTTCATTAGGGGAAGATATTTGTATCAGTGAAGCACTGTCAGCCAAAAGTAAGGTGTATTTTCTTGAAATAGCCTCTCCTGACACTCACAGCTGACACTCACTCCTGACAGCTTCACCGTCACAAAAACACGTGGAGATCTAACCTTGTGCATTAGGTTCTTGCAACACGTGTAACTTAAGCCGTTACCAAATACCTGGAAAATACAGACTGCAACACCGAAACGTGTTCTAAGAACAGGCAATCAGCACACTCAGCTAGAAAGCCAGGGTTCAGCAATACTTCTCCCTGACACCTTCTGCTTTCACTTACCGGTAGTCCTGCTGGAAAGGGTGGCGGCCAGCAAGGTGAGAATGGTGGAATTGTTCTGAATTTGGATCCAGGCTGTATTAGAATAATTAAATAGCTCAAGTCAGAAAGAAATTTAAGGCATTAGGACTTTATTTAACAGTAGTACTTGAAGCAATTGACAAAAGTTAAATGCAACGCACCCCAGCAGTTTAATAAACTGCCACAAGAACACACGACAGCTATTTCTGTAGGGTATTCCGTGACTAGAGAAGGAAAACTTGTGTTACATATGCCCCAGGGTAACCAGACTTCTACTTAACATAAGCTTTTTAAAAACATTTTTATAAACAGAAGTCAGTGTTTGCACTCTTGCATGTAGAGGCACACACAGAACTTGTAACAGGCATACAGGTAATTCCTCTGTTCCTGTGCGGCTGGGGACACATGCTGACTGAATTCACCAAATTCAGTGGGCTGGCTAGGGAGAAAGCCTTCCTTGCTAGCCAGCAGCTCTGCCAAAGATCCACACTATGGCCACATGATTGGCAAACTACCCAAATACGAGTTGTAACAAGGAAATCCGTATATTCATCCTCAAAAAGCTATTGTTTTCTTTCTCAACAATGAGTAGGGTGGTGGGCATGGAGCAGGCTCCCCAGGGCAGTGGGCAAGGCCCCGAGCTGCCAGAGCTCAAGGAGCGTTTGGGCACAGCTCTCAGACACAGGGTTTGTACTACGTGGTCCCTGTGACTCCCTTCCAGCTCGGGATGTTCTGTGAGAACTATTACCCTGCTTCCACAGGATTTTGACACTGGCTTAATAGTGGCACGGCAATTATTGAAGATAAGGCTGAGCTTACTGGTCTCAGGCCCGAGGCTGTTGGTGGTGTGGAAAAATGTGAGTTTTGAGGAGAGAATCTTGCTTCTGCATAGCTGTTCTTGTTTCGGTGCGTGTGGGAAGATTTTTCACTCTCATCTGTTGAATATGGAGTGTCATTTTCATTCTAGAAGACCAAAATATTTTTATGAGACGAAGAAGGAGTTTGCAGAAAGTAATTTGAGTGCGAAAAATTATAGAAAGCCCTGTCCACATCCTTCCCTCTGTCTACACCCTCCAGTCCTACTGAAGAAATGTCTCAGTCTTACCTGTTCACCATTTTAACTATATTTTCCCTCACCCACAAATTCCTTGCTGCCTCCTCCCTTTCTATCACACCGGCGCCAGGAAGTAAGGGGGCGCTCTGGTTCCCTCCAGCAGCTTGCCTCCCTTCATGATGGAGCAGGGTTTCGATTCTCACACAACCCACCAGGGCAGCAGTGCCAGAAATACCGAAGAAGCACTCCGCACCTCCCCCGGGTTCCCCCCCTTGCTTCATTTACCGTTTCATCGCTGGCTGCAGGAAGTATATCAGCCAGGTTCTGCTCCTCCTTATTTCCATATCCATCGTAACAAACAACGCAGGTACCCTCCTTATGGTTTATGGACACAATAGTTGCTAGGTAGACGTTACCATCCTCAGACCACACGGCGTTACAGCTGTCACCAGCTTTCCACTGTAACAGAAGTGAGAGAGGTAAGCAAATACCTGCACCAAGGGTCAGTGAGAACAAAGCCTTTTTCTGAACCACATTTTCATCCCAGCCAAGACAAAGAGGCCTTCACCCTGAAAGTTCTTCCCTTTTACTTAGCGAAAATGCCCAGTGTAACTGTTACCCATAACTAAGGCTTATAGCACTGCTCTCTACCACCCTTCCCCTTTCTGGAAGGTTGCTTCCAAGGCAACGCAAATGCTCTGAGGCACAACCCGCAGCACAACACTGCCAGAATTCACACACACGTTGACCTTTTTCAACTGCGACGTGTTGCTCTTCTTTTTATTCTTGTTCTTCTTGTTGTTGTTCTTTTTCTTCACCACCGGGTGCTGCTCCTGCTTCTCCAACGGCCCCGAGCAGTCCCCGTTCTTTAAAGCGTTCTTCAAGGAAAGAAAGGAAAATAAATCCGCGGTTACTCCGCCGCCCCCCGCCGCCCCCCGCC
>VXAV01008022.1:18641-40396 GCA_013399715.1 Alectura lathami | reverse complement strand
ATAAAATATACTGAACCTGTGGTTTTTCATGACAGGCTTTTGCATTAAGTTTGATTTTTCTTTTTGTTTCTGTATGACTTGGCATTGACAGAAAAACTCAGGAAGAAAGTAAACAAACACCTCTTCGACCTGTCCAGTTAGTGAGAAGCCGATTCCAGAAGTACAAACCAAACTTGGGAAAAGGTGTTGGAAGGAAGGAACTACAAATATCAGAAAATAATGAGAAGAAGTCTGAAGCAGTTGAGTTGGAAGTGCAAAAAGATGAGACTGCCACTACTGTGTTTGCCATTGTAAGTCCAGTAAGAATGACTACTCTGCATCAAAAATGTGATTCCAAGTTGCATGTCCTGTCTTAGGAAGTTTATATTAAAACATCTAGCTTTCATTCCCCGAAGCTGAGACACCACACGCTATGAAAGAAATCCCACAAACCCTTGTATATTGAGGTGTTGCAGGTATGAAATAAGTGAATTCTACAGCTCGTAGTCCTCTGGAAAATGAGGGACTGGTTTTGGTTGGACTGCATGACAGATTGTGTGCTTAGGTAACTGGAAGAAGAGTTCGTTTTATATTGCAATACATAAAATCAGGGTTTTGCTCAGTTTTTCTTTCCTGTTTGGACGATTGAAGCCTGTGTTGAGGAATCCAGGAAGAATCAAGAGAGGGCAGAGGATAGCCTATTTCTTCTGTAAGAATTCAGCTTTTGTTTGTATTTTTATAAACTCACTGTGTTTTACAGCCTTGCTTGATTCTTTGTGCTACAATGGATAATGCTTTTATTTTATTGTAAATCAAAGGGTGAAAGTGAAGCTGTATTGCATCAAGCAAATGAATTGAGCAATGAGGAGCCGGCACAGCAAGAGGTGACTCAGGTGCCTTCTGGAAACCTGTTGGGTGAACAAAGCAGGTGAGGTCAGAATTTAACAGAAATCACACCTGAAAAGTTTTCATTTGGTGCAGAATGAGACACCTTTGACAGTGTCAATTCTTTTGTTCCTATTACTAGTCTTTTTCTGATGTGTTTCTTTCAACGCATGCAGACAGCTTCGTCCCGTGTTCTCAGGGCACAGTTAGTTGAGGTGTACTGCATGTCTGGCATGTAATTCATCTGTATGAGCTCATGGCTCTCTTTAAGAAAGCTTTTCTTTTACTGTGTTTGTACACAGTAACAGAGACATTTTGCAAAATGTTAGTTGTCTTTATTGATCCCAACATGCTCTTCTATTATACTGTTGCTCTTGCTAAAATATGGTGTTAAGCATGTGTCAGCGTGTGGATTCCTTGATGTGGTTATCAACACAATTTTCTTGATGCTGAAAACGTCTTGACAAGTCTTGTTACTCCTTTTCATGTGTTAACCGTAAGTGCAAAAAATGAGTAATATTTGAAAAAATCACTTTCATGATTTTAAACAGAACAGTGTATTTGAATCAACACTTAAAAGGATTAGAAATTCTAAATGTAATGAATGCAAAAATGTTTTTTCCCTCCCCAGCCAAAGTCAAGTGATGTTGTTGTTGTCCATTTGTTTTAAATATTTGTCCACTTGTTTCCACACAGCACTTTGTTTTTGAATTGTAGGCTCTCAGCTGTACTAGTTCTTGGATACTACATGCTGTGGAGGTCACTAGATGGCATCCTCACATAATTTCAGAGTTTTAAACAATTTTAGTCAAGGCGATTTTCCTCATTAGCAGGTTATTTTTCAGGTGTGAGTGGGAGCAAGCAGAATTCTGTCTGAATTTCTCACCAATACACTCTTAGGGTGCAGGCACACTTACGGTGTGGATGATTGAAAGGAAGACTACAGTGCAACTTGTGCTCGCTTGCAGTTGAGAACAGCGGTGGGCTTCTTGTCTTAAATGTGTTCTGAGTGTCTTCACTGTACAGCAGGAGAAGTTCACGCAGTAATGTGCAGCATTGTGGTTCTTTGGTGTGAGGGATGCTTTTTTATCTATGTGCAACATAAGGCTGTTAGTACCCTTCTCAGTTATAAGATACCTTTTACTCATTCTTAACTGACACATAGCAGCCTTGAATCAATTTATTTTTGCTGTTATTTAAAATTCTGTTCTGGTTCTTCTCTGGCTTTTAGCCTCTGCTTAAAATCTCTATTGGAATGGCTTGGGTTGAAATCATGTGCTCTTGTGCTTTGGGATACAAGACAAGGGCTATATCTTAGACTCTCTTTCGATTCTGTGATGAGGACAATTTCACAGAACCACAGAATGGTTGAGGTTGGCAGGGATCTCTGGAGGTGATCCGGCCCAACCCACTGCTCAAGCTGGGCCACCTAGAGCAGATCATCCTGAATAGTGTCCATATGGCCTTTGATAGACCTACAAGGAGGAGACTGCACAGCCTCTCTGGGCAACCTGTGCCAGCGCTCAGTCACCTGCAGTAAAGGAGTGCTTCCTGGTGTTTAGAGGGAACCTTCTGTGTGTGTTTGTCCCCACCATCTCTTGTTCTGTGACTGGACACTGCTGAAAAGAGCCTGGCTTCATCACCTTTGTAGCCTTTCACTGAAGTCTCTTCAATATGCCCATGTCCCTCTTGTAGTGAGAAGCCCAGAGCTGGACGCAGCGCTCCAGCTGTGGCCTCACCAGTGTTGAGCACTGCTGGCAGTCTGCCTGCTGGCAATCCTTTGCCTAATGCAGCCCAGGATACCCTTAGCTTTTTGTTTTGCAGGAGGAACACGCTGCTGGCTCTTGTTCTGCTAGGAGATCACCAGGACTCCTAGGCCCTTTTCTGCAGAGCTGCATCCCAGCTGGGTGGCTCCCAGCATGTGCTGGTGCCTCGAGTTGTCCCTCCTCAGGTGCAGGACTTCGCACTTTTCTCTTTATTGAGCTTCATGTGGATCCTGTCAGCACATTTCTGCAGCCTGTTCAGGTCCCTCTGGACAGCAGCATGGCCATCTAGCGTATCAGTCACTCCTCTCAGTTTTGTCTCAGCTGCAGTTTTGCCTGAGGGTAGGCTCTTCTGCATCTTCCAGATAATTAAGGAGATGTTAAGCAGGACTGGACCCCGTATTGATCCCCGAGGCCAGTAACTCTCTGTTACTAGCCTGGTAGCTAGTCTTTGTGCCACCTTTGTCACCACCTGCAGGGCCCAGCCGTTCAGCCGGTTTTCAGTTTACCTTACTGTCTGTTCATACAGCCTATAATTTATCTTTATGAACGTGGTAGGGGAAATAGCGTTGGAAGCCTTTCTGGAGACAAAGGAGACAGTATCCACTGCTCTCCCCTTGTCTGCCAAGCCAGTCATTCATCACAGAAGACTGTCTGGTTGGTTAAGCATGATTTCCCCACTGTGAATCCATGCTAACTTCTCCATGTCAGCTTCTTGTCTTTCATGTACCTGGAAGTGGTTTGCAGAATTAGTTGTTACTTCACTTTCCCAGGGGAGTAAGGTGAGGCAGACCAGCCTGTAGGTCCCTGGAGGATTCCTTCTTACCTTGTTTAAAAGCCTCAGATTTATATTTACTGATCTGAAGGGGCTTGAAACGATACAAGAATTTTATCCTATTGAAAAGCAGTAGTACTTTCGAGATTGGAATTTATGAAAAAATATGAGAGATTAATTTGGGGGGCCGATGGTGGCTGAAACTTTCCTCTGTACCTAACTTCTTAACGTTGTTTTCCTCTTAAAAGTCTTTTCCAAAAGTAAGCAAGAAGGTCCGCTAAGGCAGAAAATTACATAATTTTCTGTGTTTTTTAAATTCCCTTAATGTGGCATATTAAAGGCACAGACCCCGATATCATGTGGGTATGAAATCGAAACCCCTTTATTAGCCTTCTGCTCCAGCTTATATAGCCCTGCTCAGTAACTTTCCACTGTCCCAAGGCCTAGTAACATAGCAAGTGGTGCCAATACTGCTGAAGCGTAAACAAGCTTTGCAGCTACATCTGCTAGCTGCACTCCCACCTTCAACAGCCTGTTTTTTGTCTAACAAGCTGCTTTCCCATGGTCAGTCACATACTTTCAAGGCTTCAGTTCTACATACTGTTCTCCCACATCTTGCTTCAGTACTGTTCTTCTGCGCCTTAACTCAGTGAGGTTTCAATAGATAGTTTTGAAGAACACTTGAATCCATTTACTGTATGTTCTAAATATTTGAAAATAAGCTAAGCTTCTAGAATGTATTTTGTAGTGCCTGAAAACTAAAAGTTGAAAAATATTTCTGCAGGTCTAATGAAAAGTTAACTTCTGGAGAAGAAAGTAAGCAGTGTAATATAAGACCTTCACACCAAGCAGAGGTAATCCTCACGAACCCAAAGTCAAACCTAATGAGATCTTCTAGAAAAAGAGATCATTCTGAAGAAGGGAGAAACAGAGGAGATGAGGACGACACCGAGACTGGAAATGCAGAACAGCATCTGCAGTTCGAAAAACATGGGATATCAAAGGTAAGTGCTGATTGTGTGTCTGTTTTGTACCTGTGTTCTTGTGTTGAGCTACTTAGAAGTCGTAGATGACACAGAAATATGCAGTATATGACTACAGAACGTTAAGGTGGTGATTTCATTTTTGTAATCCGCCTTTGGAAACAATGCTGAGTGAATGGACCTAAAATCTAAACGCTGTGGAAACGTTTGATGTACACTGTTGGCTTAAGTTTTACAGTTTATATGCAAAAGTCTGCATTATCATAAATGCGTGCTAGGACCATTGCCAGTGAATTTAATGTTTGTAATCCACTGAACGATGAATAGTAAGGCAGCTTTCTAGTATCAAATACTTCCTACAAGCCCTATTTCTATGGTAGTATGGATCTGCCTGTAAGTTGATGGGTATGTGAACAAAGTGCACACTTTTTTCTGCTTGAATTTCCCTTAATAGTCCTGAGCTATCCCAGACTGATTCCTTTCCTGTCAAAAGTTGTGGTATGGAATCAAGTTCTTTCTGGTGATCCTCATTCTTGAGACAGATCACTAAAATCTTTCAGTCATTTTAGCTAAGTGCCCATAGTTGATGTAAATTGTAAAAAAAAAAAAAAAAAAAAAAAATGTATCAGTAAGTGTAGTTCCATGTTTTGAACAGAATTGCATGTTTTCAAATGACAGTTCTGTTCCAACCTAAGCAAATATTTTTTTGTGAGAACAGATGTGTTGAAAGTTCATGAAAGCAAGTAATGCGAGCAAAATTTTGAGTTTCCCTGAAACTTGAATTCTTATAGAAGAAAAATAGAGACCCTTGTTATAATCTTGCTCAGTAGAACATTACGTATCTTCTGTGGTATGTTTCTGTGTGTGTGTGTTTGAATAACAGTGAAATTTTGTTCTGTAAACTGTGGTAGTTTTTTCTTTTTAGTTGGTCCCCAGGGCAGAAAACAATAACTTTTCCTTCCTTCATGTTGTTCTCTAAAATAATAGTTTTAGAAAACAGAAAAGGGTTCGCCTTTTAAGCTGCTGAAGTGTTGCTGCTCTTAATAAGTTGAGCATGGAGTTGGTGTGTTGTTTGGCATATAATTTTGCAGTAGTTTAGCATATAATACCATCTGATGACACTTCAGCTTTAAAGTTCACATTTTCTTTAAAAAAAGACACAGTGATCTATGCAGTTGTCTCTTCTATTCAGCAAAACTCTGGTAACATAGAGGAAGCAGCATCCTTCACAGAGGCTACAAGAAAACATGATTTTACAGACTCTGAGAAAACATCCTATAAAAGAATCAGGCAGGACACTAGATTCCAGTCTCCAGAGATGCCATCAGAGAGTAAGAGTCAAGCAGAAGAAGATTATTCTCGACTTCCCACATCTCAGCAAAAAAAAACAGGCAATCTTACAAGGTAAAACAGCTATTTTTGGCTTGTGAGCTCAACGGATTGTTTTAGACTACTTCAGACTACTAACCATAGTTCTGAAGTGTGTGTCTATGGGTGAGAGGGAGAACACGTGCAGGATGTCAGCACTGCTGTCTTCCCCCTGAGCCATACCAGATGCACGCTGGTGTCCCTGTGCCTTTTACTCTGTCTGCACTCTCATAAAATGGGCACAGCCAGCACTCTCCCCAGCCTGTCCTGGGGACCACCTTAGTCAACAGGAATTCCTGATTTTAAAAGGGAGTACTTCGTACCCATACTGGGGACAAAGGGATTATGATACTTACCTAAAGAGAAACTGTGCCGGAAGTGCTCTCTGCTGGTACTTGTTTTTCTTTCCCCACTAGTTGACTATGGAAACTGTTTTGAGGGTGAAATTTGGAAATACTTTTGATGCCTAAAGTGGTTGTGACCGTCATTTTGAGGATGGAAATAGTAACTAATTCAGAGGGAATGCTGCTTGAGAAAGATGAGCAGATAATTAGTAGTCATCTATCAGCTCTAGTTTGTAGGCATTAATAGGATTAACTAAAATCTAACAGTTTGGGTTTCTGATTCTACTTTTAGGAAAGGAGAACTAGAGAAATTCCTATGATGTTAAAAAGCATGCAACTTCCCAGTCCCTCAAAATGAAAATTAATTCATCTGTTTCTAATCAAAGAATTCTGTGTCACGTAAATTTCATAATGGAGCTTTCCAGCAGTAGGAAATGCTTACTATGTGCTTAAAATCAGTACGTGGTACATATGTGAAGATCTGCACTCAGATATTATTACATCTGAAATCTATTTTTGCCACTATGTAGCAGGAAGTAATAAGATTGCGTTGTTGATCATAGCGATCCTTTTTCCTTTTCTGCTTATTGGGTTTTTGATTTGTGGTGCCTTTTCATGTTTTTGGAGTACTTATTTTTTTGAATATATTTATGTTTTTAATGTTTTGGAACATATTAGGCTTAATGATTTTTTTGTACGCATTCTTGTTCTGTGCTCTAGAAGACAGTCTAGAAGGTCATCAAAACACGTAGCGTCACATTCACAGGCAGAACATGAAGCAGTTCTGAGTACCAGCAAAGCATGGATTGGAGCTGACTGCTGCGAGAAGGAGAGTCAAAGACATGAAGTTAAACTGAGTGTTACTAGAGGCAAAAGTATGAAAATTGCCCATAGAAGGAAACTTGTGAAGGAGCACAGAAGTTCAAAAACAACCTTGGTGACCCTTCGAGCTTCTCAAGAAGAGGAGGAGGAAGCAGATGACTCTGAGCCTGATGATGAAGATGAATGTTTTGCACCAGAGGAATTAAACAAAGCTCCAGCATTTGTTCCTGTAGGTCTTCGATCTCCTAAACCTGTTCCTGTTCAGATAGAGGAAACCATGGAAGAGGTATAATGTAGCTGTGTTCTGCACATGTTTGTTTTGTTTGAACAAACAGAAGCTTTTGTTCTAACTGCATATGCTACTATTGTTTTTTCATCCTGGTGTAGTTCAATTCATTAAGAATGGTGTTGACAGTAGCAGGAATGTTTAATTGACACGTGTGCTTGGTTTCAAATGAAACTACATCAGCCTAAGATCCAGTTAGTGTTATTAACTACGTATAGGTTTGCAGGGTGCTCACCTGTTGATTTATTTGGGACCGGATGTAGGCACAGGCTGCCATGCTTACTGCATGTTTTGAGGCCTAAGATTGAGCAAATGGAGCATTTCAGCTTTACATACGGGTACTAGGGAATGAAGGAGATGTTTCTGTGTGTGGTTTCTTCCACTGCTGCACCATCAAGGAACTTTGGCAATGTGGTTGAGCCCAGCCAGCAGCAAGGCACCCACACAGCTGCTTCCTTGCTCTCCTCCCCTGCGAGACCGGAGGTAAATGTGAGAAGATTGGTATAAAACAGTTCCATAGGTGAAGTGAATGCAAAGCAAAATAAGGAATTTATTTGCTACTTTCCACCAGCAGGGCACTTCCGGAAAAGCAGGACCTCAGTGTACGTAAGGGTTACTTGGGAAGACAAACACCGTAGTCATAAATGCCCCATTCCTCCTCCTCCCTTTTCCTGAGCTTTTACGGGTAGGCATGACAACATGGTAGGGAATGTGCATTTTTCAAAAGCTGTATGTTTTCGCTCTTCCATAGACCACTTTTAGAGTTGGAACCATTAAGGCTCAAGTGCTGGGTGAAACAGTGAGAGAATTTAAAGATCAGCCAAAACACTATGGGAAACTCTAGAACAATAATGGAGAGCAGAGTTGTTGCAGGGAAAGTTTTGCCGAATCTTTGCCTTTCCAAGGTGTGGAATATGTTTTGTGTGGGAATGTTCATCAAGTTACCTGGTTTAACACAGAGTCCCGAATGCTAGTAAAGAAGATGGTTGGATGCCTGAGGACTCAGCTGTTTCTGAATTAAATAGGTCAGTGGAAAGTATCTGTAGAAATGCAAGCCTTAGCAAACTACATAGATTAAGCAGATTTTCATGAGAACCTCACTGTCAATATTGTAACCTCTCTGCCATCTTTGAAGTCCTTTCTGAAAATGCCAAGTATCTGAAGTTCTCAGTATTTTTTTTTTCCCTGAAGACCTAAAAATCAGAAAAAGTGAGAAAACCAACAAAATCCATTTGACTTCAACAGCTAGCACGACAGATCGCAACCAGATAACTTAGATTGTCTGATGCTTCTAGTTATTTACAAGCAGTACTGCCAGTTCTTCCTCCAGTTGTTGCCTTCTTAAACCTGAAGGTACTGTAGTATAGTACTGGATTTTTGGAGGGATCCCACTAAGTGGTCAATATCTGTTAAATATGTAGTTTATTTGGGGAAAAAAAAATGCATTAGGCAGATTTTCTTCTGGGGCTGACAAACTGACATGCTTCTCAAATTATCTTTACAGCTGGAAATATCTGTGAATATCCCAGATGTGCAAGTGGCTACTGATGTAGAAAGTCTTTCTCACGTATGGCTCCAGCCGGTCACACAGAGAGAGGAAAAAGGACATGCCTTACCAACTGTAAGAATGTTTCTTTTTTGACATTGTGCTTGGCATTGCTGTCATCTTCATACTTCAGGAACCATCTCTCAGAAACTATTAATAATGACACTCTTTTACATTTTCTCCTTGGAAAGCCAGTCTGTGGGAAAGAAGAGGGGGATACCTTCCACTGTTTCATCACCGTCCCTTTCTCCTTCACCTTCCCTTTCCTCTCTTCTGTTACACGTCAGTTACGAAGCTCTGTGGCCTCTGTCTGGTTGCCATGCCTGCTCATAAATGTATAGCTATGGAAAACTACAAAATACTGTCAGCCTCTAGGATACCATTTTAAATCCAGGGTAACCTTTAGGTGGAGAATTAACCAGTATGCATAAGGTTAAAACTGCAGACTGATTTTATATATATTGGTGACTTTTCTTTACCTTTTTATTTAAGGAAGCAACGGTGCATGAAGATCCAGAGGTGGACAAAGGTAGATATGAAATGAATATTGTTCATGTCTTTCTCATTAACTTGCTACCAATATGTAGTTACTCTTGCAGAAAGTTTCTGTGTTCCTGTGTCTTGCAAAAAAAAAATGCTCATAAAGTACTGGATTCCTTTATGTTTTTGAAGAGGTCTGAACCATTTACTTCTCTATCAAGTGGGTGGACTGACCATTGCAAAGTTCTGTTTCTCAGGGTCAGACTGTGCCTTTTCTGAGTCCCATGCTGTAGTTAGCTGTTCTGGGAGAAGACAAAACGATTCAAATCATAGAATGGTTTGGGTTGGAAGGGACCTTGAAGATCATCTAGTTCCAGCCCCCAACTTACTGCTTACACAGTGTGACCAACTGATAAAGAGTGAGCAGAGTCTGGCTTTGTCTGTTCTGTGGTCTCTGACTAGACTGTTAAGACAGCACGTGTGAAAGAGGGATCACAGTCTCCCTTTCCATGGGAGACAAGTTACGAACTCTTACAGATCTATTGTTTTTTAGAATAACTTTTGCCTCAAAAATTAAATGCACTGTCAGCCTTTCTAAGGAGCAGTTAAAATTGAGTGGGTTACCATCTTAGTTGAAGGAAGGGAAGTCTACTATCTTCCTTTGATTTATTTCACTAAAATACTTTTGGGGGTTAGAAGTGTTTTGTTTTATATGAACTAGTGGTAGCTGAAGGGATGTATTCTGGGTGGGGATGAAGATCAGCACTACAGTTTATGGATTTCTGCAATTGAACAGTTTTTTTTTTCCATTTGTGGTGGGTTGGCTGGCTGTTGGAGGCACATACCCAGCTGCTCTGTCAGTTCTCCTCCTCAGCAGGACAACAGGAGACAATAAGATGGAAGAGCTTGTGGATTGAGATATAGATAGAGGGATCACTTTCCAAAACAGATTTGATGTGGGGAAAGTTGATTTATTTTATTGCCATCTCAAAGTAGAGTTGGATGGTGAGAAGTAGAGAAGACTAAACATCTTTTCCCTGCCACACCTCCCTACCGTGGCCTTTCCCAGACTCAACTTCTCTCCTTCACTCCTGACTCCCCTTTCCCCATGCTGCTCAGGGGAGGAGGAAACAGGAGCTGCAGTCAGTCCATAACACTTCCCCTCTGCCACACCTTCCTCCTCACGCTTTTCCTCTGGTTTAGTACGGGGTCTTTCCTGTGGGATACGGGCCTTCATGAAGCTCCTCTTCATGAGCTCTAGAATATACCTTTTCCACCATGTGTCCTTCATGGGCTGCAGTTCGTTTGGGGAATATCCTTCAGGGAATCTTGAATTCAGTGGGAGAGAATTGCCATTTGCCTGTGAGTATCCCAATCCACAAATGGCAACAATTTACAAATACGATCTGCACTGTGTTGGTGATGGTTTCAAATGCTTTTTGAATGCTGGGAAGTGAGTTTCTGGTAAATGTACTTGTGATTTTTAACCTGTGTTTGAACAACTTTGCAGGGGTTAATGATGGAAGCACTGAAGCTGCCATGACTTTACTTGCAATGGGCGATCCAATGTTCCAGTTAAAAGGAAGCACTGAAGGTATGATCTGATCCATAAGACAAAGCCTTCCTTCTGCTTTCTTGGCCCAGCTAAGGAGGGACAGAGCAGTGGCTGCAGAGCTTTTCTACATGCTGCTGCATAGCAGGAGGTCAGGAGTCTTTTATGTACTTAGTTCTGCTGAATTGTAATGCATGCCGAGGGTAGGTGACTAGGCAGTGCAGCTGGGATGGAAAAAACAAGGCGCCTTACTGGGTAGTACCAGCTGCATCACTGTGTGTTTGAGAGCTGTTTAAGGAAGGACATGTTCAAAGTGACCTATGCTGGTCACACAAATCGGACGAAAGAGAGGATCCAGGCTTAAATGAACAGAAGTATCGGTGGTCTTTTGGGGCCTTTAAACTGAAACATAGCTCTTTCCTCCTGCCTAGCTGTAACCTGAAATTGCATGGGTGTTAGTCTAGTGTCTGATAGAATTTTATGTAGGACTTATTATCAGCTTTCATTGGTTGAATATTAATTTGTCTTTTAAATCACGCTGTTCTGTTTTGTTTACTGTTTTAACCAGAATGGGTGCACACGTCACCTGCACAAGACGAATTGAACATGGCCAGTAGCCTTGTGACCCACGATTACTCAGAGCAAGATAGAGCTCCTAATCAGTATTTAGTTTCTTCAGTTGCTTCTGCCGAGGAATTGGTCCCTCTTGAGGATGTAAGCAACACTGATGGAGAGAAACAAAGCACTGGTGCAGGAACAGGAGCTGAAGAATGTTTTGAGGAAAATGCTACAGATACCAGGTTAAATTACTACTTCACTTACTTTAAGTAGAGAAATCCTCTGACACTTTTTACTTTTGCAAGATTCTGTCTGGAATTTTTCTTGAATTGCAAACAGTCTTGCTTCAGTGAAAATTTCTTAGGTTAACTAATCTGCTACGTAACATGGAATCCCCACCCTTGTGTTTTTCTTACAGTTTCTGAGGTGTTGATATGTGATTTAGGGAGCGAGGAACTTGTTCTTCACTCTCCAAGTGAAGCTTATGGTGGGGGGAAACAATGTTAGCACTTAATTGGTATGAAATTACTGTTATGTTTTCCCAAAGTACTTAATGGCTAATCAGGCCAAGGCAAATTGCTCAAGTGTCACTGTTACTCTGTGCTCTGCATTTAGAGCACATGGTTGTCAAGGAACAGTGATCTTCTGTCATTGTTCAATTTTGTTCAAATATTCATTAAAGTTGAAATCACTTGATGGAAAACTTCTTAAGAAAAAATCTGAAGATGATCATGTTCTGTTAATTGCCAGACAATTTAACTTGTTGACCGCTTGAACAAATTATCAGCTTGTACTCTTCTGAGAAATTATAATCAAAGATTTTACTTAAAGTTTAGTGCTTCTTTTATTGTATTATTAACCAGAACTTGATAGCATGTGATTGCTGATCATCTCACATTTTTTAATGTCAATTATTTGCGTAGATAGAGAGCATAGTACTTTGCAGAAAACTTGCCTGCTCCAGTCCACATCTGCTCCAGTGTAGCTGATCGTTATTTTTAGTTCTGCCAGATGTTAATGCCTCCTGCCAGCTGCAGTCTGTATTTCATCTGTTCATTTTCATCTGTCTGCACCTCTCCCATGTTTTCTACACAGCTATCTTTGCTGAAAGTGCTAATTTCATCTCGTTACTAACCAAGAGCTATGCTGATGGCATTTCTCCTTTACTCGTAGTGATAGCTCTCTGCCTATGGTGAGCAGTGTGAGGCTGAGAAGAGGCAGACTCCTGAATCCAAAGCCAGACTTTGGAGTATTGAAGCCTAATGAAAATGTAATTCAGAAGCCACTTAATACAAATGTAGTTATGGAACAAGTAGACCAAATTCAAAGTGGTAAGCCTGTTTCTTATCCTAGGGTTTTGAAAACAGCTTCTTGTAATGGATTCATGGCTCTTTACAAAAAAAAAAAAAAAAANNNGCTTTTTAAAAAAAAAAAAAAAAAAAAAAGAGATGAAAGCTTTTCGTTCAGTTCATATTCACAGGTAATGGATCACTGCAGTAACAGCAGGAGTTTCATTTATGGTACAGTTTTATATACATGAACAAAGGTCTGAATATAAAATGAAATTAAATCTCAATAGCAATTACTGGGCTGACAATGACAGAAACACAGTACAGTGCATGTTTTGCTGTTATTACTGTTTTTCCCTTCCATCGATACCAGAAGGGGAGATGTACAGAATAGTTTTGATATTAAAGCAATTACAGAAAACAGTGGTGTGTTCAGACTTTCATCTTCGTTACACTGGCAAAGAGCACAGAATACCAAGGCAAGTTGTCTCATATATATGATATATACGTATAACATTAAATTTAACCTACATGCATCAGCACATTTTTTAATATGAAGTGTGTGTATATAAGGTCTCTAAGAATAAATTTTATTGTGTATACGCTTCTATGTGTATATACCTTTTTAATATACAAAAGCTTACATGTAAAAGTTATGTACAAGAGCCTACACAGTTTTTGTGTGTATATATTACTGTAGATGTATAAATATACTTTTATATATCTTAGTGTCTATGGACTTGAGAAGTACTGCAGAAATGCAGAAGGTGGAAGAGGTCAAACCAACTGCAAGTGATGCTTCAGTTCTTCGTAATTTTGCAACTAGTGTGGAACTCATCAAGGAAATGGACAACAAAGAGAGGTAGGAAGAAATCATCAGCTCATACTGACTTCACTCCTAGAGTCTTCTAAAATAAGCAGCTGGTGTGTATGTGTAGCACCTCTGAAATTGTGTGCTAACAGGTACTGTGACTGTTAATGCACAGAAGTCTAAATTACACTTCTGTTTTTGATGTCTGTCTTCTATGTTATCTGAAAACTTTCGGGGTTTGACATTGATTTGTGCTTGCTGTTTCAGTACTTAGTAATCATCTTGCTATTTTTCTCCCATGAAACTGCATCTGGAAGAAAATGTTAAGAAGTTGATGAATTTGAAAATGTTAATTTTGTGAGGTTTCTTTCGTTGTCATGCTTTTAGCAGTGAAGCCTCAATGAATAGCATTTTGAAGGATTATTGCTGAAGTGCTTTATGCAGACTTGTTTGAATGTTATGCATTTGCTTCAAAGTGTGTTGTTTTTCAACAGGTGCTCTGCTTCTCTGTAAATATGTAAGCTTCACATCAAATGCATAACTGGAATCATATTATGCAGAATTTCACCCATACACAGGGTACCATTAATTGGTTGCAAACTAACTAGATATGTGTCTTACAGAACAGAGAAAGAGATGAGGGATGTTTGTGGCGCTTCAGGGGATTTACCACCAGAATGTGAAAAATCTCACCTTGGCCTAGAGGATTTTCCAAATCAAAGTTCTGTGGATGGACCAACTGTGCAAAATCCTTGTCCTGCTGAGCACAGTCTGAGTTCAGTCAGCTTTGCTCATGTGAGTAATTTAATTACAGTCTGGAAGTGCCCAGTTTCTGAAATTCTGTAGAGGAAGAAGTTTTTAGTGCAAATGTGCTCTCCCCTTTTACAGACCCGGTACTTCAGCTGGTGAATGAAAGCTTTCTTTTTTTGCACAGACACAGGGAAATGCCATCTTTGCAGGCCTCGGTTTTTAAGATTTCAGCAATAAGTAATACATGTTAGCAAAATGTTGAGAATTTTTTTTTGAGTTTTCATGAAAGAAGCTACTTATGACACCTGTATTCATTCAGTCTGGCCTCTTACGTATGTTTAAAGTAAAATTATGTACTACCAGGACTATGCATTTTCACGGTCACCTTCATTCGCTTTGTTTAAAATGAACCTCATCCTTTGCTCTGCTCTTTCTCATTCATTTCTAGACATAGCTAAGTTCTACGTACTCTGTTTGGCCATGGTAACGCATGCATTTCACATCTTTGGCATGGCAGTGGTTTGTGCTGTTGTAGCATAAATGACAAGTACCTTAGTTTTTTCATGGGGGGGGGGCGGTTCATTCACACTTCAAGGCATTTAGTGCTGGTACTGTGGAACAGCTGAAGGGTGGCAGCTTGTTTCCTCGGTGCAACCTCTAGATTTGTCAATGCTGGTCTTAGTTTAGAATAGAATACAGGAAAGATTTTGCTTATACTGGCCTGGCAGAAAGTGTGAGAGGAGGCAGCCTGCAGTGGAGTACTCCTCTTCTTAGCACGGGTGCATGCTGTAAAAGACGAAGGATAGTCGTGTTTCAGAGCTTGGTGTTTTTCTATAGCACTTGGTTTTGTAATGGTTGGGGAAATTCATGTTCTTAGTGCCACTGAGCAATTTGTTATGTGAGTCATCAGTGAAAGAGTTGTGCTGTGGGAAATACAAATTTATTTCAACAAACCATCAGTACAGACAGTGAGCCACATATAATTTATATATTGCCTAAGTGTTTCTTGTCAGTCTGGTACCCTTCAATCTAGAACAGCTAGAAGTAAAAGCTGACAAAATGCAATGATGATGATATCATTAGATTTTCTGGCTCTTCAGCATTTGATATACTTTCTTTCTTTCCTGTTTTCTGGAGTTATTTCTCACTAACTTTTTTATTTCAAACACTTTATTTCTAGAATGAAACATGTGCTCAGGATTGTCAACAGCAATGTGTAACCAGGACAGAAGAGACTTCAGGTATGATGTGCTAATATTTTAAGTTACAAAAATACTTGTGTGTATTGCAGTTATGCAAAGATTAATCAAAAAATGAAAATGTTTTGATTTGTTTAATCTACTTGGTGAATAAGCATAAGGACCCACAGCATGGTGCCATTCCCCTCCCTTGCCTCTCACTATGTTTTGTTAACACAAGCTAGATGTGGAAACTTTGAATGACACCTTAAATATCACAAGAAGGGGAGGTTCTTGCACTTTCCTCCCTGCAGCAAGCTCCTGCTGCTCATCTTTGCTGGGTTTAGCTAGCTCTTTGTGAGCCCCTGGATCGTTTACCTCTCAAAAACTGAAGGTAGAAGAAGGAGAGAACCATGTATAGTGTTACACTGGACTTAGTGAGCTGTAGTGGCTCATGAAATTTGAGTGAATGCCAGTGTCACAGTTGTGTGGGTAAGTGAGCTGGGCTATGCAAGTATGGGGCAAGGGAAAAAGGAGAAGAGGGGAAGAAAATAGGAGAAGACAAACTTCTGTCTTTGGCAGTCAGCTGCTAACTGATTAAAAGTGATGAAAGGTACCAAGGTGATGGCTGCTTGTCATTAAAACAAATTGAAATGGAGCTGGTTTGGAACCAATACGTGGCTAAGATACGGGAAAATCTGTGTTAGAAGCCCAGAATACTTTCTTCACATGCAGACTGCAATCTTGCTGCCAAATTCCCAAGCATGTGCAGAAGGTAGGGTTAATATTTCTTTTCAGATGTCTGCCATTATGCTCTCTTCTTGCAAGTGTCTTGGGACAGAGTATTTTAAATCAGCTTTGATTAGATAAAAAACCAGTGTGAGCTATGGTTAGAATAACAGTTCTACATCATCAAAAATGAAAGCTATGCTGAATAATAGAGCAGCACTGTTGCTTTCCATTTTTCAAAAATCTTTAAAACTTTTATCTCCTTAAATTCATTTTAGTGGCAGTTGGCAGTTGTCTGTTAATGCCCATATTTTGACTAAACTATTTATATTTCTCATTTATTAAACTTATGACAGTACTTCTCAGGTCTTCTGCAAGTCAACAGGGAAGGGAGAAAAACACCTGAGTTAACTTAAAATGAACAAACAAAAAAACATCAGACTTCTGTCATTTAAAGAAGTAACTCTTAATGCCTGGCAGTAGCAGTTAGAGGCAGCAGGCCATTTGACCATCATTACACAGGTTTAATTAAACAGCAAGTTGTTCTTTATTGCTAGAACACCCATCTTAAAAGCTCCATCCCTACTAGGCATTCGTAATAATTTTTCATTCTAAGCAGCAATAAGGATTTCACTGCAATGGATGAGCTCCAGGAAGTGATGATAAGTATATTGTCTCAGAAGAAAGCAAGCGTATTGTGTGAAGGATGTCCCCACTGCCTTTTTCCATGGAGAAATGAGCACGTAAAAGCTCATTACTCAGGGTGGAGAGGGCATGAAGAAGAGAACAGTATGATTTTAAACTTGAATAATAGATTTTTGTTACTTCTTTATTTCCCTGGAAAATTGTAGTAGTGAGTGATGATCATAGATGTCCTGAAGAGGAGCAGACATTCATTTTAACACTGGTGGAAATCCTTGCTGACTCAGAAGAATTTGCTGCATCTGCTTTGCTGGAACAAACTTCAGAACCGTTGCTACCAGCACCGATACTTATCAGCCCAGTGAAATCAAGTGAAACCGGCTCGTCTGAAGCGGAGAGGTAAATGCTTCATTTTTGAGCGTCATAAGGAAACACAGTTTGTGAATCTTGATTATCTTGGGAATGTGCATTACACATTAAAACTTCTCAAAAACAAAATGCAATAGGAAATGATTGCGGTAGACTAAACAGAGACATAAAGTGAAAACTGCTTAAATCAGGTTGGAGAAAGCTGTCTTAAGTGTTTTAGTTAGCTGGGTTTTTGTTGTCAATGTTAACTTCAATTCTGATTTATCCTTTAGAGTAACTTTTTTTTAAGTCATTTATTCAGCCAAGGTCAATTCTGTCATGGATACTTGGAATGAAAAGTAATTGAAGTGATAAATCTAAGCATTTTTACAGTACTTTTTTTTTTTTTTAAAGGCAGACTGAAAAACCAACACCAAACTTGTTTTATGAATTGTTCTTCCAAATTTGTAGTCTAGAAGATCCTTTGGGGAATATGATAAACAGTACATACAAACTCAGATACTGTTCTCTTGAGTTTGTGCCATGTGTAAAAGGCAGAAGAGCATAAAAAGGAAAGAAATCACTCAACAGAATGCTGGCTAGATGGCACTATTTTGAGACAAAGGGTTTGAGTGTGTCTTCTAGTAGGCATATTCTTCAATGCAACATATTTTATTTTATTATTTTAACATTACAGTTGAATTAAATCTCCTGTTCAGATTGGGAAGGAATAATAATAATAGAAAAAAATCAAAGGGAAAAAAAATCTGAATAGGAAGTGTTGCAATGCTATAAAAAGTACCACTGTTTTTCTGTAATTTCTAGGGTCAAAACAACAGGTCTGATGTAGTGTTCCAGTGGTGTGGAGGACTTTGCCCTTTGACTTCAGATGTTAATGTTATTCTCTTAGTTATTGAATGGATCAATCTTTAAGAGTGAATTTTGGCTTCAGTGTAAGAATTCTAACTCCTGTGGAACTACTGATGAGAGACAGAACTACCAACAGGCAGTGTTAGGGTTTGTCTCTTGTGTCTGTTCCCTTACTGCTTTACCTTATTTCCCTAATCTCTGCTACCTCCTGAGATTTCTTACAGTCTTTTGAGACTGTACCAGGAGGGACAGGGAGGGTGGGAATGAGGATTCAGCCGCATGTATAAATAATATTGTATTTAGGGATTATTTAGGGCAGTTAATCAACTGACACTTTTGTTTTGTGGAAGTATCAAATGGAATTCAAATAGAACAGCTTCTGAGTAGTTAGATTTGGCTGTAACTACAAAAAATTCATTTATCTGACTTTTCTTAAGATAGTGCAGCAGAATGTTTCTTGATGGTAAACAGTGCACTTGAAGCCAATAGTGGCTGTGAGTAGGAAAGTATCACCAAAGATCCATGTGTATTTGCCATACAGAAATGTTCTAGAAGGTAGATTTCAGCTTAATATGCAGTCATGTCCTGGTTTTGGCTGGGATAGAGTTAATTTTCTTCCAAGTAGCTGGTATGGTGCTGCGTTTTGGATTTGGGATGACAACATTGATAACACACCAATGTTCTAGTTACTGCAGAGCCGTGCTTACACAGGCCTAAGGCATCTTCAGCTTCTGGCACTGCCCTGCCAGTGAGCAGTCTGGTGGGGCACAAGGAGTTGGCAGAGGATACAGCCAGGAGAGCTGACCCAAACTGGCGAAAGGGATGCCCCATGCCATATGGTGTTGAGCTGAATGATACAGCTGGGGGAGCTGGCTGGGAGGGGGTCTGCTGCTGCCTGGGGGACTGGTGGAGCATCAGTAAGTGGATGGTGAGCAATGGCATTGTGCATCAGTTGTTGTGTGTATTCTTTCATTACTGTTGTTGTTTTCCCTTCCTTTTCTGTCCTGTTAAACTTACTTAATCTCAGCCCTCGAGTTTTGCTTTTTGGCAGATGCTCTACTCCATACCACTAGGTGGAAGGGAGTGAACACCTGTGTGGTGCTGAGCTGCCAGCTGGGTTAAACCACAAGTCGTAATTCTGACTCTCTTATATAAACAGCATTGGATCCTCAACAACTGCAGATGATGAATTTGGTGCATCTCCAAGTAGCAGTGTGGAAACCAAGCAACTACAGAGTGCATCAGTAGAGCCTGTTCTAAATGTGGTGCATACAGCTCAAAAAAGGTCAGCTGCAGAGCTTGCGGAGAACGACTCTCCTCTTGCCAAGAAAACGCTGTCTACTGTAGTGGAGAGTAACTTGGAAAGCCCTTCTAAGGTGAGAAAGTAATTTGGTAAGGGTGTCAGGCTGGACAGAGCTCTGGGCAACCTGACCCATCTGTAGGTGTCCCTGTGCCCTGCAGGGGAGTTGGGCTGGATGGGCTTTGAAGGTCCCTTCCAACTCAGGCAATTCTATGATTATTTATGCATAGTGTAGGTGCTTAACACCTAACATATAGTAGAGCATTTTAACTGTGTTTAGTGTTGAACAGTGTTACTTGCTTAAAAGTGTAGTACCTGTACAGGCAAATCAGCATCTATAGACTGCTTTTTATTTCAAACCCTAAAACAGTTTCTACATTGTTGATTCTACATTTTTTTTCTTTTTTGGGGGGAATCTGTTGGGTCTTTTTTTATTACACTTCCTATTACACAGGCTGGGAATATGACCAAGCTTGTGGGAATGACTACCATTAATTGCTGTGAGTTGGCTAGGATTTTGCAGTGTGCCCGTGTCAGGGAATGGGTGATAATTCCCACATGATTCAGAGAGCTTTTCTAGGAAGGACTGGATAAAAATCTTCCTTCTTTGACCTCTCGTCTTGACATCTTGTCATTTTTCATGGGAACACCTTGAAAGCCTGCTCAGGAAATAAGTGATGAATTATACTGTGCTGAAGATTTATTCTGTATCAGTCCTGTTCTCAGAAGTGTACATGCACAATGTGCCTTTGACAACTCTCACAGTCTCTTTAATGGTGAGAGAACTAACATTTTTTTTCTTAAATACAGGGTTATTCAATTAAATCCAAAAATACTCAGAGGATTGCTTCTGGTAAGTAAATAAAACTTGTAAAAGCAAATTATAGCTGATGTACATGCATAATACATCACAATTTCTTGTTTTCATTGTGCTAAATGGTCCTGTCTGCAGCCAATGTAAGAGTAGAAAGGAGTTTTTCCTGTAAAACCCTGTACCACAATTTCATGTTTTCTGCTATAAACTAAATGTATTGGATTATGTAACTGGCTATTAATTTATTAATGGTTTGTAATAGTTCTAAAAGCAGTGCTGTAGTTAGTCTACTGCTGGAGAGTGCTAATAACCAAAGGTATTAACTGTTACCGTACCATGCTATACAACAATAGATTTCTAATTTTACTTTGTACTAGTCTTTTACAAAAAATACATTCACAGTTTAATCTGCCTCTGAGGAAATGAACAGAAGGAAGGCAGAATTCCCGACAATACACTTTTCAATCATCTGAGCCTGTGTAGGATTTGGAGAACTACTTCTTGATCCTGAGATAAACTTGAAAGAGAAACTGTGGAAGCATAAACAGCTAGATGACTTGACTAAGCTCTGTTGTGTGCTGTAAAGGTTGGGACTGCAAAACTGCACTTCCCAAGCTTCTCCCAGCTTTTCCCCATAGCATCTTTAAGATTTTCAAGACTTTAAAAGTAAACAACTCCTAATTCTCAATGGTGGTTTCAAAAACTAACATGACAAAAAAAAATCTGAACAAAAATTTAGCCTTCCTCTCATAACAATGCAAGCCATGTTAACATCATGCTCATCTTTTGGATGATGGCGTTATCACTGGAAGTAACTAACTGGAGTTTTTGAATGACTCTCAACTCTTTTACAGGTAATCCTTTTCAAAAACCAGAGGATTCAACAAAGAAAAAGGTACTTACTTCTGGCTTGGTGCCTGAGGCTATTTCACCAGTAGATGAGGGGAGCCAGGGTGTAACTTCAAAGAATTTAGGAGAAGCATCACTTGAGAATCCAGCATGCAGTCAAGAAGAGGAGGTGACATCTGGTTTAACCTCCAGCACAAAACCAGAAACAGGTGAACAAGGAAAACTGAGGGATGTGCATGAAGCAGCACAGCTGGAACATACCGAACATCTAACAGAATCTTCAAAAACTCCATTACTCAGGTATTTATGGAATAATGTTTTTGTCTGCCTTTTCTGTTTAAAAAGACATTTTTTCCTTAAGTTATCGATGAACTCTTTCCACTTAGTGGTACAAGAAGGGCACTACCCTGGTTTGTGACCTGTAAGAATTACAGTATCTGTCCTCTTCAGCAAATTAAAAAGGATCAAACTGTCTCCTGTGAAATCTGAAGTGTTTTAGTCAAGTGTTTAGTTAAATGCACAGATTGACCAAGGGACACTACTGATATATGGCGTGTCTGTTCAGACACTGACAGATGCCTCTTGAGGCAGACATCTGTTGGCTATGATGAAGATAGAGGATAATTGTTGTTTTTCTTAGCTCAGTCTAATGCTTAGATATATGCACCCATCCATTTGTTTTGATTTTGTTTCTTCTCCCAGTAAGATTTGTTATTGATGCACTACTCAGTGCACTGGATTATTAGGCCTAACTTAGGATGTGTCATTTCCCCATAGGAGTTTCAAGCCTGACAGCTCAGAGGATATTGCTCTTATCGGTCCGTCCAACTGTTT
>VXAV01008020.1:29704-45249 GCA_013399715.1 Alectura lathami | reverse complement strand
TACCTGTTTCATACTTTTGGACCATTACAGCTAAAATAACAATGTCAACAAGTAGAAAGAAAAAGAAAAAAAAAGTCCCATCTCATATAGAATTGCAATAACATGTGCAGATTATCCAGTTTTTAAAATATTCGACAGTATTTTTAAAAAGCAATTTCAAAATTAGTATCTCTAAGGTCTCTGTTTCCTGCTGTTACCTTTAATGTTTATGGGAGCAGAAGACAAAAACATGCTAAAGAATAAAACAAAGCTTCATGACAGGTCAGGGACTTCCTTGCTCCCTGCCTCATTGGAAGTTGCACAGAGTGGGTGTTAGGCACGTCACATGCTCGCTCTGATGCTTTAAGGGATTGAGAAACTTCTTGGGGGCCTTTTCTGTCCTTATGATGAAAGAATAAAATCAGCCAACAGAAAACCCAAGAGAGATTTGAACAGTAAGGTCGTGAATTTCCCTTATTATCCCGATTCCACAACCACATTTTCAAATGACAGGGGGAATTCTCGTAGGGTTACCACCCAAATAATTAATTCCCTAAGGAAACACTGAATGCTAGTCAGCAACTAAATAGGGGAATTATTGTCTCTTGTAAGTTGAAAATGCCCATTTCCCAAGAAAAGTATTATCTCTACTTTTCATTCCCATGAAGAAGTCTGGTTAACTGAATTAGAAATAAATTGCCTGAGTCTGGCTACACTCAATTATGGTAAAGTCACACTGATTTTGCATGTGGAACTTTATTTTTTTTGTGTAGGACTTCCTTAGATTCCTGTAGTATGTTAATGTGTTCCCTTTCCTGGCCTTTTCTAAATAAATATTCATTTTTCTTTTGAGGAGGGAGCTTTTAGTTACGTGATAAGTGCCCAAAAAATTTATCTCCTCTTCTAGCATAAAAAACACCTTCATAATAAATAAAACCAGATACTCAGGCTATTGTAGTTTTGATTTAAAATTGGCAAATTATCAAAGACGATGATGACTGCAAACTTTAATCCTTACAAGTTTTATTTACCCAGAGAGGTAATTTAGATGGCCAAGCAGAATTCAGAGCATTTGCTTGTCGTGGGTTAATTAAAGATTGTCCCGCAACAGGGCCTAGCCCCCTCCCCACCCCCCTCACAAGGCCAGGTAGAGGAGTGAGAAAGAAGGAGGCTTGACTGAGGTAAAAGAAGACTAGTTTACTTAAACAGCAAAGGAATGTAAGATAACACACTATGAAAGGAATTGAGAGCAATAAATCTGACAGACTGGAAAATATATCTATATAGAAGAAAGGATATGCATGCATCCATAACAGTGATCGGAGGCAAAAGGGAAGAGCCCCGGAACCTGGAAACCACGTGGGAAGGGACAGAAGCATTCTAGGGGCTGTGGTTCTCAGCCAATTAGACAGCAGACTAAATGTTCAATCTGACTCCAGTCAATTGTACTTGGAAAGTCTGGAGCAGTGTACCACCTCAGACAGAATCGACAATGCCTAAGAGGGGTTTTAAAGTAAAATATGCTGCAGAACAGGCAGGCCGACTCACAGATAATCAGCTGTAACAGGAGTGGTAGGAAGTGCCACTTCCAAGTGGTGGCTAAATGGATGTGTTAGGGCCTGGAGGAGAACAGCTGCAGTCCTTGATTAATTTCTGGGCATGTGTTATTTCTTATAGAGGTGAAATCAGTATTTGCTGAGAATCAGAAGGTAAATGTGTATGCACAGAATGTAATGGGTAGATAAACCTGTTTTGTTAAAAATCTTGTCACTGATCAATGAAACGAATACAAGTCAGGTGGCACATGCAAATGAGTTTGTACAAGAAAGTTGAATTGTCAGACATCTTCCACAGAATTATTTCTACACAAAGTAGCTGTCCCATCGATATCAAATTATTTGTGTTGGTGTGGCAACAGATGGGAGAACACTCTTATGCCTATCAAGAAGTACTGCCATTTGTCAGCCTGTCACTGACTATTTCGCAGTTTATTCCAGACTAAGGTTTTCAGCACACAGAGGATTTGATCATCTAAATGATCATCACTTTCTCCCTCTCGATGTGGGCAGAAATATTTGTCTTACTTAATTTTGGTTCATGTTCCTACACAGGAAAAAATGTGTGGTTGATGGAAAGTAACCCATATACATAGACATGACCCAGTTCTGTGGCTATTGTGCAGTCTATTGGGGCACATTCAGAGCTACATAGAAAATAGCATGTGCTTTGGGCATAGGAGTATACAATGCAAATTTCCACATTTTTTCAGATTTGTGTCCGTGAAAATATGACAATGAATTTATATATCTGCAATAAGCAAAACCATGTTTTTTCTTTTGAACACAAATGCATTAATTTGGTGCATCCAGCTACAACTTTTCCTTCAATGCTATTTTTAATTTTCGAACACTTTCAAATGAGCAAGGCTACCCAAAATCATATAGCTTGTTGGGTGAATACACCATGTGTGTGTATTTTGCTTTATAGAATGTTTCTGCACTCCATTGTGTTGCCTCACAGATATGAATGCACTTAATTTTCTCCAGGATCAATGACAATTTTCAGTTCTGTCTGTAGATTTTTGCCATGTTCAGAACCTCTGGTTAAATAGCCATCTAGAAAGGTGAAGGACAGAGTGTAAAACTGCAAGGACAAGAGTGTTTTAAATTGCTCTCAATGGTAATAAGATGATACGAGAAAGAAGGGTAAATGCTTAAATGAGAGTTTGTCTGCCCATAATCATTATGCATACATTTCTATGACTTTTTTTTTTTTGAGTATTTAAATTGAGAACGATATCCAGAGGGGAAGATGAAACACTGAGCATGGAAAAGGCAGTTCATTAAAAGCTTGAGGCAATTAAGACTCCTGTGAGTCAAGTAGCAACACTTGGGCTTTATGTGAGGCTAGCAAGGAAAATGATGTCTCACCTCTGCACTAGAGCAGATTTAGGTCTGTTGCAGCTCACTAGCACTTTTTTTTTTTAACCATATCATACCGCAGAGGCTTCTGATTTGTTCTTAACAGGTTCAGCACAGTTTTCTTGACTGCTGCATACTCTAACTTACATATAAAACCATAGAATGAGGGTAAAGCATCCTTTCATACCCTCTGAAGACTATAATGATAAACATGGCCAGATTTGCTTTTACCAAAATGAATGAAGAGCTCTAGGCAGGAGGAAATTCCTGAGCTCTCTCCTTGCATGACTGGCAGTAAATCTAAGTAGTACCTCAAAATTTGTTAGGCACATGTAACTTATCTGGTGTTGAACTTTTTGAAAGAAGAAAAGGTAATAGAACTTTATTTATTATTATCCACTCCAAGGATGCTATTAAATACAAATGACATTATAGGCAAAACTTGATTTGATTCTGTTAAATATTCAATTGCAAGCAGTTAAATGCAGAGTTTTTAAAAAAATTCTAAATTCAGATCTTGAAATGTCTAAAATCCCAGCATGAGAGAGGCAATTTTCATTACCCATTGTTCATAATCTAGCACTCATATTTCACCATAGTAAGGCAGGAGACTATATTCAGCTGGACTGACCTTTTCTATAACTATCCAAATTCTTAATTAAAGTTGCTTCTGAGCTTCCTTCCCACTTGAATTATTCTGTGATATCACGTACACAACTTCAGATTAACCATTCCCACCAAAGGAGAAATTCTACTAAACCTAGGCTAACAGAAACCAGCTTCATTTCCATAGATTGTCTTTTGGAGTCCAATCCGATGACCTAAGGGAGTAAAGAAGATTATGTGCACAGAATCAGGCCTGCGGAAGGAGGCTTCTCAGCAACATCGAGTGTCAGGGTAGTACAGCATTTCTGAAGTAACGTTATCAGGTTATGTATTCTCCATTTGCAAAGCTGCTAGTGAATTGAGATCACAAAAGTAAAAGTAAAAAATACAGAAAGGTTTTGTACTTCTCAGAACTAAGTCCTAAAATTTCTAGTGTCCAGGATGAACAGAGTGTCCATGCTGATTTCTCAGATACATGCACTTCTTTCAAGAATGCTTTTCTTGCAGGATTTATGGCTGTGGGAATCTTAGTAATAAGACCGTTATGAACAACAGGCATCAGTATCAAAAGTCCTTTTGTTCTGATAGCTGGGAAAGTGTGTCTGAATACATCATCTTAATTGACCTGCTTTTCATTTTAAGGGACAAGTACTAGCAAATGAGGTTGGTTATCCCCACTCATTTTACTATTAAGGAAACAATGTAAATGCCCTAATGGGCTTTCTAAGTAGGCAAAGGAGCTGAAGCCCTCTAATGACCTATATACTTAGAATCTTGGCTATATTTCTTCCTCTGTGTATACATGAAAATGAAAACTAGTAATTTTGCTCAGAAGTCATCAGTCCATTTCAGTCGCCAAAGGCATACATGCTAAATGTACTTATGCATTTAAATGCCCCTATTTTCAAATTGAATGTAGCCATTGTTTGACTGGTACATACATTTTAATAAACAATCTGTTCTTTACTAACTACCAAAGAAATCATGTCAAATTACACTTCTTCCACCTGCTGCCACTTCACCCAAAGTAAACGAATAACAACCTCCAAGTACCCAAGAAGCAGCAGAAAGTAATCAACCTTAGGTAAGCCAAACAACCGTATTAAATCCACAATATACGGTTCAGCATATTCATCCATCTTTATGCAGAGAGGTAGAAACTGTACAGAAGATAATTCAAAACTGAGTTTCAACTAACTTTTCAAGTCAATTTATAATGCAAGAAAGAGGGCAAAGGGGAGGATTAGGAGAAGTTAATGAATCATTCAAATGTATCACAGCGCTGGAATTAATTAAAACCAGAAAGAGTAGCTGCCCAACATATCTCCCAAGGAAGTATACCCATTGACTGTCCTACATGTGATGCCTCACAGTAAAGATCACATGTTCTGTCTTAGCTGAGATCTTTTGTGCTTCAACTGGAAAGAGTACTATTAAAATCAGAGCAGAAATTAATTGTTGGGTGCTGGATGCTTCTGCCTTCATTGACCTAAAAGCACAAGGGACCTTACACGAAAGATGGGGAGGGACTCTTTGTCAGAGAGTGCAGTAGTAAGATAAGGGGTAATGGTTTAAAACTAAAAGAAAATAGATTTATATTAAATATAAGGAAGAAATTCTTTACTCAGTGGGTGGTGAATGCATTGCTCAGAGAAGCTGTGGATGCCCCATTCCTGGGTATGTTCAAGTACAGGATGGATGTGGCTTTGGGTAGCCTGATCCAGTGGAAGGTGTCCTGACTCATGGCAGGGGGCTGGAACTGGATGGTCTTCAACAGTCCCTCCCTCCTCAAACCATTATGTGATTCTGTGTAATTAATGTATATGAGAATCTATGCGTAAACCCAGCCTCTGCCTCAATTCTCTACCATTTTCAGTAAGAGAAGTGGACAATCAAGAAAAAAAATTAGTTTTTGAAACAAAACATTAGGAAACTGAAAGCATTTCACACAAATAAAACTCCCATTTTATCTATTCTACCATCAGATGAAGTAGTAAAATAAGCTTCATATGCAAATTTGCATTTATCCATATCCATAGTGTTCATTATTCCAGGAAGATTATACATATATTCTAGAATGACAGGTAACCAGAAATGACACAAAGAAACCTTGCAGGATAACTTGATGGGAGTGAGGGAGAAGGGAGACTCTTCTTTCCTAGTAAGACCACTGAGGAGAAAAAAAAGGAAAATAAAACCTCACCAAGATGATTTTAGAGGCAGTTGCATGGATATTTATTTGACCACTGTTTCATAGTGTCTGCGCAAAGAGGAGGAAACACCTGAGGCTCAAGGACTCCTCATTCTTGCAAAGGAAGATATAATAAGGTGCAGTCTCTGAAAGCAGACATTCCCTCTGACAAATGACACAGCTGCCTACTCACCAGGTAAATAGAGACAACGACTGAAAACACCTTCCTGAGTTCTTATTGAAAACACTTTGGAGACTTACCATCTTACCTCACTCTTTTTCCCTTGCACACTCCCCCAGCCCTTCAATTATTTGCTGCTTGAGAGATTATCCCTAGTTTCTACACCGTGAGGAAAAATTACAATAATGAGGCAGACACAGTTCTGAAGCCTCAACACAACCTGAAAACATAAGGGAACCTGAGAACCTGACATGGATGCTTAAGTATGTAATTACTCATGGCAAACATCCACAGTCAAATGAAGGGTCCTTTGAACCAGTGCTCTGGAAAAAGATGGCCGTGCAGCATTTCCAGGAACAACACTGGAAACAAAACACTTCAAGTGAAGCAGAGCAACAACTGAACCCAATGCAAAGCTCAACCAAATCATCCCTATTACTGCCTTGGAGGCCATATTGCTACAATGTCTGGGGGAATACACTGAACCATGTTGAATTACTGCACTATAAGACAAGTTAAGCAATACTATGCAGATTTTACAAGCAAAGGAGGTAGCTGTTCAAACACAGGAAATGTTGGGCAGCATTTTGTGGTCAATGGCTCAACGTCTGGAAGGAGGTTGGGGAAGAGTAGTGTCGCTCAGGGGTCTGTACTGGAACCAATCCTCTTTAACATCTTCATCAACGACATCGACAGTGAGATCAGGTGCACCCTCAGCAAGTTTCCCAATAACACCAAGCTGTATGGTGCAGTTGACACGCCTGAGGGACAGGATGCCATCCTGAGAGACATAGACAGGCTCCAGCAATGGGCCCAGGAGAACCTCATGAAGTTCAGTAAAGACAAGTGCAAAGTCTTGCACCTGGTTTGCGGCAAGCCCCGCTATCAGTACAAGCTGGGGGATGGAAAGATTGAGCAGAGCCCTGCTGAAAGAGACTTGGGGATACCGGTGGACGGCAAGCTGGACATGAGCCAGCAGTGTGCCCTCACAGCCCAGAAAGCCAACCGCATCCTGGGATGCATCCAAAGCAGTGTGGCCAGCAGGGCAAGGGAGGTGATCCTGCTCCTCTGCTGTGCGCTGGTGAGACCCCACCTGGAGTGCTGTGTCCAGATGGGGAGTCCTCTGTACAGGAGGGACATGGAGCTGTTGCAGTGAGTCCAGGGGACGGCCACAGAAATGATCCAAGGGGTGGAACACCTCCCCTGTGAAGACAGGCTGAGAGAGTTGGGGCTGTTCAGTCTGGAGAAGAGAAGGCTCCAGGGAGACCAGAGAGCAGCCTTTCAGTATCTAAAGGGGGGCTACAAGAAAGAAGGGGACACACTCTTTAGCAAGGTCTGTTGTGATAGGACTAGGAGAAATGGTTTCAAATTAAGACAGGGAGATTTAGACCAGATATAAGGAGAAAGTTTTTAACCATAAAGGTAGTGAAGCACTGGCACAGGTTGCCCAGAGAGGTGGTGGCTGCCTCATCCCTGGAGCCACTGACCACCACTCTCTGGATGTGACCTAGTAACCAGTTCCTCATCCATCGAAGAGTTCACCCATCAAATCCATATCTTTCCAGTGTAGAGAGAAGGATGTTATGGGAAACCATGTCAAAAGCCTTCATGAAGTCCAGATAGATGACATCAGTGGCTCTTCCCTTGCCCACCGATGCAGTTATGCCATCATAGAAGGCCACTAGGTTGGTCAGTCAGGACTTGCCCTTGGTGAAGCCCTGCTGGTTGTCTCATATCACCTGCCTGTCTTCCATGAGTGAGTCTAAGCAAGTTCTTCAAGTATTCTAGTTGTAATGGTTTGGACAAAGACAGAGTTATTTTCCTTCCAGGTAGCTGGTATGGTGCTGTGTTTTGGACATGTCATAAAACTAACATTGATAACACATCAGTGTTTTAGTTGTTGCAGGCCTGTGCTTACACTAAGTCAAGAACTTTCCTGCTTTTCATGCTGCTCTGCCAGGAACTGGGAGGGGACAGAATCAGGACAGCAGACACAAACTGGCCAAAGGGATATCCCATACCACATGATATCATGCTCAGCAATAAAATCTTTGGTGAAAGAAAGAGGGAGAGGGGACATTCAGAATTCTAGCATTTGTCTTCCCAAATAACAAAAACATTTGTGGTAGAGCCCTGCTTTCCTGCAAGTGGCTGAACATCTGCCTACCAATCGGAAGCAGTAAACAAATTTTTTATTCTGCTTTGGTTGTGTGCACAGCTTTTGATTTACCTAATGAGCTGTCTTTGTCTCAACTTACAAGTTTCTTACTTTCACTTTTCCAATTCTCTTCTCCATCCTACTGGGAGGAAGTAAGTAAGTAGGTGTGTGGTGCTTAGCTACCTACCAGGGTTAAACACAATATTGTTTGATTTACTTTCAGTATCTAATTTTGATTTTTCTACTTCTGTTTTGGAAGCAAATCTGTTTCCAAGACAAACTCAGCATATCTCCAGAAATAAAGTGTTGAGTCTGACACTTGAAATAGTAAAAATCTAATGCTCATGCTGAAACTGTACATTCAGGAAAATGTTCCTTGGCTTATCTCTGGGTATTGAATAAGGACAACTTAAGGCATCACCTGCAGATGTTCTCATTGGTGCGAATTTGGGATAGAGATGGAGAATCTTGACCTCAGTGAGTGATGAAGGGCAAGGAAAATATGAATTAGACATTCTGTAGGGCTCCTTTTCCTCTTACAGTAACTGTGAAGTGAAGTAAGCAGGAAGACAATCAGTTGCTAGTTCCACTAGGCTAGTTATTGGCTGCGGTGCTACATTTGGGAAGTTTGCCAGCAGCCACGGAAGGCTTTCAGGGTAGAAGTAATTATGCTCCCTATACTGTACTGTAACACTGAAGAAGCAAGAACATGGAAATAGATTTTCTTAGGGCTTTGAAGATTCTTGGTTTACAGGTTTCTACACAGGTTTCTTAGTATAATAAGTTTCTAAATTATGGTCAGAATTTCAGGGGAAATAAGTAGAAAGAGTATAAACAGAAGACAGTAGTACATCATGGTTTGGTACATCCATGGAAAATGCTTATTTAACATATGTTGTGAAGTTTGGTGTTAGCGTGATTGCTAAGTAATGTGAGTGACATAATCAAAGGCTTAGGAGAGGTGGAGTGGTGAGGTAGTTGAACTATGTAAGTCTTCCCTTGAGAAATCCTGATGTGAGTAAAAATGGAGAGGTGGAGTGGTGAGGTAGTTGAACTATGTAAGTCTTCCCTTGAGAAATCCTGATGTGAGTAAAAATGGTAAAATTTTTTGAACTTTGTTTAGTTTAGTCCTCTTTAGCTTCCTGAGGGCATACATGAAAATAAATGCTGTGGAGACAAGCATGCTCAGAGGGCCTAGTAAGGTAAGACACTATGGACAATCTGCTGACAGTAAACTTTTGCCTAAATTTAACACTATAGTTAGCAATAAAGCTCAGTGGTTTTTCAGGAGCTAGTAGTGGAAGGTGGCTATGCCTTGTTTAATAACTATGAGCTTCCTCAGAAATAGATAAAAGGGGTTTGAGGACCACAGTTTGAAGAACTTGAAGTCCAGATCTCAACCAAAAAGCATGAGACAGACCAACTCTAACCTCCTGCTCTCTGAGGAACTGTTTGAATCAGTCAGCTGGAGTGAGTCAAGGAGTTATGACTGCTGACACTCCTGCACATTATGAGCCCTTTATGGGAAGGCAGAGGTGTCCATAACCCAATTAACAAGAGGAAGTATCAGATCCACTTCAACAAAGGTGTTAGCAATGCAGAGGGCAACTTGTGGTATTAGCTCACTGTGTGCTCAAGCACCCGAGGCAACGCATGCAATAAGGGGTTTTTGCTCTAAGTTGAAAAATGTTTCTTCTTTCAGGGTGAGATGAACCAGCCTGTCTGTCAGTTGGTACCTGAGCCAAATTATTTTCTCTGTTATCCAGTTTCTTACTCACGAAAGACTGGAAACCACTCCCTTGCCTGTATGCAGCAAGAATTTTTTTCCTCTCTGCATTCTGAAACAAATACGATTTCCTATTTTGGATTAAAGAATGATCTTGTAACAACAAAATTTTTCATCCTTCTCTTTCTTACATACAGACGTGTTTCTTGGTAAAAGTATAAGGAAGCACAAGTCAGAGTGAATGTCAGAGTGAATGTAAAAGACATTCACACTCTTTCCTAGTAATAGGCCATGTATGATCTGTCACGGCCAGGAATCCCCAAGAATTTGACTCCTCAATAAAAATTTGTATGAAATACCTTTTCATGTCAGTTTGGTACCTTCAAAGCTTTGGCAACCTTTCCCTGTCTCCTTCAGCTGTCTACATTGCCAAAAATGCCTCTATCAATGTTCAGTACCTGCAGCCTACCTATAACAAATGGAAATATTGCTTTTCCTGAGGTAATATAATGACAAACTTTATTTGGTGTCCTGATCTACAAATAAATACACAGAACCTTTGCCTTGCATAACTAATTTTGATGGATTTGTCTTGTCACAGCAAGTGAGATACGGCTAAAAATGCAAGCTTTAAAATAAAGGAGTCCTCCTTTTCCTTAGGACAGAAGGGGGAAAGGGTGGAAGGTGGGGACAGGAGGGAGTCATGTCCCCAGAAGAGCAGGACCTACCTTCAGTACACCTCTTTCCCTCAGTCTCCCAACACTGCTGGCATGGCTGCACTCTGTGACAGCAGAAGTGGCCCATAGCCACTCTGGCTGTGCTCAGGCAAATTCCAAAGAGGCAGCCGGGAACCGAATGCCTCATGAATCATCCATCCTGGCATCAGCAGCCCAGGATGGGGCCATGGAGGCTTGGGTGCAGCACCGGCACTCAGGCCCTGCCAGTACTGTCCCCCCACTGACTGGCCCCAATAGGATTTCCTTCATTCAGAGGAAATCAAAGCAACATGCTGCTCTTCTGCTCCTCCCTGGGTCTGAGTCTCACTACTTCTCCTGGCATACTGCCTGGGCCCTTCAGAGTTGCAGTACCCTATTTTAGGTGCGCCCCCACCATCTGAACCTCTGGCTCTGCTCTGGTCATGGCCAGGTACAGATGCAGATGCAGACATAAAGAAGGAAATGCAATGGAGTCTTGCCTTGACATTTCAAATGCTATCCATTTTCACACTGAGGACCAAATGTGAACCTTTGATATTTGTAGCCACAGGCTAATTGCATAAGCTTAATGTTTACAATTTCACAAATGGGATATCTATGATCAGGTCCCCACTTCACAGTCTGTTTTATTGAAAATAAATTATCTAACAGAACGGAGTAAGAACTTAACATAGAATAAATGTAAGAAAATAGAACAAGAACTTTCAGGGCTCTGCTTTAGCCAGATGCCCAAAGCTCTGTGGGAGACAGGAAGCTCATCTCTCATATCCACCAAGACAATTTTCCAGCCACATGATGGTTGCCATTTGGGTGGGTGGCAGCCTAGCTTGAGATGAATCTCCCTCTTGGTCCCATAACTCATCTCCTAAAACATGTGTGCAGAGGGTCTGTAGTGATGTCATCGACCAATGGACTGTGTGCAGACCTCACTGCTTATACTCACGTGCTGGCAGAGGCCAGCCCAGCCTGGACTCCTGTTTAGCATGTTCACAAGACCAGGAGGTGAAGCAGAACTTTGGTGGATGCTGGGTCATGCCATGGGACTACCAGCAGCAGATCTCGGTGCCCATCTTCCCAGGTGTGCTCAGCCTTGACAAGTTTTGTTCAGATATGCAGGTTAGCCTGTTTGCAAGGAGAGTTTTAGTGAACTTATTCATGAGCAAGGAAGGAAACTAATGTAATCATATTTCTGTTAATTCAGGCTTTAGATGAAGATTGAAGTGCAAAGGTAAATTATGATAATAGTGTAACAATTGTAACAAGTGTTAACGTCAGTTTAATGGAAGTGCTGCAGGAGCCATTAAGAACTCTACGCATAGCACAACCCGTTTTGCAAAGCCACTCTAGAACAGACTGAAGACTTGGAATAAAGCTAAAGAGTAACTTTGCTGGAAAAGAAAGCCTCATGCTGAGGTTTATCTCATTGAATTGGGATTGTTAAGCAAATCACAAGAGAAAGCTGGACATAAAGCTAACGCATGAAGTTTTTTGTTCCTCGCTTAGCCTCACTCTGCTCATACAGAGAGGAAAAGTCATCCTCTGGCCTGGGAGGAACATAGTGCAAATGAAGGTAGCAGGTCCTGAAACCTGTGATATTCATTAAATCCATAAAATGTTGAATTTTCCAAGCAGGAATTAGGCCAAAATTATCTTGAAAAAAGATAGTTGGTTTACAAGTTTATTGACACCAAACTTGTTCTTCTATGACTTCTGCTCATTTTTATGTTCAGTATTCAGATGTTCACCTGAATTAGATAATCTGTTTTTAGCAAAGGATACTTCACACTACTCACAGCTTGTGACCCTTTTCTTCTAAATTTATCCAATTCATATTTTGTTTCTTCACGTTATGGCAGAGTTCCTCATTTGGACCTGAGAAAACTTTATTAAAATGCTAACTCAAAATATTCCAAATAACAAAAATTTCCTCTTCATTTTACCTGATTTATGTAAATTAGTCAAGAAAGACATTGAAGAATGCAAACCATTATTATTAATATATTTGATTAATAAGTAGTTAATCACTTCATCTTACAGTAAATGCATAGATGAGTTTTTGTTAAAGAATGGAGTTGAACATGCAGAGATCTAGATTGTAGTACAGTACTGGTTCTAGTACTGTATTACAGCTGGTACAGAAATATAATTCTGAACTTGAATTTTCAGTGTTTTCATCTGTGCAGCTCAATTCCCATCTCTCTGTCTTTAGAAACATGAAGAATAATGGCACAATTGCATGAGATATTCTGTTACTATGGCAATGGACACCATGAAAGAGACTATTAAAAATATTTGAACAATCTGCATCCACCTCCTCACCAACTCCTCAATAAATCCTGCTACTCCCACTTAATTTTATTTTGTATAGATATTATAAACAAAGGTATACATTGTTCACAGTCTGGTTTAATTTAAAGAAATTTCAAGGGAGCAACCTTTAAGCTACTCTGGAACTAGTTAGCAGTGTCCTGTGGGAATAGTCTGTAGAGGACTTAGGGGTCCAAGAGAGCTGGACATTGTTTAAGAACTACTAGTAAAAAGCCTAGAAGCAGGCAATCCCATTGTGCCACAAGGCAAGCAACAAGGGTAGAAGACTGACTTGTCTGAGCTGCAAACTGCTTTTCAAACTAGGGCAGAAAAAGAAAATATATGACTTCTGGAAGCAATATCAGTCCACTTCTATCAACAAGTGACTATCAGTCACTTGTTCCCAGAACAAGTACAGGGATGCACTTGGCATTTGTAAGGAGAAAACATGAAAAGCCACAGCTCAACCTGAGATGACACTGGCCAGCATGGTGTCAGATGGCAGAAGAGGGTCTTTAAAGTATGCCAATATCAAGAGAAGGAAACTTTGGACTGTTACTTGTTGAATTTGGCCACGTAATAAGTAGGAATAAGGAAAAGGCAGTAGCATGTACTGCTCTTTTTGATTCAGTTTTTAATATTAATGATAGATTTTGGGCCTCCTTGGAGTTATGGCTGGGAGAGCGGTGACTTTACATATGTTGTCACCAAAATGTAAGGGAATAGTTGTATCACCTCAGCATTACTAAGAGCACTTGGTTTGACAGGATTCACCCCAGAGTACTGATGCAGTTAGCAGATGTTATAGCTGGACCCCTCTCAACAATTTACTAAATGTGTTGGGATTCTGGGAAGGTTGCCACTAACTGTAAGCTAACCAGTGTTACACCTGTCTACATGAAAGGCACAAGAGAAGACCCAAGAAACTACAGACCTGTTAGTGTAACCTCTGCCATTGGGAATGTTATGGAGGAGAATGTCCTCAGAGATTTTTAAAGTCGTTAAAAGAACAGAGTTATTATCAGGCACAGTCAACATGGGTTAATGAAAGGTAATTCCTGCCTTAGCAATTTGATCTCTTTTTACCACAAGAGCACCTATTTAGTGGATGAAGGAAAGGCAGTGGATATAATCTCTCTGGATTTTAGTAAGGCCTTTGATACTGTCCCTCACAGCACCCATCTGGACAAGTCCAACTGTAAGATAAACAGGTTCCTGCTATTAGATGAGTGGCTGAAGTGCAGCTCTGCAGAAAGTGATCTGTGGATTGCTGGTTAACAGCAGACTTAACAGAAGTCACCACCCGGAAGCCCTGGCAGCCAAGAGGGCAAACCACATTTTGGGATCCATTAAGCCAGGGTTTAAAATAGGAAGATTCTTCCTCTACACTCAGCAGTGGTATGCCCTCACCTTGAATACTGTGTACAGGTCTGGGCTTCACAATCTAAAGAGGATGTTAAGGTCCTTGAAAGCATCCAGAGAAGGATAACAAAACTTGCAAAAGTACTGGAAAGCTTATCCTATGAGAAGAAGCTGAGATCTAGTCTGGAGAAAACGAAACCAAAACGCAACTTCACTGCTCTCTGCAACTTCTTGAGCAGTAGAAATGAGACAGAGGTGCCAGCCTCTTCTCCCTGGTGATGCAGGACACACAGGAACAGCAAAAAGTTGCACCAGGGGAGGTTCAGACTGGCTATTAGGAAAGAATTATTCACCATGATAGTGGTGAAACACTGGAGCAGGCTTTCTGTCAAGGTAGTTGGTGTCCCATGCCTGTCAATGTTTGAGAGACATTTGGAAAATGTCCTCAACACACCTTAACTTTTGGTTAGCCCGGAAGTGGTCTGGCAGTTGGACTGGATAATCTTTGTAGGTCCCTTCCAACTTCACTACGCCATTCTGTTCTATTCTATCCTATTCTACCCTATCTTATTATATTCTAATTTTATTCCATTTATTTTCTGTTTCTGTGTGGTAATAGCAGCCAATGGTTACAGTAAACTATGTCTGAAGTAAGATCCTCTTTTTCATTTGGCACTGGTGAATAGCTACCCCCGCTGATAACTGTGTTCAATAAACCTGTGGAACTCTGGCCATGTAATACTAACATACCTGGGCATTTCAATCAGACCTACCCTTTACAGATTAATACAAACCAAATACTATTATACGTTTAAATGGAGGCACTTGGCTGAACAATATAGGTTGCTATTGGTATAAATCTGTCTGTTCAGGCAATGGCAGGTTATCAGGAAGCCTTGTCACATAACAGTACAATGAGTATAGTGGTTGTTCACTATCTGTTCACAGGTAGCTTAGTGTCCTAGAAAACTCTGATCTAAAGCTGAGAATTTACATTGATCTGTAACAGTTTTACTTGTTTACCAGGGCTTTTCATAATCAAGTAACGCAATGACAGTTATAAAACATGCTTGATGCATAACCCCTTCTTAGGACTCCAAAGGCACAGATAATTTAAAGCATCTCCCATTGAAATTGAGCTTTTCAAATAGTTAGTCACAAAACATTCACTTTATCTCAAAAGAGTCAGGTATTAAAGTTACATCTTAGCATCAGGGAAATCCATTTCTTAGTGGATCTAACTTAAATTCATAATTGTTTCAGGACATTCCATGTTCCCAGCAATATACAAGTAAATGTATATACACACCTAAACATAAGGTAGTGAATTTCATTGATCAATGAAAAGCACTTTAGAGCTGCTTAGAGAGGAATTACTAGTGTTCTAAAAAGCAGTGT
>VXAV01008020.1:14672-26149 GCA_013399715.1 Alectura lathami | reverse complement strand
AAGAGAAAAAGGGAAGAACAATGCAAAATAAATAAATAAATTTGTACAGCCTGGACTTCTGTCCATGAAAACAACAGCTCAGCTGATAACCTGTAGCCTGTCTTTGTAAATGCATCTACAGTGTATATTCATCGGTTTACATATCCAGCGGTTATTTGCAGCCTATGCACACATTAATCTAATATTTAGACCTTAAGGAGTTTGTTTTTAAAAGAGCTAAGCCTCCATCTGCTCACACTGGGAAATTCAAAGTTCTGCCAAGTTTCCAGCACATTTGGAATAGGGCCCTTTTTTTAAAAAGGTATTCTGCTGTGCAGTCCAATGTTTTTGCTCTGGTACTAAAAAGAGTACATGAAATACACTAACAGTTTAACTACATTCAAACTGAACACTCTATAAAATCTTTATTGTACATCAGCCACTAAACGAAAAATGAAAAAGCAATCTATGGACTCACGAAAAGATTCTTGCAAACTTCTTTTCCTGGATTTATCAGAAAATTAGCGGTTTTCTTTGTTAGGTCACTGAACAAATTCACTTGTTGATAACTTGATTCACACAGATCTATTGATTTCAAATTAAAACTACGAAGACACACTCTCTGGAAATGTGATTAGCCACTTCTATGAGGGCTATAATATTGGTGATTTATGGTTCAGCATATTAACAAAATGAACCTTTCTTTTTCTTATACTCACCTCTTTTAAGCTCTTCGTAAAATCAGATGCAGAGTTTATGGCAACATGTACCATGGGCTGGAAGGGCATAGTGGAGTGCTTTGTGTGATCACTAACCATGTACATTTCCTAGAGAACCACAAGCACATTTAATTCCCAACTGCAGTTCAATGCCTGCAGTAGAAGGTGGCCGCATCGTGGTCCATAACTACAGATGGTTCTTCCTTCTCTGTCCCAAAGATGCAGGTGCTTTCATCTCAAACCAAAATAGAGGGAAGTGGGGAGGCAGGTCTGGGGCAGGTAGAGAACAACAGAAGTAGATTTGTTTGCACTTAATTTGAAAACATATTTGCATAGACTGTGTAAAAGGTTGCAGAATGGTCAGGCGGTCAGAATTCCATGGTTCTTGCAAGGTGAGACTGCAACTTTTGGAGACTACTTTTTTAAGGACAGACACTGAATCTAGCCATTAGGAAAATCAAAAGCATGGAGGTAGTTTGTGGAATATGGTTGATGACTGATCACAGTATTTTTTTGTCTAGAAGCTCTGACCATGATGATTAGAGCAATTATGGGGCATGAAAGTAATCATACAAAGTATGCTGTAAGCAGTTCCTCCCCGAGAATAATCCTAGAAGCACTGCTTACAAATCCATACCAGCAACAGTTGCTAGGCAGTCACAGCATTGGGAATACATAATTCTGCTAGACTTGTGCAGCTGAAAACATTTATGTGGAGCTGATTTTAGTCAATGCTCGCCTCAGACATGAGATTCTAAGGTCATTCTCCAAATAGGCAGTGAAATTAAGATTTTGCAAGAATTAAATTAGTACATACAGAGAGACCGTGAAGTCTGAAGAAAGTCAGCAATTTCTGGGGAATTTATTTTTTTTCTATGGCAATATTATGACTTTCTATGCTATTTCAGTCTATTATTTTTATATAGTGCAGACTTGTGGCATTAGTTATTAGTTTCTTCGTGCTCAGAAGGGTTTTTCATCAAGCTACCTGGAAATATTTTCTCAGGTATTTTTCTCACTTATATTTTTTTGCTGACAGAGTTGATTCTTCTCTTGAAACAAATAATACAGACTTACCCATCAAACAACTCTTGATTGCAGCCTGTATTCCAGTCCCTCATCCCATTTTCTCTCTCTGTTCTGCTGAGGACGGGGAGTGGAAGGGCAGCTTGATGGGCACAAGGCAGCCAGCTGAGTTTAACCCACCACACCAGGACAGTAGCAAGACTGAGAACGTACTGGAATTTGAAAGATCATTGTATTAAAAAGTGATAAGTAGTCTGAACAACATGGAAAAAAGACTCCTAAAATCCCCAGTGCCTCTAAAGACCAGGAATAACTCATGTGATTCCTCCAGTCAGTAAATTAAGACAAAGATACCTCATCTCAACAAGTGGGTTATGCACCTCTTACCTACAATACTCTCAAGTTTGAACATGAAGACCTCCCTGAGACCAAACAGCCTGTTTTCATCCTAGGCCGGATATACTGTGTTTTACAGGGAAAGAAGAGAGCCTGTTGGATGAGACCTCTTGGCTTTCTTCCACCTACAGGAAGAACTTTCCTGCATCAGGGGAATTGATCCCACATCTGATACTCACTGGGGATGTATGTTGTGGCATGGCCAGATGATCCTTGCTCAGGCCTTAGTCTGTAGGCATTTGGAAAGAGACTGACGGTGGATAAAATGGAAGAGTCAGAATGGATAACTCCTTCAATGTTCTTAACATTTTCACTGACTGAAGTGTTTTTGAGTTGTTGAAGTGCTTGTGGAAGGTGAAGAAAAAACAAAAGGAAGTTTTATCAGCACAACAACAAAAAGAGCATGACATTTGCTGCACATACCAAGACTCTAAGCTATCTCCCCTGCTAACTTTGCTTCAGGATGCTTTTGATTTTATGCTATACACTTAAAAGAAATCGCATCTTGCTTCTATTAAGGCATAACAAACACTGGCATTATTCTAGGAGAAGAGAATCTTGGGTATTCAACTATAATCTGACATTCTAAGACAGTATCAAGTGTTAGAGGGTTGAAATACAAAACTCAAATCTTAAGACTGGAAGAGACGACAAGTCCTCATTCGATCAGGCTGGCAGTGAAAGACCTGAAATCTAAGTAAGGTGCTTTGAGGAAGACCGTGGAAGTATTAAAGGTGTTCTTGATCCTGTAACTCTGAACCAGATCAATATGAGAAATACACAGAAATTAATAGCAGTATTGCTCAGGTCCGTCCATACCGAAGAACAATTGGCCTACTTGAGCTAAAAGAACACTGGAGAACTTGTATTAGGACAGGATCTGAGTGTCTCCAGGGATTATCCAGAACTGTAGAACAGGGAATAAGATCCTAGGCATTGCCATCAATCAGAAATTCATGCACCAAAGCACCTACTCTTGATGTTTGAAACTGGGTACATTTCACCCCAAGAAAGGCAAGAAGGAACTGTCACGCATTCTGATTGAATGTAAAAAGAAGTACTGGCTTTCCAAGGCCCTGCTTTTCAGTCATATAGAGTCTTCACCAGCAAAGATCTTTTCTCCTGAGTTAGCTGGATGAATACTTCTTAGTACATATATTTGGACTTAAAATTTGTCCATTTTAAAGTTAATTTACATAGTTCCACCTAAACAATAATTTAAAAATACCTCTTTCCTTTCAATGCTAAAAAATATGACTGGATCAGTAGAATTCTACAAATTTGTAATTTCCTAGCATCTGTATAACAGAAAATAAAATAAAATAAAATAAAATTAACTAGTTTTTATAATCCAGAATGCTAACCGCATATTCCCATTTATTGAACTAAAATGTACTATACAGAATCTTCTGATTTGGAGACACGTAGCCTATAAGCTGCATGGATAATCAGTTTACATGCACAAAAGGACTCTGATTTACCAGCAGACTAACAGACCTGCAAAAATCAGAATGCAAGTGATTCTCTTCCCCCTGAATTCATCCAGCCCTTCTGTACTTCTGTTCTGTACTTCAGCAACTGAGGTTTCCTGAGCTCTGCATCACTTGGGCCAATTTTTCCTAGTCTAGATCCTGAACTGTTCTACCTGGAGCATCACATAATTGTATTGATGTTCAGATTTCATTCAAACATAAAATTTAGTCAGGTTCTCAGATTCATAGCTGTCATAAATCAGCTGTGAATCTGACATAGAAGAGGTTTTATCCATACTATCTCAACAGCATAACATTTGATGATTTTTTGATGTATATTTGTCTGTAGCTAACAGCAAGCAGAAACTTCATAATATAATTGGAAGTATATTTTACTTGGTTAATAAAGGGACCAGAGAGCATTCCTGACCTTGAACTGGCTAAGATCTCCCTGTGATCAAGAGGCACAAAACAGGAAACACGGACTCCACAAGGCCAAGCAGATCTTCTGCCACCTACTGTTCCCAGATGTGGCAGAGGGCCACCACTCTGAAGACGGTTAAGGCTATGGTAGGTGGCTGTGGAGCATGTGCTGTGCTCCTTAGTGGTTTGCTATCTTCAGCGTGTCTTTTGACCCTCACTTCTCCCTGAGCTATGAAATCCAACTTTTACTTCTGTTCAATGCCAAACTCATTGCTAATGTCTTTATGAACAATCAAAATGAAGAAAACTGTACAGGGCAAAAAGGATGAACCCAAAAAGCTGCAACAATCTTTCACCCTTTAGCAAGACAGGAAAAGAGTCTGTTTTTTTAATAACATATAAAACCAAAACCTTCAAGACATAAAGAGAGGTATTAATCTAACAGAGAAAAAAAAAAAAAAAAAACAGTTAAACAATATAGACAAACTATTCATTTTCAAAAACAAACAAACAAACAAACAAAAAAGCTTTAGTCTAAATAGAGGTTTGCAGTAATTGTTTCAAGTTCAAGGTATTGTTATTAATAGATTGAAGAGTTTAATAGAAATTAAATACTCAGAATCTCTGTGATTTCAACTTTGAACTTAGGTTAAAAATTGATATATTGATTTCAGATCAGAGGAAGTGAACTTTGCTCCATCTTTGCCTTGCTCCTTCAGAAGGTCTAATAAACTTATCATCTTTTTCCTCCTTCTTTCATGGTTTGACAAGATGTACTACTAAAACAAAAAGCCACTTAAGGATACACTTTCCCTTTTCTTCATTTATGTAAGAAACTATATTTTTAATCTCCGCTATGTTCATAACTAAAATCAGATTAACAAAGTAGCAAAAGGTTGAGAATTTGTAAGCCATAGCAACCACTCAGCAATCATAGTATACTGCTTTGTCATGCTGAGATACTTTATGCTCCCTTCTCAACAGCAGTCTCACAGCTTTGTCCTTGCAATGGAACATCAATATGTTTCTCTAGCACAAACAAATTAAGACATATATTTCAGAATAAGACAACAACCTTGCATTCTGATTTACCTAAAACTGATGCATTGATACACTTGTAATTTCCATCATTTGCAGTGCTGTCTATTTGAAAATAATAGTATAAAAATTGTTATAAAATTACGATGGGTTAACTCCAAGAAATTTGTTTAAATCTTGAATAATCCCTTTGCTCTGACAGTAAGAGTTACTCTGCATATCAGTTATAAAATAGCACACTGTAGTCCTCAGCTCATACCAGGGTGTGCTGGGCACACTTCAGACATCTGATTCTGTGGAGTATACTTACTGGAATGCAGCGTCTTACCACTCAGCTTCAAAGTCTGCATTTGTTTCCAGATACAACAGAAGTTCAGAGGAAATGGATCGTGCTCTTTCTCACGTATTTATCTCCACACTTTATAATACCCTTAAAAGCACTGCATTCTTTTTTTTCTTCAATTTAGCTAAAACACTGAGCATAACCTTCGGGTAAACAACGGGAGTAGGGACTGGGCAGGGAGGAGGAGGGTTTCTGGAGAGAAGCTGAGCCTGGGAGAAGGGGAGGAAAACTGTTTTCCCTGAGTGCCCACATGCTCTTTTCAATTCCCACATCAGTAACTAAATGTTTACGTTAAATGTTAGGTTAAATGTTTACATTTAAATAAATTCACTTAAATTTCCCTTGAGTCAGTTTTGCCTGAAACTGATTCACTCAGTTTTGGCCATATGAAGCTTAATAAAGTTTTCCAACAAATCCTTCTCTCTGTCTTAGTTTCTTCCATATTTTCTTTTTTCTTCTTCTTCATCTTTTTTATTTTTTTTCCTTTTGTTTCTTTGTTTTCCCCTGAAGGGCCGCCCATCCAATAAAATAAAACCTCTGCCGTCATACGGTTCTTAACACATAGAGACCCAGTTTTCATCTTGGAAATGCAAGCAACAGCCAGGGGAGATTTTTTAATCCTCAGAAATATCTGATTTCACCAATGAAAAAGAGTTTTGCTATAAACTGTTTGTATAGTACACATGATTGCATATTCAGAAATGGCTGAATGCTGTACATTTGATCTCTGCAGGAGAAGATCAATCAACATGAATGAGTAGATTTGAATGACACAGACCACATAGTTGTGGGTCTGTAGCACAAACAAAATATCGGAATTAAGGCTTTCAACAGCTCCATGAGAACACATCTAAATGCCACAAGCACTCCAGACCCACATCTCAGGGTAAAAACAACAGTTTCTAAAATAGCTTCCGGAGAAGGTGTGGCAAGTACAGTTGGCAACAGTCAACCGACTAGGAATACCCTATAATTCTTAAATTGCCAGTGCCAGTCCATCTATGCTGCTACTACTCTGAGATACTCTCATCAACTGCTTAACATTTAGATTAATGTTAAAATTACTATGGATCTCGGTTTCAAAGAATTTAGTTAATGCATTCTCAGAAAGTGCCAAAAGTCCATTATGATTGGGTGTTGTTCATTTCATTATTTGCTTTATTTTGGAAGTTCACTTTAAAATATTATTATTTGACTATGTTGACAGCTTGAAACCTCATGAACGTTTTTTCCCTGACTTCAAGAGCCTTATTACCTGGATAACTAAAAATATTCACACACTGAAGTGTGATATACTTCAGAACTACAATGTTCAGAGACCATTTGCCCAGCTCCCTGTTTTCCCAAAGTGAAGAAGCAGCATTCAGTCTTGTTCCAGTCAATACGGATAATGAGCTACATTCAGCTATCCTGTTTAATATCTTTATTCGGTATGATACCAATGGGGGGAATGAATGAAAACACACAAGTGAAATAAAGAAATGCTTTTCATAAAGTGTGATTACTCATCAGGAGACAAGGAGCTGTTAATTGACTGATCAAGTACAGAGTGTGGCAGTATATCTGGAAAATACATTTACAACAAAATAAAATACCATTTATTTTGCCCAGAAATAATGCTTACATGATCTCTTCCAGAAATACACTCCTTTATTTTTATTCTGGAGAGAACTGAATACTGCTCTCTGAATTGTATGTCTTTCTTTTACGTTCAGGAAAGACTTAAGACGCCATGGAGCCCAGAGAGGATTTAAAAGGAGACACAGGTTATAGAAATAAGTTGTTCCACCAATAGCCTTTTATTTATTTATTTTGCCTCAACCCAGGTGCAGGACCTTGCACTTGGCCTTGTTGAACTTCATGAGGTTCACACAGGCCCACCTCTCAAGCCTGTCAAGGTCATTATGGATGGCATCCCTTCCCTCCAGCATAACGAACATGGTCTCCTCCAAGAAATTCTTCCAACCTGCTATTGATACTCTGCACCTTTTAGCCCTTCTCCTGACAAGTCATTGCTCAAGTCCAGCCAGTAACAAAGCACGAAATAATGTGTGACAGGAAGTCTCTATCATTCGAAGACCAGGAACTGGTATTGTAAAACAGATTCTGAACAGCCTTAGGCAAGTGACAGTAGTCAGAACAAGATGTAATTATTACTGAAAGTTCTTCCTATAATCCCAGTTTCCTTCTTTTGCCACAGTCCCTGCTGAAATATTTCACCATGAATTTTAGTCCTTGCCAGAGTGCCTCAGGCAAACAATAGTGCTTCCTCTTGGAAGAGTTGTAGTGTATCTTATACGGTCATAGATGATAAGAATTTCTAATGCTTGAGATGTCTGGGTGCTTGAATGTCCCTGCCATGTTTCCCCTAGCTCGTCTCACCTGCAGGAGGATAGCAATTTTGGCAGACCTAAGAAGCATGTTCAGGAGCCAAGGCGAGTGTTTTAGTCCCACGCCTGTCTACACCTTAAAACAACAGAACTGGTGCTTTCAGCAAAAGGCCAGCACTGTTACTATAGCACAGAGATATTACCCAGGGTCATAAAGAAAACGTGGAATATCAAAACAGTGAGCGATGTCTCCATGGTCTCAATTCAATCACACAGTAAGAAGAAATTTTTACATCTGCATCCTGGCAGCAGGCACAACAGTCAGGGGTGTAGCATTTCGTTGCTTTAGAGATCCACATTTTAGATGTCAGGCTGAAAGCTTCATTTATTTTTGCCGTGTTGAAAATAGACTTTTAAAAGCATTTAAATAGCCATAAATAATATGTCAAACAACCAAAGACCTGCAAAATGAAATGTCACGTTAAGCCATTAAATGTAACCAAGAAAAACACATTAAGATGACAAAAATATTTACTGACTTTTATTTTGCTAAAGAAAGAGAAAGTTTAAGTGGCCAAAAAGCAAGCAATTAATGATTTGAAAGTAGACCCTTAATGCACAGGATCAGCAGGTAAGGCAGAGATGCTGCCAGCTGACATTTCAGATTATATCTGTATTGTCTGCTGCCATAGTGTGTCCTAGTTCTAACACCATGATAAGAAAGCAGGCTGGCACTCTGGCAGACCGCAGCCAGATGCCTCTCAGCAGGGCTAAAAGTAGGATCTTGATCAGACAGGTTGTATTAGTATAACATGGACTGACCCAAACCTGTCCCATCTACAAGCTTTTATTCCAGGCAGACTAAAATGAACACATTACTTCAATTAACATAAATACCTTAATTATTTATCTCATATTAGGAAATATTTCAAACAAATTATTTTCACATTAGCTATCTGGGGTGCACATGTATGGAGAATTTGTGTCCTGACACAGTTATTTTATATACTTTCCTGGGATAAAATGAGAGGAAATAAAAACAAAAAGCTGCTCTTGGGATATTTTGACAGAATTCTATTCTCAAATGTACATTTTTCAGAGAGATTTGTAGTGAAAACTGTTTTAAACTTTAAAGGCAAAATTAAAAATCTCATGATGATATCTGCCAAGCTGAGCAAATAACTTATAATCAAATCAGTACTAGAAAAACAAGTAATGACTTGATACTTTTCATTTCACCTTATATTTTCCTGCATTTCTGTTTTTCTACAGTTCCTTCCAACAGAAATATGAAGCATCAGATTATTTGAATTTCTCATCTTTAATAAAAATGAATAACTATTACACTTAGAAGTGGTTGAGAAATTTCTATAGCGGAACAGAAAATGGCAACTGATAAGAACTGATAGTGCTCCAAATAACACACATCTTTTTAATTTGTTGGCAATGGCACATAATCAAAATCCGTAGTGTGGTGAGATCAGTACATTCTGTTGTCTTAACAAAATGGAATGGACTTTGATTAGAAACACATAGAGGTATAGGAAATAAGTTTTAAAATCATCAGTTAGAAGTTGCCTTAGCACATGAAATTATCAAAACAAAATAAATTAGGTGGTGATGTTATGGGCATTTTGTATATAAGCTTTTTCCTGGTCATAAATTGTGGGGATTTTTGGTGCAAAAAACATTTATAAGGTCAGATTTTTCCAGAAAATTAAAATTCCAGTCTTTGACATGTTCTATTTTGTTATTTGCCTTGCCTTTTAAAGCTACAATCTAAATTTGAAAGATTTGCTAAGCATTTTAGCTGAATATAAAGCCACAGCAGTTTGGTATAATAATATTCAATAACATTTTGGAAAGGGCATTTAAAACCAATCAGACCACAATGACATCCTTTCAATTGGCTTGTACATATTTAAGAAAGGTGCTCAAAAGGATCCATCCTTTTTTTCACAAAATGCATGCATGGAATCTTTTCACAGGCAACATAAAGCATTCAGGAAAGTCACTTTCCCTTCTTGCAGTTGTATATCACCACAGGATATGGTGGTTCATCACCACAACTACCATTTTCCTTGACCATCTCATTGTCTGCACAAATTCTTTTTGTTACTTTCCTTCCTAGACTCATTTACCAGTCATCCCGGAGGAGACTGATAAATTCCCTGTTATTTCTGCTGTTCTCACTGTGCTGTCAGGAGAAAGTTGGAGGAATGGATCCCACAGCAAGGGAACAACCAAAGCCTTAGTTCCTTCAGGAACTGATTTGGTATTAACAGAGATACCTGGTCTGGTTACAAAAACTCTTTCGAATAATAGAAAACTCTCTCTCTCCAACACAGCAGCTCTCTGCAGGAAAATAACTATCCATCAGTATCTTTAATCTCTTTAAGTTTCAGACAAGGGCATTATAATTTCAGATTTAGTATAGTTGGTGCCGAATCAAATATTCAACAGAGCAAAGACTGTAGAGATAATCAATCGAGAAAATGCACAAAGAATTATTTTAGTCAGGTATGACAAGCCCAGTATAACCTGGAATAGCGTCCATAGATGGCACACCTTTGCACACAGATGGCGAGCCAATCCCAGCGCACAAGAGAAACTACTCCTCTCACACAGGGTTACTAGAGATCCAAAGGTGTTCCAGCCATGAGGGAAAAGAAAGCCATTTACAGTCAGTGCCTCGAGGTGGCTGAATTCCTCTGAGGCCTCAGGGGATTGTTCTTTTTCTTGAGAAAAGAAGAAATAATTCTCATCTCTCTCCCCACAGAGAGAAACCTCTTAATTTGTGGGCAGAGACTGTAAGGTGTTGAGAGGTACAACAGACTGGTGCTGTGAAAATAATTGACTATTTGGCTCAGCAGTATGACAAAATAAACCCAAATGAACAGAGAAACAAGCAGAAAATATTGCATGCCAAATGAACACCACACACACCATTGTTTGTTTGTTTGTTTGTTTGTTTGTTTGTTTGTTTGTTTGTTTTCAGTTTAACAAAGAACCATTTCAGGCCAAGTTAATTATTTTATTCATCCCAAAACTGATGCACTTTTCAGGGCAGTTATTGAGCCACAGGATCACTGAATGGTTGAGGTTGGAAGGGACCTCTGGATCCATCTTCTCCAGCTCCTGCTCAAACAGACACCCAGAACAGAGTGCCCAGGCCTACATCCACGTGGCTTTTGAAGATCTCCAACCCCACTTCCACAACACCTGTGGGCAGGCTGTGCCAGTGCTCCACCACNCATTTATGTACATTGAGGAGATCCCCCTCAAAGCCTCCTCTTGTATGGGCTGAGCAGTCCCTACTCGCTCAGCTTCTTGAGATTTTTGGATTTTTTTCTTTCTTGTTCTGTTATGTTTTGAACATAATGCACTGCACGTTCTCACCTCCCAGAGTCTCATCCCAGAGACTACGGTGACTACCAAATTTTGGTGAATATGTTTCAAAACTCATGTTTAGAGTCCATCTGACTAAAAAACAAGGATTCTCAGAAAATGAATTTTGTGGTGTGCCAGAGAATCTTTGGTTATGCATAAATATTTTTGCTTGCTTTAATGTAACATTTGGAATCTAGATGTTCCTTTACTCACTTAAGGACACGTCTGTAAGAAGGAAGAGCATGAATAAAATACTCTTTCTGCTGTGGTCAATGAATCTAATACATTTGCAAAATTCAATATTTTTTTCTTGTTTATCAGGAATTTTTTTGATAGGGACTTCTTGTTTAATTCAATTTAC
>VXAV01008018.1:19156-88766 GCA_013399715.1 Alectura lathami | reverse complement strand
CGACAGGGCCCGAGGGCACGGCACGGAGCTGCCTCAGGGGACGGTCGGGGGGTGTGAGGGAAAGGTTCTGCCCCAGGGGGTGCGGGGCATGGCACAGGCTCCCCAGGGCAGTGGGCACGGCCCCGAGCTGCCGGCGCTCAAGGAGCGTTTGGACACCGCTCTCAGACGCATTTATCAAGCACATGACCTCATTCTAAAAAATCACTCTTTTTTGGCTCAAATAATGTTCTCTTGGATCTGAATACAGTCCATGCAATACCCACCCTGGTTCACTAGTACATTTCAAAAGCAGACACTGTCCCTGTCCAAACGCAAAACCCACTCTGTGATGAACATGTCCTTCACTTGATCTCCTCTTATCCCCTGAACAAAACCCTTTTTTTTTTTTTTTTGTATATCAGAAGAAATATGATTGGGACAGCCTTAATTTTCTGCTATTTCAAGAAATCTAATTGAGATCAGCAGCTGCCCGAGTCCCACCTTGCCCTTTGTGACTGCCTGGCTGTGTGCTGAACCTACAATTTTAATTGTAATGGAAGCAGACACTGTAAATCCAGCTCAAATATTGCAGGTGCTGCCCTGTAATGGATAAAAAGTGACCAGAACACGCTGCAAAGAATGATTACAAAGAAGGAGAGATCATTCCTCCCAGGGAAGGGGACGAAAAGTACATTTTCGGAGAAAGAAAGAAAACTGGATGTCATCTGCTACGCAGAGAAGCACAAAGTAATCATCGCCCTGACATTGTTCAGCAATATTTTCATTGCTGCTTTGAGTTACGGTGACAAGTTAATCGATGCAATGGCGGGATGTTGGCCATGATTATTTTCTGTTTTGCTCAAGTCTGTTCGATGACTAATTGGCTGCTCAGCCATTCAAGGTTGAACAACAACGACGCAAGCATTCCAGCGAGTGCACATATTATTGCAGGCAATGTTATTTTTAATTACACGGAAGCAGCAATTGCTGCCTATCGCTAACAGCGATGGCATCCATTTACACCGCAAAGGGTGCTTTGCAAGCTGTGCGCTGCACGGGAACACGCTTCAGTGTTGACTTCAAATAGTGATTAATATCAGTTCTTTTGATTTCTTTGTGTGCCGCTGAGTCGTTAAGAGGCTGCCTTCGCCTTCCCTGCCTTTTGGTATTACAGATATTAAGCTGTCACAGGCATCGTGCCTGCAGAACAGCGAAATGAGCAACTACAGAAATAAACATTACGCCATTCAATAAATGGGAAGAAAATTCTAAATCCTTCTGGCAGATGATATAACTTGAGCAGTTATAACTTGGAAGCTTATTAAGGAGGGGGGGTATTTAGTTTTAGAATTGAAAAAAGCAGTCACAAGAGGCCGTATCCTGCTTCTACGCCACCAGGCTGGTGCGATGATGCTCTTTGTACCTTGGAAAAATCCTCTGCTTCCATCTACCCTATAGAAATGGTTATAAATATTGCTTATTGCCACATTCCCTCTACAGTCTAAGAACAATAACCGTGATTAGGATGCATCATGTTGTGGACGGTGGCCGCCTCCCAGTCAAGAGGCACTGCATGCCCTTGTTAGAGAGAAAAGCTGCGGAAGAGCTCTCGTGATACTCAAGAGTTTACAACGGCAATCATTTCACCAGTAACACAGACTTCACAGACACAAAATCCAACGGATGGGAGAAGTGCAAGGAGCAATTCAGAGGCTTGCCACCCAGTGGGCAGACACAGGCCAGCTCCTTTTGCCCACTAAAACCCAGTTGTTGAACTCTTAAATTTGAGTCCCCAAAGTGCTCCAAGCCCACGGATAAGCGATGAAACCATGGAGGTTTTGCCACATTTAGGAATATGATCCTGAATGGCATTAAAATGCAGCAGGAAACAGCCCAAGGTGCAAGGAGAACACTTTGCAATGCTCCTGCCCACTTGCTAGAAGAGGAGACAGCGGTGTAAACAAAAGGCTTTGAAAATAAATTACAGTGCATTAGATGGCTGAAAAACATTCTAAATAAAGGACAGAGTCCCATGCTCAGCAGGGTGGTAAAGACTTACCTAAGGGGGGAATTTGGCTTTGAACTGACCCAAAACAGAATGACTACTGGAGAAATGCAAAAACAAAAGTGATTTGGGTGAAAAAAAGCTCTTGTTCACCCTACATTGTTGTGCTTTATACAGAAAACTCAAGAAAACCTCTATCATTTAGAAAATGACTTTGGTTTTTTGAGAGAAATTTTGCTCAGAGATAATGGATTCCCAAATTCTTTTCAGTCCACACTCTTCTTGTATTTCAACCCCAGAGCAGAGCCTGAAGTGAACATTAGGCATAACTAGAAGTAGAAAAATATTCTTTACAGACCTGGCCAGGCTTAGACATTTAACAGATGGAAAGTGAGAAAAAGAAAAAGAAAAACGGAGAGGGGAAAAAAAAAAAAAAAAAAAAAAAAAAAGAAAAAGAAAAAGAAAGTTTCCATTCCCTCTGTTCTTTTAGTGCTTGGAGACCAGTTCAGATAGTTGAAAATTTGAGGATTCTCCTACACCTGTGATGGCACTTTTTGCTGGCTGGACATTGAGATAGGCGGGAGGAAGGCAGCACAGAAGGGCACCCTTCATGGGCAGTATTTTGAAGTACATATAATGGATATAAAACAGGGAGTTCTGGTTATTTCTCTGAAAGTATTCAAAAACTGACAAAATAAAGGCATTATCTCTTGGGGAATTTTGCAGGAGAGCTTGCACAGGTGCCTGCAGAAGACATACACCTGTGCTACAGGGCCAGCAGGAGCCCAGCCATGCCCACGGGCGACCTGTAGATAAGGCTTGTCACATTTTATGCAGGCAGGGAAAAGTATTTTTCCAGAATTTATTTTACAGGCAGATTTTCTTCTGGGAAACAGCATGCTGAGTTTTTCCTACACATCAAAGACCCAGCTATTTAACCTAATGGGCACTAAGCATCACATCATTATTCTGCCTTATTTCTGGCTTCACAACGAACTTGAGATGAGCAGGATATCTGCATAATTATGTTTGTCTGCTATTTGGGGACAGATGAGAACCAAAAAGGCACAGGGAGCTCCAGATAACTGGCTCAAAGCTAACACACATGAGCATACAGCATATTCAGGTGGTCCTAAACCTTCCAGCGCATCAGCAATCTGAGCCTTGGGCGTCGATACCATACAGACAGCTCTGCTGCTGCTGTCCTACAGAAGCCCTCTGTCTCTCTGCTCTTCATTACTTCGATTAAAACAGCAATATTAACACATCTGAAACGCACAAGAGTGCTGCAGGCACTACCAGTGGTAGTAATGCACTTGATGAAGCAGAAAAGCATCATGCAAATGAAAACATTATTAATGCACTGTTAGAAAAACATGTTAGAATTGGCAACTCAGAAAAAAACCCCACTCACTACTGAATTTTCCCCATGCTCCCAACTACTTAAAGCTCCAATTTCCCACAGCTGCTCTGAAAGTATTTCTAGAACTGTTAAAAAGTACGGGGGATAATGCAAGGAAGCAACAAGCTAATGCCCAGGCTGAAACACTGCAGAGACGAGTGCAACAGCAGCAGCACGTGCTCCTGCCCTAACTCATCCTTGCTCATCTTGCCGTGCCGGTGTCTCGTGCCGTACCGGTGCTCTGCGTCGTGCCAAGTGGCAGCGACGTCCTAATGCTGGCTGGGACGTTCCTGTGGCTACGTGGCTTGCTGCAGAGGAGCCTTCTCTAACCCTCGACGCTCTGATGCAGCCCCACCAGGGTTACACCCTGACCCCAAATGTCACACTCCCGTACACAGAGGAACAAGAGGCCAGCTCCATCCCCACAGCTGGCTGCCACCTCCCTGCTGCCTGCCCCTGTGCAAATCCCACGTCAAAGCGGCCGGCTCTGAGGGAGGGACAGGCTGACGGCACGTCGGGAGTGCAGGGAGTTGGAGGCAGATGGGAAGGGCAGGGATGGGGACGTGCACACCAAAGCTGAAATCTCAACTTTGAGCCCTTTCATCCTGCAAAAAATCCAGCCAGGCAGTTCGTATGCCATTAAATTGCCCTTCACAGTGCCATCTGAGAAGGACTGAGAGTAGTTTTTATTAAAATATTCGGGCTGGAGGGGAGAAAACTGATTTATGGCTGGCCAACAGAAGCAATATTTCCATCAGCTTCTGCACAGGGAAGGAGAAATTGCATTTTGGTTACTATTTCCTCTCCTTTTGTCAAAGGTGGTATTAAAGGGAGCGATCCATTGCAGGACTGAGGCCCACGACCCCGACAGATATGAGCATGAGCTCCGTCCGCCTGTCAGCGCGGCAGAAAGGGCCCCACTGCTCAGCTACAGGCTGTTGCAAGATAAATGGGAACCCTGCTCCTCAGATATTGCCCTAAAAGGACGCGCTTTTCCCTGGGTAACAGGATTCACAGAGTGCTCTTTCGTTTAATCCTTGCTTTCTTCTCTGAAAAATAAAAATACTGACCTCAAGCCTAGCCCAAATTACGACACGGGATTTAGAGCAGCCAAGCACATCTCTGAAAAGCAGGGATGGTTTGGCGTGATAAGGCACTCCAAGTTTTATAGTCAGAAACCAGGAGGTCAAAAACCTGTGCTTGCCAAGAAATAAAGGAAGGAGTAACAGAGATAATCTGGCTTACAGAGAAAAGACTGACAGCCCAAAACAACCGGCAGTATTATTATAAACAAGTCAGCTTTTACCTCAAACTGTTTCCATACTACCCGATTCTGTTAGATAATTAATAAATATTGCCAGTGGTCCAGCTGAAGATGCTCTTTGTACCACGGCAATGTGGCTCCTCATAGCGTTATGGCAGACTTCACACAAGTGGGAACCACTCTCCTCGTAACATTCCGTAGCAGCTGTGTATTCTCTTGGGTCAGGTCCATCCAGCAAAGACAAAATTCATGTTGTCATGTGCATCACTTTGTCCACTGCTCGTTAATACACTTGGAGTGGCAAGACTTGGGACAGGGAGAAGGAATCTTGGTACCTTCTGTCAGCTGTTTCTGCTACAAAGGAAAATGAATGGGGAAGCCCTGCAAAATGTTATGCTTTCTCTACTTCCAAAACACTGTTTTTTCCCAGCGGAACTAGTGGAAGTTTTGTTCCTTGAGACACACGTGTGTACCTTCTGCCAGGGGAGAAGGACAGGGGGTGCTGCCCTCTGTGTCAACGGCCAGCTGGAGTCCGTGGAGCTCCACCTGGGGATGGATGAGGAGCTGTCAGAGAGCTTATGGCTCAGGGTTAAAGAGAAGTCAGGGTGAAGGAGACATCATAGTGGGGGGTCTGCCACAGGCCGCCTGACCAGGAAGACCAAGTGGAGGAAGCCCTTTACAGACAGATAGGAGCAGCTTTGCGTTCACAAGCCATGGTCCTCATGGGGGACTTTGACCACCCCGATATCTGTTGGAAGGACAACACAGCAGGGCACCAGGAATCAAAGAGATTCCTGGATTGCATTGATGATGACTTCCTCTTCAGAGTGGTAGAGGAAGCAATGAGAAAAGGTGCTATGCTGGACCTTGTCCTTACCAACAAGGAGGGGCTGGTGAGTAACGTGAAGCTCAAGGGCATCCTAGGATGCAGTGATCATGAAATGGTAGAGTTCCAGATCCTTAGGGCACCAAAGAGGGTGCACAGCAAGCTTGCTACTCTGGACTTCATGACGGCAGACTTCAACATCTTCAGGGATCTGCGTGGCAGAGTGTCATAGGATAAAGCTCTGGAGGGAAGAGGGGCCCAGGAGAGCTGGTCAATATTCAAGGACCATCTCCTTCAAGCCCAGGAGCTCTGCATCCCAAGAAAGAGGAAGGCGGGCAAGAAAGCCAGGAGGCTTCTGCGGATGAACAAGTTGCTCCTGGACTTACTCTGCCATCATGAAACCCCACTGGGAGTACTGCATCCAGTTCTGGGGCCCCCAACACAAGAAGGACATCGAGCTGTTAGAGGGGGTTCAGAGGAGGGCCACGAAGCTGACCAGAGGGCTGGAGCACTTCTCCTACAAAGGCAGGCTGAGAGAGTTGGGGTTGTTCAGCCTGGAGAAGAGAAGGCTCTGGGGGGACCTGATAGCGGCCTTCCAGGACCTGAAGGGGGCTGAAAGGAGCGCTGGGGAGGGACTCTTTAGAAGGGCATGGAGCGACTGGATGGGGGGTAATGGCCACAAACTGGAAGAGGGGATATCTAATAGGCTAGATATTAGGAAGAAATTCTTTCCTGTGAGGATGGTGAGACACTGGCACAGGCTGCCCAGAGAGGCTGTGGCTGTCCCCTCCCTGGCAGCGTTCAAGGCCAGGCTGGATGGGGCTCTGAGCAACCTGGTCTGGTGGGAGGTGTCCCTGCCCATGGCAGGGGGTTGGAACTAGATGGTCTTTAAGGTCCCTTCCAACCCAAACCATTCCATGATTCTGTGATCTATATTTGCAATTAACACCTGTTATTCTACCATAACACTGAGAGCTATGAAGTTGAGCTGTATTATTTGTAACCCCACCAACGAAAAGATCCATGAATTTTCAAATGTGCATTCACACACATTACACTCCTTTAATAAGCTAATCAGTACTTTTCATATGGCTCTCAGTTAAAAAAGCACACTGACTTCTCAGAAACAGTGTATTTTACTAAATTCCAGGGAGATCCTAAAGCAGTTAGTAAGAGATGAATTTTGGTAATAACAGGAAAATTAGAAGTGCCACTGGCACACACAGGCTGCCTTCTCCTACAAATGGTAAGCAATCCTTAGTACTTTGGAGTGAGTACTACTTTACTGCTGCCTAATCTAAAACAATAATTTCATCTCATTTGGTATCCTTTGTACTCAGAAAGCATAAATAATTTATCAAGCAATCTTCTGAAATTAAAACCTTCCAAGAGCTGCCCATGAGCTGCCTTGCTATGGCTCTCCTGGAAAGCCAACAGTAAAACTCCAGTGAAGGGCTTCCACCCCTCCTCCCTTCAGACAACTAAACCACTGGCATGAGGCCACGAGCAGGCAATGGGAGTTTCCAAACAGCTGTTAAATGGACTTACAAGCTTTTTCCTGAAGGTTTCCAGCTCTAAGAAGCAAGTTAACTCTGAAATAATGTTTTCCAGGAAACAGTACTAAGAAATAATGACTTGACAGAGCATCCATTGGAAACTAGAGGAGTGTTCAGCTTGTTTCCCAATGCTTCATAGCTCAGGGTTCATCAGGATCAGATGGGTTAGTTCAGAGGCAGAAGGTCTTTGGGGACCATGGGTGATGCAGGAAGTTCGGGGCACTTCACGAAGTGCTGCGCTCCTCGGGCGATGCAGCTGAACTCCGCATCTTATTAGCGCTACATGGCAGAGCAGAGAAAGCTGAACTTCCAACAAAATCTGATTATTAAACTTCAAAGGTGGCACCGCCTCGAGCCAGGGGAATGTAACCAAGCATCTACGATGGCTCAGAAGCAGGGCTCTTCCTGCAGTCCCTATTAGGATGCAGTATTCAGCTTGGTTCAATATTTACTTCCTGTCCCAAAATCCTTTTGTTAATTTGCTACGCTCTGTGAAACAGACGTTCTGCCTCATCCTAGGTTCAGCTGAAAACACCCCAAACCTCCTGCTTCGGAGACTTTCCAAAGAGTTAAATAAGCCCGTCTGCCAAGCCTGTGTCTCCAGATGCAAAGGAATCTCTGAGCATCATTAAACTGTCCCCACAAAGGTCTCACCAGCTGTTGCAACATCTTTGCATATTTATTCCATATTCATCTTAATTTCAAACACTACTTTTATCTGAAAGCAGCCTGAGCTCTGCAGAGCAGCCCACTCGCTGAAATTAGGCAGTGGAGAGGAAATGCTGACTGACCACTGACTACGTGCTGGGTAACACTGCCAGACCTGGCTCCACCTGACACCACCTCATTCCCACGCCAGAAATCAATTTTCACACCTACTGCATCCCTCTTTTGTTCTGCTGAACACCAACAGGCATATCAAAGCGGGACATTTCCCACGGACCCACCAGTGCAGAACGGTCACCAGCTCCGCACTTCTGCAGTGCCTGGGCACAGGTTAGGGAAACACAGTGCCATCACGCAGGTATCACCTAGACTCACCTAGGCAAGCGCAACCCGCAGACCCCCTGTTCAGCCTAGGTTTCAAAGGCAGGCAGCAAAAAGCCCTCCACATTTGCTGGCAGTCAGCCACCTCCAGGGGTGGCCTCAGCCAACACACGTCCACAGAGGGATCTCCGGACGAAGGCAAGGGCAGGGCTGTCTTGTTGCATGGTGAGGTCTCTTCTGCCTTCTGAATCTAAGCATATGGTTGAACACTAAAACATGGTTTTGAAGGATTAATTTTGCGAATTATCCCAAAGGCAATTGTGTTAAGCTTTTTTGTTTCCTTTTGTTTTCTCTTTGAGAAGCTTTCCAGTTTGGCTCGAAGGTGTCAGGCTGATGAAGTTGCTGGACACAGCTGCCTGAAGTGCTACACCTCGTTACGATAACCAAATCTATTAGGGCCGTTGCTCATTAAAATGTTGTTTTCAGCCCTTCCCCTGTTATTTTGTTTCTGTTTTTTTTTTTGTTTTTTCCCCTTATCACCAAGAATAAATTGCTACTTCCATTTAGGGGGAAGTACAAATCATGCTGCCGTTACTCCAGCCTGTACCGCAATGCTAACGATGGTGACGACTACATATTTTTATGCTACAGCACAGCATCCAGGCACTTAGCATGGTCCCTGGGAACTCAAAATCATCTCGGTACTCTTCTCTGTATTGTAATAAAGAGTTCTCACCTACCCAGCTCTCTCTTCGAGGTAATTATATGGGCAACTGCGATCAAGCTATATAAATTTCCTCAATAAAAAAGCACATTTAAATGGGGAATTGGTGGTATAGCAGGTACCATACCTAGGCATCTCATTTCAGTGCCCTGTCTACTAGACACTCCTCTGGCCAAAATAAGCTCTTCTAAACAGCCCCACGCCCTTTAGCCATGCCTCCGAGCCCCAAACCAGCTCACCAGACACCCAACATTCTGCACTCGCCTTGCAGAAACGCCTGCCTCCTCCCACAGCGATGGGAACGACGCAGGATGCTGCCCAGCCCACCAACCCCTAACATCACCTCTATGTCTTGCACAGAAGAGCAGGCAAAGAGTTAGCAACACCCCAACTGCAGAATTTGATAGCAGAACCACTATTCTTACGGGCAATCCCTTTTATTACCCATGCAAGCCATTTAGGATGGCCAGCAGCACTTTGAAGTGGTGATAATCAGGGAATAAGAGGAGTGCTTCAAAAACAATTCCGATGGTTTGTGTGTGGTTCCAGTTGTAAAAATCACTAAATGGATTAGAAAAAAAAAAAAAAAACACTTTCAGGGTATGCTTTGCCCCATTTATAGAAAACCACACTTTTCCCACCAAGACTGAATCAAAGAGCTACAAGCTACTGCCCGATGAATATGTGAAAACAAATTCTGCGGAGCTCATGACCTTGCCAGATGGAATTTGGATGAATCCACTACATACAAAGACAACAGTTTTCCTCAAGAAGTATTTTTGGGGTGGTTACAGTGAATACACCAAGCTGACTGAAAACACAAAGTGCAGGCTCCACAGCTTCTCCCTGTGTTAAAATTGCTCTGTTCTCCACCATGCCAGGTCACTGCCTCAACTTATTCAGGCAGATTTTAGCCAGCAGGACTCTCAGAAGTTAGTAAAAAAATCATGTCCCACCCTAGATTGGAGAAATGATACATTCTATACATCTCGATTTGCTCACACTTCATCTCAAGGACCTGACACCTCCAAGAGGTGGGTTTCCCCTCTGCGACACTCCCTGACCTCTCTCTCCAAAAGTCTGCCCAAACGGCAGCTGTGAGCTTCGAAATCCAGGGGTGCACTTCTGTGCAGGTGAGAAGTTTGGTGTTTGAAAAAAACAAGACGATTTCACCTGGAAGAGGCAGGGATTTCCCATGCTGAAAATGGCTGGGAAACCTCTGGGGCTGGACCAGAACTGGCTGCACCCGTGGGCTAGAGCCTGCACAAGAAGTCCAACAGATTCCCCAGTGTTACACCTAACGACGTGGCTGCACATTACTTTGCTCTCAGGCCTCCCGCCTTATTCCAGAGGCCTAAAACAACCAGGCTACACAACTTCATTAAGTGCTATGTCCAAAGCCAGTAGCCAAAGGCACAAAAATGGGCACTGTCTGACTTCTGGGGTCTCTATTTTGCAATTCAAATCACATTTTTGTAGCCCAAACTTGTTACACAGGAATGTTGATACCGTGGGTATTTCCACGTGCCTTGATACAATGGCTGGAGGATGAGCATGCCCCTGTGGCTCAGGGAGCAGCCCAGCACACAGGAAAGGTCAGGAAGATGCAACCCATGCTGAAGTGAAGAAGCAGTGCAGGATCCGGAATGTAGAAAACTGTATTTTTTGTATTGAATTTTATTTTCAAAATGAATTAATTTATCCTCTACATTAAAGAGAGCCTTTTTGCCCCAAGGACATGCCGTGTGTTCCCAGACTTGCCAACGACTCCAGCCTCACAGACTTGCCTGCAGCTGCTGTTACACTGCATGTGCCCAGGTGAAAGGTATTTTCAAGACACACACACACACAAAAAGAAGGGTATTATGGAGATAAGCAGAAACACTTCTTCCAGAACCCAAGAAAGAAATCCAACTAGGTAGCCTTTCAGAAGCAATTATTCCCTTTATCAGTAATTAGATGAAGCTGCAGTATCCAGAAGCCCTTTTTGTAAAACTGGCAGGATTTACAGATATAAATTTACTTTAATGTTATGAACATAAACCCACATTTTCCTAAAGCTAGGAAGCACGGAACTGAAAGCCACCGAAGTACTGTGCAACCACTAACAAATTAACTCCTCTTTATCGAAAGCAAACAAGACACAAAGGAGGGGCTTTGCCACTAGCAGCACAGAGCCAGGAAAAGAGCTTAAAGCCTTACATTCAGGCCAGGAGATCATCCTGCTTTTCCTTCACCATGCTGTAAGCTGTTCCCAACCAAAATAAAGCCACGCAAAATCCTCCTGCCAGCTGACAGATGTCTTTACAAACGTGGGACCTCAAATATGTAAAGCAAGAGATTCGCTGATGTCTACTACATTTCTGGCAAAACTCAGTGTGCTGTTTGGGAAAAACTCGTGCAGGTCTGCAGTTTGGCACCGCAATTCATAGAGAACACAGCAGCATTCATTTGGCCCCAGTCTGATAGTCTGAATTTTTCAAAGCCAAATTTCTGGGATGCTGGGGTTGCACGATGTCTCCTATGTCACCTGCAATTACGCTGCATCACTGAACTGCTGCAGAGATAAAATAATTCTGCAGTGTGGAAAGCTACACCAGAAGGCAGTGTGGTGGCTATGAGGCAACATGCTTCTTCCTTTCACCAATAAAGAATCCCCTGTGCAAAAAAAAGAAAAAAAATCTCCAGAGACGTCAAAAATAGCTTTTACAGAGGAAACGATCATTTTGGTCTACGTGAGCGACAAAGGCCACCACCAGCATGGGAAATGCTGCAGAGCCCAAAGACCTGTCCCTGGTACTTGATTCTGGATGGACAGGACGGGCTGGGCATCTCGCTTGGTCTGCTGAGACGGCGAAACAACCTAGGGAAACTGGGCGCCGTATGGATTTGAGGGAAAAATCTCCGTTTTACATTGAAATAGGGGGTGCAAAATTCGGTCTTACCCTCAGCAACAGAAGGCAATCTTCCATGTGCTCTGCAGGCAATTTTACAACAAACAGACAGCACCCAAAGACATTAAAGCAGCTGCTGACTACTACGGATTTCCGTTTTTTTTTTTTTTTTTTTTTAGGATAATGTTATTTCTATTGCAGACAGTTTGTTTTGTGTAACAGACCTCGCAAACAGATAAGGTTTCAGCGTGCTGTTCTACAAGGCAAATATTAAATGAACATTAATTTCTAATTGACAGGATGAACTCTGGCTTTTGTCAATACTTTGTATTAGATCTGGGAAATGAAAATGCTGATCACACTTTTCATAACGAAACCATTAATCTTCTTTCTACCCCTTCCAACCTCTGCTACGGATTCAGCAGGTGAGCTTTAACAAACTACCTGCCTCTCACAATTCACACATATCCAGAATATTTCGATCTCATCACAAATTTATTGGAGAACTTCCATCCACTTTGGGATTTTTAGCCTTTGTTAAGAGAACTCCAGTAGGAAATGACATGATTAGAATCAAATTGCTCAGCCTTTTTACCCAGGTTCCCTCCATCCATTCTCAAATGCTCCTCTAAACTCCAACAATTTCTAGATTTGGCTCTCTGTTTTCCCACCTATATCAACATTTAGCTCAACGGGAAGCAACTGCTTGTTGTTGCTCAGCCCTGGAGCTGTTTGGAAACGCTCAGAAATCGGGTATGTTTACGGGAAGTTTTATTTATGGGCAGCTGTAACTAGTTAAAATTGGACAGGGAAAGCAGCAAAGTTAGGGAATTCACGTAGGGGTGCAGCACAGGGCTGGTCACTGTGTCTTGCTAGAAAATGCACCCTGCACAAGCAGAGGCTCTTCCACTCATGCAGTGTATCCCTCATACATCCTGCCCACAATGTGAGCTGGCTCAACCCCTCACGCAGAGTAAGACTGCTACCCCGGTGCATTTCCATGTAACAAATTCTCTTTTTTTCCTGAAAGCAATGCTCTCAGAGTTGGCATTGGAACAGGGTTCTCATGCTCTGTTTCAGAAGAAAAACCCCAAATGCTCCTAATCCTATTTGCTCTGGGTTACACTGAGGAGGAGCTTGAAAGCACGAACCTTAATAGCAAAAATAAGCTTGGCTCCTGACACTGAAGGCTGGCTCCCAGCTGCTGGAGCCCTGTGGGCGACAGGCTGTCTGCCACCACAGTGCTTCACGCTGTGAAATCTCTGATGTGGAGCAATGAGAACGATCCCCCCAAACCTCCTCTTACCTCTGGGTCACTCCTAGCGGCTCTACGTGTGGATCCTCAAGTGCCTAACACAGGGAGATGCCCATCACGTGGCACACGGGGGCTCTCAGCCTTCTCCCCACCAGACCTGCCTTCTCACAGCTTGAAAGCGCTTCACATACAATTTTATATCACAGAGCTTCAGTAAATGAAGTTCTACTTTTCTTGTTCCTTTGGTTTATTTAGACGTTGGGATTTACTCCCTGTTGTTCTTTCTGCAAAACTAATAACAGGAAGGTGATACACGGCATCAACAGAGCAGTGAGGAGCAATAAGAGCAAAATTACTGAATTTAATCAAAAACAGGCAATCTGGAACTACTACTCAAGTGTGCAAGTGATTCAATAATCTTATTAAGACAGAAAAAAAAACCCTGCAAAGTCAAATTGCACAAAATCTAAGAGGTAAACATGTCAGGTTTTGAAGCCGTAAATAGGTTGGGGCTTTGGGGAGCACTGAGCACCGCAGACCTCAAAAAACCCAAAGCTCCTGATCGCTGTAGCACAGCAGCACAGGAGGGCATCGCCGATACCCCTGGGATGGAGACAGACGCCTGCGAGCCTCACCGAGCCAGCTTCCCCATTCCCATTGGCTATCTTCATAAGAATGAGCTAATACTGGGGGAAAATCAGACAAAGCCACTCGGAAATGTATTAAGAGAGTCGATACCCTTCTCCAATTATCAGATATGCACGGCATTTCCTTGCAGAGTGCTCTCACCCATTTAACCTACATGCACCTTGATACAGGGAAATAATTATCCACTTAGCTTACTCATTTCTAATTAGCCTCAAGGAGCGCAATTACTGCAACAATGAGTTAGGAGGGGAGGGGAGGCCAGGACAGGTAGATGGGAATGGCTCCGTAGTTTTTGAATTGCCATTCCTTCTCAAAAACACATCCATTCTACAGGAAATGTGGGTGCTTTAAAAACGAGATGTCCAACAACTGCATTTCACGAAGAATCTCTCTTTTCTCTGACCATCTCACCAACAAAGTTTTCCAGGCTTTTGAAACTAGAGCCCTCCTTTCTTCCACAAAGACGGAACATTCCCGTCCTCCTGCAGCCTCGGCATTTGGTGCCAATCTGCCGATCCAGCCATCTTTCAGGCCCCCATTGCTCAGATTTTTGCTGCCAGGAAAGCGACAAAAACCCTGGAACCAGGGACTGGGCCTTGCCCGACGGGCTGAGCCTCACCCGTGCAGCCCACGCGAACTACGCAACTGGAATATTACACGGGGAGGGGATAGTTAAGAATTTATCAGACTGAAATGCTCACCGTGGAGGCATTTGTAACAGCATCTGGAACGCTCCTTGCGTCCCTCCACCAGCTTGGGTAATGTACAATTCATGAGTCGTACTGGCACCTCATTATCCAATTAAAATTACTTATTTTTAACAATGAAATAATGTAGAAAAGGAATTATTAGGTTAGTGATTAATTCTGGCTACTCACATATGAAATAGCTTTGCAATTAATTTGGGGAGTTTTGCATGTTTTAAGCTCCTCGGCATAATTACGACAAGCTGCTTCACTGGGTCTTACAGCTCTCCTAATTAATTTGTTAATGGAAGCACAGGAGGAATCACCCCTAGAAAATAAAAGGTGCTGCCAGAAGTAACAAGAGTGAGGCTTTTTGAAGAAAACATTAAAAAAAAAGCAGTACATGGGAAGAGTTTAGTGACATCCCTTCCACTGCCAACGAGAGAGGGCTGTCCTCCTCTGAGAACACACCTGCCACCTCCTGCCGTCGCCCCACGGAACAAATAACGCCTCGTATCCCACCCGTTAATTAAGTGCTTTGATTTAAAAAGAATGCAATCATTCAACTTAAGGACCATCCAGCTAACAATTTCCTAGGTATTAACCTCTGGAAATTGCATTTTAGGGTCAAGGCTGTATTCTTTTAAAGAAAATGCAGTGTGAAATCCTTAGGAACTACGGCTCTTTGAGGAAAAGGGATTTATAATTCAGGGCAAAGCATCCTCAGCCACCCTCCTCCAATTTACTTCTTTTCTTGTGTTTTAAGTCCCTACTGCTGCCTATTTAAGGCCCCTTACCTCCCCATCACCACTTACTCAGGTGAACATCATGCCCTGCACCTCAGATTACTAGCAATGCCACCTACAGTTCAGCCAATCCGCCCAACTGAAAATGACCCAAGAGCCAATTAAACCAACCCAAAACCGAGCCAGCCCTGGCTTACAGGCTGCGGACAGCTGGGAAAGAACAAGGAGCTTTGCAACGGGGAGCAAAGCACCCCGCTCCCCTGCAGGGCTAAGAGCCCACGTGTCCGTGCAGAGGTTGCTGGCTGGCACTTCAGCTGGGGAAGGGCAGCCCGACAGCAGCCAGGTGTCGCCGGCAGCTCTGGCGCCCGCCGCCTATCTTCAGAGCCCGCTCGGTGATGCAAAGCAAAATTGCTTCTGGATTCGCTTTGCATTTGGGAGCGCAGCTGTCAAAGGCATGATGTATGAGCACTGTCTTTTTTCCTGAGAGGCAACCAATTAATTTCAGCGCGCCCGTTGAGGAGTTTGGAGATGGAGTTACACAGCATTTAATGAGCAAAAAAAAGGGTGAAGAATGGAAATAGAGATGTCCCCCTGCGCCCCGCCACCCCATCCACACGCCTTCCAATAAAACATTCTGCAGTCCCCTCCCTTTGAGTTATGCCTGTTTTCATTTGGGAAAGCACAAGTATTGTGCTTGTCACAAGCAGGGAGCGATAGGCAGGAGTCGCCTCCACGTGTGCAGCGTTGTAAAAATCTTTCCATCAAAAAGAAGGAGACAGGGTTTTTCTCACGCAGTCCTGCCATGCCACAGTTTCCGTGTTTCCTTTTTTTTCTCTAACGCTGTGGTCACAGCAATGCTACCTGGCAGAAGCAGTATTGGTGACGCTCCCCTGGCAAAGCTGCCATTCCATTTCCCAGCCAGCCTTTGACACAAGGCGCTGACTCATCCACGCCTGTCCGCGGCACCTGAGTGAATGGCTTCAAGGAAGTGTTGCCCAAAAATATACGCATCGGTGCTCCTACACGCATTGGTGCTCCTACTGCACTTCTTTAATTTAAAAACATCCGTCTTCCATGGATAGGAAACACCTCACCCACCCTCTTCATGGGAAATAAGTAAGAACGCAAAGAACCATCCTTCCACCCAGACACAAAGCTGCTTTTTCCAAGAGCAAGCAGCATGACTGAGCTCGCAGTTTAATCCTGAGAAGCTGGGAAATCCCACGGTGCAGTTTTCCTGCAGTCCCCTTTGGGTGCAGACTGAGCAGAGCCTTTACCCTGCAGGACCATGAGGGATCCTCGCTCCCCGGAGTGCTGCGCAAAACACGTGGACGCGAAGCTCGTCCCAGGTGGTGCCTGCAACCTGGGCTGTGGGGGGGGATGAGGACTCGGAGGGGTTTTTCAACTGGCATTAAGTAACAGAAGGATTTGTTCAGCTTTCCTCGTTCATCCGTCTTCTTTACAGCACGAAACACAGATTGATGTGAGATATGTAAGATAGAAGGAGGAAGGCGGGCGCCCGCGCTGCGGCTGTTGCAGGCTTTCCTGCGGATTAGGTTTGGGTAATCAGCACAGGGGAAGGGATTATACAAGGTTTGCTCTTCTGTTCCGTGGGACTCCAGGGTGATTTTACACGATAACACGCTAAACGTTGCCAGGGAGATTTCTGAAGTCTCACAAGGAACGTGGATAGCCAGGCACTACTGAAGCTGAATTTCTTTCCCAATATTCAGCGTGAGTGATTTTAGCAATTGTTCTTTGTGAAACAACGGAACAAAATCGAAGCTGTGCTGTCCCAAAGCAGGCAAAGGCAGAAAGCTCTCCCCTCCCGGCTTCTTCCTGCCCACGTGCAGGACAAGCAAGCTTAAAGCTGCGCATGAACTAACCTGTCTCCTCTCCAGCACAGAAATTTGCCTGCAATGGAAACAGTCTGGGCAATGTGAAGTCTCCTGACCAAAGGGGTTTTGTGCATCTAAAGCCCGTTGGAGTTGGAAGCAATTTTTCGAGGATTTCTCCTCCCGTCACATTGATTTTCCTTTAATTTTTGTTTCCCTTGTCTGAGGATTACACACTGCAGTATGCTGCAATGTTGGCTGCTGTAATCAGTCTGTCTGGACTTCATTTTCATTTGATACATACGTATCAAAGAGAGTGCACAGATTTTTAAAACTGGCAAAGCCTCCGTAATTTTTTTTTGCCAATGAAACTTCTTGGATTTTTGTTTAGTTTCAGAACCACTGCATGCACCTTGCGATTTCTGAACAGCTCTAAACAGGGACGGGACATGAAAACCATTCCACACAGGCTTGATCTTCCCAAACTGCCTGCAGGCACCGAGCCAGAACCAAACCATCCTATTTTAGAAGCATTCAATTTCCTATAACCGCATTTATCTAAAAACAGTTCCCTTAGCTGAGAAGCGTTTAAAAACTTGTGTCATCTGAAGAATATTCTCAGTCTTACTATAAAATCTAATTAAAAAGTCATCTCAGCAAAAGAAGACAATGGCACGAAGTTCTACCTGTCTACAGGTGGTTAAGTGAGCGGCACAGAGGGATCAGCACAACTAATGAACTGCTTAACGAGCAGGATTAAGAACGCTGGGGGCCAGAGTGACAGCATCCACGGAAATAAAAGCCAGGTGAACTGAGGGCACTGAGAGGTACTGAAAATGAGGATAAAGTTGTTCCTGTTTTCACGGTGCCTTTGTATCGCGGTCTGAAGCGGTCACACGCAGGCGGACAGAGCTGGAAAATCAAATGCTGCCCTTCAGATGCTCTGGCAAATAAAGAATTTGCTGAAATGAGCTGCAAAATGTCTAAGTAAATAACGGCAAGCGATCTCTCATACCCGACAATATCTGTTGCAGCAGATCACAAGCTCCCCAGTTAGCCGCATCTCACTGGTCTCATTTTACAGCTTATATGTTAGCAGCATAAAATCAGCAAAATCACTCTCAGGTCCAAAAGTCAGGCTGGGCTCTTGCTCCGTCATGCATCACTGTCAGCAGCCTATTCAGCATGCGGCTGGCAGTCCCCGAGGTGCTAAAAATACCCAGCCTGTCATCCCAAAAGGAACCATCCCAACAGAACGCTACAATTGATGCAAGACACCAAAATAAGCCCCAAAATAACTTAGGCTGGATGGGAACCCCATTGGTCCCTGGTCCAGCACCCCCAAAGCGAGTCAGTGTTACTCAGCTTCAGCATCCTAGGGACGGAGAGCCACCACGTGCACGCATACAGGTCAGTCAGCAGCGGGAAAAGGCACGGGAGCATGCTTCCTAGTTAAAAGTTATCATGTTCTAACATTTAATTAAACATCAGTCATCATAACTCGCTATGTATTACTCGTTCCAAACTTGTGCAGCAGTCACCAGCAGATGTTGTTACAGCGCAGGAACTTGGCACACCTATAAAATAATGTGATGAAAATTACTGCCTGTAGTCATGTAAACAAATTCTGGTCCATATTCTGATGATTTAATGTCTTTCCAGTGTAATGCTTTTCCATTCAACACACGTGCCACAGAATATGAAAATCCTGGTGGCGGCAGCAAGCTGTAGTCACTACAGAACTTTTGCTAAACTAAATGTAGCGTTACTCCTGAGCGCAAATGTCTGAGAGCACCTTGCATGCAGAAGGTCAATTCACAGCAGCGTTTCACATAATGTTTTTCCACACTGAGGGAAAACTAATTACTACTTTATTTTAATTTACCATTGTCCTAAAAATTAATGGACTTGGAGTAGGAGTGAACGTAGCCCAAGCTGTGGTCTTAATGATCATCTTAGCCTTGAAGTAGTCACATTCTGTGCAGGTTTAATAAAGGTTAATGCCTCTGCTGTTGGAGAAATATGACATGGATCTTGACAAATACTTGTTGAAAAAATAAAGTTGTAGAAGCTAAGAAATAACTCCACGTTAAAACAAAATCCATCCAACAAAAGGTCTTCCACACAGGCCACTTCCCTCACGATGCTTATGTCCCGGATGCAAATCCTGAAATTCTAGGGAACGCTGAGCAAGGCAGTACTGACCTGTAAGCAGCCCAGCTCTGATGGATGGAGTCAGTACACAGAGATGGTCTGAGCTGCCAGGGCTGCTGCTGCCCGAGTGCTGGGGACTCCAGGGTTAGGGACACCGAGCAGAGCCTTATTTGAGCTTCAGACAGCTCCAGGAAAACACAGCGAGCTTCTCTGCTCCGCCACAAGTCGCACCAGAGATGGATGATAGGAAATGTGGATGGGTCTGTAGTGTTTGTGTCCCTTCCGAAGTAAAACAGCAGCTGCCTGGGTTTTACCTGACTCACATCAACCAAAGGCAGCAAGCACGGGACACAAAAGCCCTGCAGGAAGGCACAGCCCCTCCAACAGCCCCAGATGGCTCGGTTCAAAGGGGTCACCCAGCTCCGTGGCAGATTTTGGGTTGCAGAGCTGCAGCACTGCATTGCCAGAAGAGTTACAACAGCAATTACACGGCTCTGAAACACGCTGGGTTAGAACTCTGTGTGGCAACTGCACTAGTCCGTTGCAGTGAATTAACTACAACACTGAAAGCACAAGATGAGACGCGGAAAGGAGTATTTCCTTCCAGGAGGATTTATTTCCCAACCAACGTCTGCTCCTACGCTGCACAAGGATAAATTGAGATCGGGGAACGAAGCTGGTAACACTTTATCAGACTAAAAGCAAATAAGGCCTATTTTTAAACATGGATTTCATAACATTATTATTCATCTTCCAGCTCCCAGCATGTACAGTGAACACAGAGAGAAAAGACTACATTTCCAAAATAAGCTGGAAAAATAAGAGCCCTTCCTCCAAACCATCTCATGGTCAGGGGATGGGCTGTGCTGGCAGGCTGCAAAGCACCGGGGTTCCCTGAAAAGCAAGCAGCATTTTCAGCTGCTTTCACCCCTTTAGGAACCAAAGAAGGAATGTTCTGGGAGAAAAATCCCCAGAAACCCCATGCAAGAGCTGGAGTGAGCAGGGCTGCAAACCCAATGTGCATCTTCAACAGTGTTCAGTCAAGCCCAGCAGAACTCAACCCATTCTCGGCACGTTTGTTTGCAGTATGAAGTCCCTATAAACTGATTAATAGTGACGAGTGATACGGCCAAAAAATTACTCAGGGTATGATCTTAAGTCCTGTGAAGTGACAGAAAATCTTGCAGTCTTTAACGGATTTAGGCCCTAATCCTTTCACTGATTTATCCACTCTGTTGCACAGCCCAGAGCTGAACCAGATCCACCAGCTCTACCCCTAAATTCAGGACCGTCCTTCCTGCCTGCAGACTGTGCACCCACACAGCAACTCGAGGATATCCTGAAAACCTTTCCTTATTTCCCAGGCTCCAAAATGGAAAGAGAAAGCCAGGGCCATTTCCTGTGATCTCAGCAGCGCGTGAAGCACAGGGCAGAACTGTGATACATACACTAACGCGATGCAAACAGAACCATCCTCATCTTCCTCTGGGGCAAAGGGAGGGATGAAGAGTTTCCTTCGAACCACACAAACAGCCACTGCAGCGGCAGCCAAATCCAGCAGCTCGGCTTATTTGCCGCTGCGTCGCAGCGCACAGCTGTCAGCACGTCTTCGTAGGCATTACACTGTTTGCCAAGCAACAATTAAAAACGGGACAATGCTTGAGTAAATACCATAAACCTCCTGTAATTAAACTGAAGCAGTCAAATATCTGCACAGTGCAGAATGGCAGAAAATTCCCAGACCAAGCTCGAAGCTTAACAGTATTTGACTCCTCTGAAATATCCGGGCTCAAAATGTTCCATTTTTAAGTCATTTTTTAGAAGCCTCCATTTAACAGGCTGCATACCTGACTCCATGGGAGTGCGGACACCGTTGGACAGGTGTGACCACCTCGCTACAACCAGACTGGATTACACAGCATTACCAGCAACATTCGCTAATGCCTCAGTATCGACAGCTTGCAGGAGATGTTAACGGCAGATTCAAAACCCCTTCAGTGGGAGGATTAAAAGAAAGCAACCTTAACGAGCAGGTTAGAAACTCTTGTCATCACGAGGATGGCACCAGCTGATGCAGGATCTCGATCAGTCACGAACTGAATTGTGATGGGAAACACGGCACGAGAGAGCAGCGCGGGTCCTCTGGCACCCACCTTCTCCCTGCTCACGGGGACCAGCCTGGGGCGTGCCAACAGGCTGCAACAAGAGTGCTTTAAAGCCTGTGGAGCCGAACACTGCCAGGCAGAATAAAGAGGAGTTATGCACTTTTACCCTCTTCCCACTGCTACCCGGACTGCATTCCTCCTCTCCCACACTCCCCATTCCCACGCACTGCCCCCAGCCCCTGCCAGCAACTGTTTGTGCAGCTGCATCGAGAAGTGGAGATTTAGGTTAAAAATAACCTAAAGACTTCTTCGGTTCCTTTTTTTTCTGCACGTGTGGAAGGGTTAGTATTTAGCCCATGCAGCTCCCTGGACACCTGAGTATCAGGAGGTGACAAAGGCTGAAAGCTCCTGATTCTGGGAGGCTGGGTGTGAAGAAAAGCTCCGTCCTCGAGGGGTAGTGCAGCCCTGGGACAGGGCGCTGGGGAGGTCTCCATCCTTCAGGGCTTCACAGCGGTTTATCCAGCTCCTGCATGGCACTTTGCAAACTGGGGAGGCAGAGCTGCCCGTCACAGAGGACGAGGCGCAAGGCACGCTACGTGCCCACGGGATTGCACTCCCTCTGAGCCAGCAGAATTTTCAACACAGGAGCACCGACCTCGCACCGTGCTGCAAGCAGCAGCACGGCGACAGTGACGCTTGCAACACTGATGGGGATTTACTTCTTATTTTTCCTTACTTAGCATCACACTCTGCCTGGCTCCAGCCAGATACTGAACAGGCTTCAGGGACAGAGGATGTCTGAGTGAGGAGGGGACAGACGAGGAAGCCCATCCATCGCTGCCTCTGATGCTGACACTGGGGTGTGCCACTCCCAAAAGGTGGCTGGGATACCCCACGCACTCCTTTTCCCTCCTGATAAGGAAAATAACGCACTATGTGCATCTCAGTTCTCTCTCCTGGGCGTCAGGCCTTCACCAAACGCATTTCAAGCGTTCACTACTTTTGAAATCAGAAGGGCAGGGCTTAGCAAATAACTCAGGAGGAGCAAACACACGCCTCAGGGGCTGTTGTCCTGACGTCTTCTTCTTGCAGTCTAAACAAAATGAAATGCTCCCATTCTGATTACATTCAGCGCGAAGATGCAATCCACGCAATGTAATGAGCTCCTCGGACCTGCAGTACTGAGAACTGCTTGGTTGCTTCCTTAATTAAAAAGTTTATCTGCCATTTTGTTGATTTATTGGGTACCAAATGCTTCTAAGCACTGGCACTTCAATAATATTAAATCCATCTTTGCCAGAAACCTTTAGTGCGGATAAGAGCAAGTAAATTACAGCCTTCTTTGCAGCATGACAAACTGGAGTAAATATTGGTCACCAAAAACTGCATCTAAGGTATCACGGCACAAGCGAAGCTTACAATTTTTTTCCCCAACTCAGCGCAGTTGCAATAGTAAAAGGATTTATGGTTAGAAGGTGCAGATAACAGAGAATAATTCAGTTGCTTTGTCACTGGGTATATGCAGATGAAAAGGAAAGGCAAGTCTGACAACACAGTATGCCGACCTGAAAAATACAGCAGCACTTTTCAGATCCCATTGAGATGTGGTTTTCTGTAGCAGCTATAACTAACACGTCGCACTAATCACTATTTTAAATTGACATATCGCTGCAGTTACACAAAGCTACAGTAGAGAAAGGCACGCTGATATACACCCCTGGCTGCTCTGAGCAGCTGTTTCTCAACTTTAAACACTTCCCCAACACTTGGGCTAAAAAAAATCCCAACAGCATCTACGCAGTGGAGATGCTGATGGGCTCAGCGATAGAAGTGCAAAGGCAGTCACAGCAAGGCCAAAGCACCAAGAATGAAGAAGGGGCTCTGGCCATCAAATAATGCCCAAATTTTTTATTCCCACAGTGCCTGCAAACATCCCCAGCTCCCTCTGGCTTGTGCTTAGCCCTGACGGCGGATGTGATGTGGGAGGCGAATGCCTTCCCAAGACCTTCAGGCTTGCAGCGTGCCAGCCGGGCCATCAGAGGGAGGACTGCTCGCAAAACCAGCCCTGGTGCTGGCTGTGCGTCTGCCTTACGGACTGCCTCCTCCTGAAAGGAGGGAGAGAGAAGGCTGGCAGCTGCCCCCACCTGCTCCTTACTGCTGGTTCAAGAATTCAATTTTCTGTAGCTTATGTTCCCTAAATAGGAGGTCAGGAACAATTTGTGTGCTGCTGGCTCTGCTGATTGTTTGGGGAAACGCTGGGAAGCTGTCAGCCCCCAGAATGAGCCTGGTAACGTACAGGAGGACCTGACCCTGCTCCAAGAATTCCCAGTTCCTGAAGGCAGATCAGCCGTCACAGATGGCGAACAGCAACCAGAACCCACAAGCGAAGCCGGCATGGCAGTAGGCAGACACATTTCCTTCACCCTTATTTTGTTTTCCCTTCTTCTCGTCTCCAGCTCACAGCCCATGGACACAATGTAGGAAGCTCTGGGCTTTTCTATCGTTACTTTATTTAGAGTTGGAAATCCAACAGAAGCTAAAGAACTTACCATAAGTCTTCAGGTGGGATACATAAGGCCACACAAGGCTAATATAAAAGTAAGGCAAAAAGAGTTCATAGTTCATAGGATACCAGCAGAGCAGATGCAGTTATGCATCATTGGTCTCATATTTCTCATAGCAAAAGAAAAAGTCTTTCAATACTGCAAGAATGAAAACCTCCTTCCAATTCCCATCCAATGAACAATGATAATTGTACAATTAATTTTTCCTGTTTTCTTTTCTTCCTTTTTTTTTTTTTTTTTTTTAAGAGAAAATTAAAGCTCAAAAGCCTGGACAGCTTGGCACTGCTCTGTGCTAACACTGGATTCTCTATTTATAATGCTTAATGCTATAAATGACAGCATTACAGGCAATGGTGCTATAGCTCGGTTGAAATCAACAGCAGATGCAGCGATGTTTACATTTAGTTAGGTATTTCAGCTTGCTCCCATTGTTGGGAGATCTTGATTTAAGATCTCTTTAATAGGTGTTTTCTGAAAGTGAAGGACTTGTAATGTAGGGAAGCACCACTCCTCCAATACAGACAGGTATACTCTAATCTTTAAAATTAACCTACTGTAAATCAGGAAGAAATATTAACTTCTGGAGGCTAGAAATACCTTTAAAACTATGTTTTCACAGACATCAGGAAAGGTGGCACAGGATAATCTCATGTTACCAAGTATCTCCTAAACTGGTTTGAGAGGACAAAAGGAAAGGCTTGCTTTGATTCCAAACCACAAATTGTTCGTTCCTGTGTCTGTCGGAGCACCAAGCAGCTCATCCTTCTGCAATTAGAGCCAGGGAACAGTCTGGAATGAGAAACTTTTGTGTACTGGTGCATCCAAACCAGATCCTGTAGTGTTGCAGTCTGAGAAAAGACCGTGCACTGCTGAGCCCAGAAGTTCACATAAGCTCCAAATCCTCCTGTTGCATTTCCTTGTTTATCCAACTCTGCTCAGAGCAAAGGCTTACTATCATTAAAAGTTCAGCCATCCCATTTGTCAGAGCTGCTCTAGCCTGACGTCACACATCAGTAACATTTCTGGAGGCACATATAGAAGGGGATGGCAAGGAAGCTCTTGTGAAGTAATTATTTTACAGCTGTTGTTAGCTATTTCTGCAAGGGTTGCATGGAGAAAGTCATAACCAACTTAAAGCTATGTGTGTTCCTTAGTTTATCCAACTCTGCCATTAAAACAACATGAACAATATCAATAATTTTCAGGAGCATTTAAAAACAACTCCTAGGACATCACACAGGGATGGGCTCAGGATCTCAGCCCAGACACCCGCACCGGGATGACCCTGTCCCTTGCTCCAGCTGTCCCGTATAGGATCTGTACCACGTGGTCTTGAAAGCCCACGGGATTCCTCAGCCTCCGGATGTGACAGCAGCTGCTCACCACTATCTTTGGTGAACGCTCTTCACAAATCTCCCAGGTCTGACTCTGTTAACAACCCTTTAGCTCTCCAGCTATTCCATAAAGCCGGCACTCTGGTTCTCTTCATGCTCCACTTTGTAAGCAGAGCAAAGCGATTCTTTTGTGCACTTTGACTGCTGCTGTGCTTGTTCCCTGCCCTCTTTCCAGTACTATTCCTCCACTCCTGCCTCCAGGAGAGACTGCCATGCCCTCACAGAGCAGAACAGCTCGGACCGAGGGGAGAGCTCTGGGGACTGGGCAAGCACTGTGACAAAGCAGATCCAGAGTAAGTTTAATGGGGAAAAAGGGCAAATGAACAATTCAGTTAAAAATAACAATAATGAAAAAGAGTAAGTAAGAAAAGACAAACAATTCCAGCCAAATGAGCCACAGGAAAGGATATGAGGAAAAGAAAAATCCAACCTGCATAACTTCCACCCAAGCCATCCTTAATAATGAGTGGGATTCCCTTTCCCTTATTCAAATGGACTGAATAAGATGCGTTGCTGGAATCAGGGAGGACAGTCTATGATTCTGCTTTAAGCCGCAGGTAGCCTCAAGTTTTGCACGTAGGCAATGCAGCTTGGATCCAGGAACACTGCAGCTGGTGATAGGGGCTTAGATTCCCTGACACAGGGAACTGATCTTTGAACAACTTCACGTCAGAAAGCCGTGACCTGCAGCGTCAGACTGAGCAGGCTCCAGCAGGAAAATAAATAAATCCTCTGCCTAATACCTGGAAATGTACAGCCAAAGCTTAAGACGAGAGGAAGCCCTGGGTGCAAACAGCTCTGGTTCCCTCGGACCCCATCCTGCTTCACCTAAGACTGCAGTAACACTGCAACAATTCTCTCAGGGCAGGCTTTCAAAAGACCTGGGCTGCCTTATGAAAGAGGTTACAATGAACCAGAAAGAGCCAGATCAGAATAATTAAACCTTAAAGTCTTGTAAAGCATCGTCAGAAGGCAAAGGGCCTCCTTGATCCCTTGAAGCTGCAAGCTCCATGGGGTGAGCCACAGCCAAGGAGCCCGGGCAGGCTGCTGCGGTGAGTAATGATACTGCAAAGTTGATTATTCACCCAGCACACACACGGAGGAGCTAGAACAGGAGGTGTCAGCCAGGTGACACATCGCTACAGCCCAAAGACGCTGCTGGGCTCCCACCACGCGACGCATCCTTCACTCGGTCTTCGTGCAACTTCATTTTTTTTAAGAAGAAATACTTAGCGGCCCTGTAATGAAGTAGTGGCAGGCACATCAGAAAGCCCTTCTGACACTGGAGGGAACGGAAATCCATCTCCTGGAACTGGGAAGCCCTGACAGAAAGTGTTATCTGGATGATAGCCCTTGACGCATCTCCCCCACCGCTGGCATCGCCGTTGGCTGGGTGTCTGCTTTCATTACAATCATCAACTGTTCATTTCTCCTGAAATAATCCTTGTAATGATCAAAGTTATCGTCAGACCTAACGCAGTATTCACTGGTGTTCGCCCTTCTAGAGATTTATGACATTTATTTATCATTTAGCCAAAAGAACAAACAGATGTCTGAAGCTGGTTATTAGCAGCGTGGGCAATAATTTAAGTCAATAACACCCTAAATTAATTCGCACGCCTCAGAGACCTGGCTCTGCTCAGTTAGGGCCAGCTGAAACAGCTCCTAAAAACATAAAAATTATAAATAATATATCCTATCAGATTCACTGGTACAAATGGCCGAAAACGGACACGGCACAAAACCCCGTGGAACTGCGCAGGATGGTGCAGAGCTCGTGTAGAAGCACAGGCTATAGGGCCACAGGAGACTGCACCCGTAGGGCAGGAAGACAGGGTGAGTCGGCAGCTGCTTCCCACCCACACCGACGGCGCAGTGCTTCCCGGGTGGATTCGGGGCAGCACGGCACGGGGCATCCCGACACGCTGCCTGCAGCACCCCGGAAGGCTCCGGGGCCAGGGCTGTGTGTGCTGGTTCCAGGGTTTGGGATTATAGATCACCGCGAAGCACAAACTGTGCTGCCAGTGAGGTGGCTACGAGTTAGCCAAGGGTTTGCTTGCAATAAACAGTACTTGTAAGCAGGCAAGGTTTATGCAGGCAAAAACAACAGTACGTCAGTCTGGCTCTTTAGGATCACGGAGAACAGCATGTTCTTCCCAAAACATCCAGTCATCCGTTCTTGTTTTGACACTTCTGTCCATTGCTCCTCTTTCTTATCTGTCTTGTTGAAGCATAAAATAGATATTTTCGAAGGACTCTCTTGTGAATAGGGACTCACATGCCTCACTGTTTTCATATAACTTTTTTTTTGTCTCTGTATTATTTTCATGATCTATTCCATCTGTATCCTAACTCTTCCCCTACAGCACCTTTAAATCACAGAACTATATTACATCTCTTATAAAACCTCTCCACTGAAGATTTCATCTTGAACTCTTATCCTCAAGATCAAGAACTCTCAACTATGTATAATCTGGATTTAGATGAAAACATATTTACGGCGTACACAGTAATGTGATTTCCCCCTACCTATTGTGCAACCCAAGCTTTTGTGCAGAACATTTATAAAAGAAACCAGATTACAGCAGAAGTGCCAAAGACACAGGGGATCAGTGCCACCAGTTTTTTTTTCCAATTCTGCCTGCTTAGTCAGTTTAGGGGGAAAATGACGCCTCATCCTGAAAAAACATCAGCTTTACTTCCAGAGTTTCCCTTGAAAACTTACACTTCCAGGGCAAGGAATGCTATTCTAAGCAGCAGTCATCCTCCTCGCACCATATACCATCAGGGTGCAGGGAAAACTGTCACCAGCCTGGCCTGCTGCTGTGCCTCCACAGGGCTCGAAATAAGAGTGGACATGGGCGAGGAGAGGTATGAAGCAGCAGGACTAAAAACACTCAGCCCTGCTTCAGCCTTCCTGGAAAATCATACAAGATCTGTGGTGAGGTGGCGTAAAAGCTCCTGTCCTATGCCTTGTCCTGATCCCCACTGTCATACAGAAAACTACAGACATAAGGCAGCATCAGCCACTGCATTAATGCAGGAGGTGCCCTGTGAGAACAAGCTCGGTGAAAGAACCCGCTGAAGCATTTCTTTTCTATCTTCCTCCTGCTCATAGTCCCTAAATTCAACACTGTAATCTGTTACCATAGAGAGAGCCATTAATTAAGCAAGCTGAACATCTAACAGAGGCTGCAGCTGCAAAGGGAAGGTGAGCAGCAGCCTGCTTCCCAAGGAAACCCAAGCCACGCAACATCAATGTGATCTTACTTTTGACAGTCGCTGTTCGGGTGCAGTTGTAGAGGATGGCCAGCTCCCCAAACACCTTGCCCGGCCCCATGGTGCACAGCTTCACGCCTTCTTTCGTCACTTCAACCTTCCCATCTGTGCAGAGGGAAACAAAAAAAAGACCATGTTAAATGGGAAATTTCTTCCAGACTTTAGATTTTGTTCAGTTATACCGTGAATAAAAACACCAGAGTGCCACAACTTGAAAACAAAGCAAACATTACAGAGGGCAGCATGTAAACGCAGAAAAAGCTTTAAAAAACCTTGCATGCAAAAGCTTTCAACACTAGAGATTTCCCAGTTGAGCATCTATCAGGAAATAGTAGTATACTAAGCTCACTGTCAACTTTGCTTCATGTATTACACATTCAGGTGAAATTTTCTTTTTTTTTTTTAATTAAAAAAGAAAAAGATTTAGGCCTGTGACACCACACATGAAAACCGTGGAGCAATTTTGCTCATTTTCACCGAGCAACTAATCCCCAAGCACAGTCATCCGTGAATAACACAGCTATTACCAAAAGGAAAATTACTTTGACCCACGGCTGTTATTTAATTCTCATCCTACAGAACCTTCCCTGCGTGAGCGTTTCACCCTAGGACAGCATCTCTGTTTCATCTGCTCACCAACCCTGTGCAGGGAGGCGATGTGCGGGGGGGATTTAAAAGCAAAGGGGGAATGGAAAGAAACAAAGATATATAATACTGTATGCATATATGTATGTTTACACCTAGATTACAGTCCTTAAACTTCAAGCCAGTAAATAATAATAATACTAGTGATAATAATAATAAAACCTAGGGGCTAATAAATAACCCTAAGGAGTAAATTTTATGCCTGATTGTTTATTTTTAGCTCCCAAAGGACCCAAATTCTGTTCCCACTATAGGCTAACTTCCCTTTAAAAGTCAGTTTATTATTAACAATTATTTATTATAAACGTTAGATTCATTTCTTCACAGTAAGCATCAACCTAATAAGAAGCCCAAAAATAGGTATTTAACTCCGGGATGAGCAAAGGCAGCCCTCAGTGGGGCCTCACACGTTCCTAAGAGATTTTGGAGACTGAATTTTGGAGATGAAAATCCCGCAGAGCAGTGATTAAAGGCTGGAAAGGATTACGCTGGGGCTGGAGCGAGCTGAGGGCAGTAGCACACAGCAATGTCATCCCAGCCTCCTTCAGCGTGCCTCTCAGGATCCCTGCCCGATGACCACAAAGCACTCTGAGAATCGAGCTGAAGGCACAGATACCGCCCGCAGTACTTCTACTGCGGTCTTCGTGGTCCTTCACAGCATCAGCCATTTCCCCGGGAACGCCAGAAGCGCATTGGTGACTGACTTTGAAAAGGCTGAAGTTATTTGGTCTGTGTGTGGCTATCCCACCCACCCTGAGTTTCAAGCCACAGCTACGGAGCTGAGCAGAAAACCAGAAGCTTCAGGAAACCCCTGGGAAAGCAAGAAATGCTCAAATTCCACATAATTTCGGTCTCATGGCAGACTCAAAAGGCGAAGGATTACAGCTCAAATTTCCCATGCCCCAAAGGTGCTGTTGGGTTTGGTTATCAGCCAGAAAATGAACGACAAGGAGACTTCTTTCTAATGAATTCAGCCAGGATTTTCTAGATAAGAACTGCTCAACTTTGGAGGCACTCAACAACGAGCACTACACATGTCTGTTGGTTTAAGCTACAAGGATTCACTTGTCATTCAACATCTGCATTCAGACTAGTTTCATTCCTCACAAGAATGTTTAAAGGGCAGATTGCAGAACGAGGCTGGAATTGAAAGGTGAAGGCACTGGATCCTTGACACGCCTGCAAGTGAACGTGGCTGCCTCTCCTTCGGCATGCCACAGGACAAACGTGCTGCTTAACCACAATTTACTGCACTGGAGCAAGCGTCCCTGTGCAATTAAGCAATCTGGAACATGAAGCACCTGACAATAAACTCGCCAGAGCATGAGCCAAAGTCACCTCCCCTTGGAAGGCAGGCTCTGACGGCTCTAAAGAGAAGGAATCTCACCCTCTCACTCATCCCTGCGCAGGGCAGCTTCCACGCAGGAAATAAACAGCCTGCCTGCATACATCGACCAGATGCAGAGGCCAAAAGAAATGCAATGCAACACTGATCACTTAATGGAAATAAACACAAACACACAGCTTCCTCGACATCTCTGGAAAGCAAATACTAAATGATACAGGTGACACTCGAGGCAAGAAGAAACCATCGGAAATGGCTGCGTTTCTGACGGCGCGCTGAGTGCTATTGAACTCGCCATTGATATTTCATTTACAGCCGAGCTGATTCTGCAGAGATTTAGCTCGCATCCAAACCACATGTTCTTCTGTCAACCGTAAGAAAGTATTCAATATCGCTGGAGGACAACACGAGTATTTTTCATGCAGACAGATCATAAAATACAAGTAAATTCTCTTACGTCCCAGCTGTCATGAAAGACTTACGCAAAGTAAAGGTTTTCAGTTGCATTTTGGTGACTATTCCCCAAAAATCCCTATTCTCCTCCACTCCCACATGGGCAAAACACATATCCCAAGGGGTGTTCCCAGTTTGGGTTTCTCACAACAAGAGGGAAAAGGTGCCAGCGTGAGGACACAGCATAACGACAGCCCCGGGGCCACCCACCTGCTCCCGACAGGAAGAGCTGCCAAAGTCACACCGACAGGGAACCACTCAAAACAGCGTGCTTCTGGCAGATGCTCAGAAGTCCCAGTCCTACAGGAGGCTCCTGGCTGCCGCTGTGGTTTAAGCCAGCAGGCAGCTAAGCACCACACGGCCATTTGCTCACCCCCTCCTCTGCCAGTGGGGTAAGGGAGAGAACTGGAAAGAAAATGGAACTCGTGGCTTGCGATAAAAACTATTTACCGAGGCAGAAAGGGAAAACAGAAACAAAAATGCAATGATAACAACACATATATCCACTGTGCAACTACTAATGCAACTATATATATCCAAAACGCTCTTTGCTTCCCTGAACATGGAGTCAAATGGGTCTTTGCCAGTGTGGAAAAGTGAAACATGGAGGAATGAAGCACGCAGGAGATGAAAAAGCAGGCTCGATTTTGATCAAGTATCCCAAAATCCCATGCACCCACCCTATACAACAACAAGCAGAGCTCCCAGGCTGCTTTGTTTTGCTGAGGACCCTTGGTTCTTCATCACGTTGGGTCCATCGAATTAAACGTTAAATAGCATCTCTGCCTCAACTGCATCCACGCTCCTCAAATAAATCGAACCAGCAGCCAAACCGCACTAATGTGACTCTCTCAATTAGGAAGGTCATTTTTTCTCCCAATAATTAAATGGTCATTTTCTTTTTCCGGGTGCAGAGGAAAACAGATTAAGATGACTTGAGGAATCTGTCAGCCTGTGTGTAATTCATACAATGGGCACTCTTCTTGTGCTGCTCTCCCCAGCTCTGTCGCTGGTTCTCGATCTCTCTTGCTCCTCCTGGGCGTAAAGAGGCATTGTTTGGAAGGCCCGACACTTTTCTTTACTTTTAAGTGTGTATCTTAGCAGCGCCTCTGAGACATGGGAGGGAGCTAGCAGTGCTATCACTTTTCAACTTGTTGCTCTCATTTTAGAGGAGACCCTTAAAATAGGCCAAGTTCTCCTGGCAGGACCCTAATTTTTCCCTGCAGTTATATGCAAGATTAAAAATAGAAGCACATCATACTGCAGAAATCAGGAAAATAATGAAGCAGGCTTCAGCGTGAGCTCAGCAGCCAGCACACTTGCATTACGATACAGAGTCCAGCACTAAACTCTAAACAAGAGGGATGTAGGGGACATTCCCATTTGATTCAGAGCAGAATTCGCAAACGGCTGCTCACTGCTTTGCGCCATCCGTGCTGCTCCCCACTTAGACCACAGCTTTATTTACTGGATGCTGTTCAAGCTCTGCTCTGAAGGCAGAGCAGTAATTATGGCTGGCTGGTTGTCTTTAGGAATTATCACTGTGGATTTGTAGATTTTCCTGAACAACAGTGAATATATTTCAAAAACCAAGCCTGAGATGAGGCAGGAGTTTTCTCGTTACGTAGCAACGTTTCCCAGTCTGGAATGCCCAACAGGCAAGACTCTATTTAAAATTTAATTTAATTTATTTTAACAATATTTATCATACATACCAAGAAATCCATACATCTGTGGGCAGAGGAAAGAAGACAAATGGCAGACAAGGGGCTAAAGGCACTGCTGGTTGCCCTTCGGTCCCCCCAGCAGCATCTCGTTCCCTGCAAGCACTGCGGTGTTTCTCTCTTACCCAAATTTGGGTAAGCTGTGCTAAAGAACTGTAACTGGGGGAAGGAAGAAAAAGCACATTTTGCCAGATTTGAAGTCATGTTCCAAAACATGGCAACGCTACAAGTTGTTTTGAGAGTGTTTTGAATATGGAGAAAAATGGAATTTTTCCTTAGATGCCTCCCTGGAAAAGATTAAACAATTCTGGATGACTTTTTCCAGAATGACTTCATTTTAAGCTGGCATCCACAGCAGCAGCCTGAAGCTCAGCCTCTTCAAGTTTTGCAAGTGCTGCATCTTAAAGGACACAGACGACTTGTAGCGATTGCTGGTAAGAAATGGGCTGGAACCAGTGAACCGACGTGGGCCATCTCAGAGGCCCGGAGCAGCAAACAGCAGCAACACTTCTTGGATTTAAATCCAGACTTACTCCAGAGGAAGGGTGAGGGGAGATGAGAACAGATCTGCATCTGAGTTTCTATTCTCACTACAGAAACGGTTTTCAAAAATGAGGAATGGAGATAAAGGCGATCGCCAAACACTGTGAACAGCAGCCCAGGGGCAGAGAGGAGCTTGGAGGAGCTGCAGAAAAGATCGGGAAGCTTCCCCTGGCTGCAGAGGCAGGAGTTAAATGTGAGATGAGAGGGAGGCACAGCTGCAAAGCCAAGCGCCAGGAGCACGAAGCATCCCCAGGAGGAGTGACACAAGGGGCTCACGGCAGAGCCCGGAGGACGCAGCCCACGTGGAGATGCACACCCTCAAACACCATCCAGAACAGCCACTGATGCTTATGGTGCAGACACAGATCTTCTCTCACCAGGTTTAAATTCCAGGATCCTGGCTTTGGGATACACACACGCAAGGGGTGGAGAGGTGGCCTCCAGGAATCCCATCCGACCTCAGTTATTCTGCGAGCACAAACTGCTCCTGACAGCTGTACTCTGAAGGTGTGCACGCACAGTTTCACAGCATGCAGAGGCAAGCACTGTATAATGAGTTTGTTTGCAGCGAGGCTGTGAGACCGTGTTAAAATCTGCAGGATGGTGAAAACAGCTGCTAGAGAAGCCTCCCTCTAAACAGAGTGTGAGCTGGCAAAGATGGATAACAAGGATGGAGGGGAAACTTAGCTAGTGAGCAGACAGAGAAAACGAAAAAATGAATTTAAAGTCAAATCAAGTGTTATCTTCTGTAACAGCCCCAGGGCTTGGTGTGCAGGGTTTGGGGCTCCATCCTTGTGCATGGGGCTGCCCTGCTGCTTCTGGAAGCTCCGCTGAAATAAAGCCAACCAGGGAGAGCAGATGAGCTGCGTGTTTATCATCAGATAAAATAGTGGATACTTTCAGGGAGCCCTGGGTTTGCTTTTCTGTTTTGACTCTGTCTTACCTCGATAAAAACTGACGTTTCAATCTCAAAAGCAAACAAACCCAACCTCAACCGCACACAACCCAACAACCCCAAATACAGGCTGCTTTCCCCAAAGCAGGTGGCTCTGTGCAAAAGCTGCCGCCATCCCGAATTCAGGCTCCCAGCCTGGCGTTGAGACCACGATGCCCACCAGCACAGCTTGCCCCTCTGTGGTACTCCAGGTCTCCTGCGAGCACGACCCGCAGGAGCATCCCTGCGCTGGTGGGTGCCACGAGCAGGGCTCTGGTGGAACTACAGTGCCCAGTGAAGCTAAACACTTCCCGTGAGGATTTTATTGCCCTGGCTGCAGCAAACCTGCACAGGGCGAGTGCACACTGCCGCCAGCTCACCCTCACACCCCACGCTCAGAGATCCCTTTGGATACATAGATGCTTGAATTTTTCGACACAAAATAGAACACTGAGATGTCTGCTGCTGAATGCACTAACTATTTTGTTCACCTGGCTCCGAACAGCTGTGGGATTATGCTACCTCAGCTTATTTCCCAGTTACAACGCTCCTCTCTTGCTCTTCAGAACTCTGGCTTTCATTTCCTGGCTTTTCAAAATATTTTGGAAGTATTTCAAAATGCTATCTGGAAAAAAAAAAAAAAAAGTTGAAGCTATAAACCTATAAAATGCTGGAACTGACTGGTCAATTTTAATTTCTTCTTTTAATTAAAATGAAAACTCCATTTGGAATGTGCTGTGATAAGTGACAGCGGGACATGCAATCATTGCAATCTCTTACTAAACACAACAGAGCAAAACCAAAGGCTGAGATCCTTTGAACAGCAAAAGCATCCCTCCGTTCTGCCCATGGTAAACATGTGCTTGAAACAAATAAAATAACAGATACAGTAACAGATACACTCGCTGCCCTGTTTTCCACAGGGTCCTGGTACTTAAACACCTGGGACAGACATCACAGAGCAGGGAAAGCTCAGACCTCATCCCATGCCAATGGGATGAGCAAACTTCTCAGCTGAGAACTCTACTTTCATACGGCAAAAAGTGAATGATTTTCTCAAAACCAAATCATTTTCCATTTAACCAAAATCCTTCTCCACCAAGACAGGCACTGCTGGATTCCCAAGCACCTCCAAATCCAACCGAAGCACCCCAACCAGACCTTACAAGCATCGCGTGTGAAGGAAGGACAGTTTGCAGCTTCTGCTTGGGAGACAGGAGAAAATGGCATCACTGGCTCAGCTCAAATCCTATGAAAAATGTCAAGCGTGACAAAAACCATCCAAAACAATCAAGAAAAGAACAAAGAGTATGAAAAACGCGTCAGGAGCAATCGAACTGCTGACCCTTCAGGGACTCCCACACACGCGGGTGGATCTGGGTTTCACAATACACTTGAGCAGGACGCGTACCTAACAACTTCCATTTGTCTCAGAGCTTTTGCTCTCGTGTTGCTCAGCACTGTCCAAAACTCACTCTCCCTGTGTACCACGCACAACGTAACTCCCTGGGGCTATCCAGAGCTCTTCATCTGACACGAGCAGTTGCCTCCTCCTGGATTTGGGCATATCTGGATGCCCAAAGATGTTGAAATATCGAGGTGAGAATTACGGTTTATTCTCACGAGGCTTGCTGGGCGATCACTGCTAGGCAAAGAGATGGCTTCGTGCTGCTAGCTCTTGTTTAAAATCGAAGCTGACAAACGGGAAAATTACAAGATGAGGAACGCCTTGCGGTATAGACAGACATGATTTCTCCGTCAAATGTATTTGAAGTCTCTTCTGGAAACAGGAGCAAATTGAGTGTTAATTAGTTTTGCATGCATAAGGTATACGCTGAACTTTGAGGCGGTGAGCCGTGGTTCGCAGCTGCGATCTGCACTACTCCAGGTCAGTCCAAAGGCTGCTCTTTAAAAATCTGAAACGTGGGCTTTTATTAGATGCTACTTCATGTTTGCAAATCAGCACGCTGTCTCGGCTCGGTCAAATGTGATTTATTACCGCCTGTAGACATCAGAGAGAGGCCAGAACCGCTGCACCGACATTAACTCTCCAGGTAATACAGACTGGCAAATCCCATTTTGCTCCTGCCTCCTGTTGCCAGACTCTTGGAAGGAAAAAAAAAAACCTGACGCTGCTCTGTGGGCCCGCAATTTCAGAAAACACAGCAGACAGCTCTGATGAGCTGCCTACAGACAATTTTCCAGCTCACGCTGCACAGGGTGATGAAACAAGTCTTCCTCACCAAGGCAGAGGAAGAAGATTTGGGTATTCCTATCTGAATGGTAAGGGCCATGAGCACAAGGGACAAACATTAAAGCCAAACGGATCAAGGGGTATCGCACAGGCCAACAAACAGAGCAGCGGTTTTGGTTTGGCAGGCTTGGCGTGATCGTGCCACGTATTTCCCTGTATAGACTTCTGGGTCGCTACTGGAGACAAAACCCCAGAGCTCTGACACCACCAAATCCATCACGAGGCAGCACAGCCGCTCATTCCCTCTGGTTTGCAAGAGCTGATGTCACAGGGCTCTCTGCTGCCCTGCAAGGATGCGACATGCAGGGTGGGAGATTCTGGGCCCTGGGGAAGAGCTGAGCTTGGGTGGACACACAAGACTGCGTGAATCAGAGAAGTTCACAGCAGGCTGAAGACTGAAAGCGCAGAAGCATTATCTAAGGAACAAGATGTGTAAAGATGCTGGAAAGGTTATGGACAAGGGGTTGGGAAAAGAGGAAACATCCACAAATCTCATGTTCTTTGTTTTATTTTGTGCTGCGTGTGTAGAGGGAGAAGAGAGAAGGAGAAAAACCCAATGAGGGTAACACCACTGGGCTTCCGCGCAGATTTCGCTCCACGGGAGGTTATTTACTCCTGTTCACAGGGACGTCACGGAATGCTCAAGGACTGACTCCCACTCATTTCCCAAGAGGATCTACCAGTTTCCCTTCCATTAAGCAGTTTGAATAAAGCTTTTTTCTACAACTTCTCTGAGCGGCTGCCTTCCTCCTACAACCCATGATTGCCCTGACGCCTCTCCAGGTTTTTAATAACAAGTATATCATCTTACACTGAACACTGCTGGATGGAAAACTGCACCTTGCACAACACTCCAGAGCCACCAGAACAGAGGACGGCTACAGTTCCTGTAGCGCGTTGTACATCGATACAGCGTAAACCAGCTCACAGAGGAGCACAGGGAGGATACCCAAACTCACCTGTGGGAAGGCAGCTGTGCTCCCTACACCCACAATCCTACGGACTGTGCTCTGGAGGGGTGAGTCCTCTCCACTCACTGGACGGATCCTCCTCTAACATGATCTCCCCTTTCGAAAGAGAAAATGATTCCACAGTCCTTAAATTGCTGACCTGTCTTTAAGCTTAAACCTTTCCAAACTAGGTTGTACTAAAAAGCGATAATAAAACCCAGCATATAACGCTGCCCCAGAGAAACTATGGCTGAGACCATCCTCTAGTGAACAGCCGCCAAGAGGAGTGCAGGGAGGCGGCTCATCCTGCTGCCAGCTGCACCACCAGGCCTGAAAGCCAGCGAGCAGTGTCATGCTGAGCCATTAATAAGGAGAGAGCTGGCTGACAAAAGCAGAACCACTTTCAGCTACTCCTCAAGGACTTCAGGGAAGTCCACTGGCAAGCCTGCAGGGCTGCTGCGTACAGCGAACACGTTCATTTAGTCCTGCTGCTGCACGCAGCCAGCCAAGCCGAGCAGGATGCGTTCAGGTGCTCACCCCTGCAGCCCTGCAGCTGTAGAAGAACATGTGGAGCGCTGAATCAGCACCGCCACCACCTCATCCGTCAGCTCGCGGCCCGCTCGCCCAACGAGTGACAGCGGGAGCGGCGTCCTTCAACTAGCAGAAAGTAAGATGCAAACTGTGCGCACGGCCAGGAAGAGCAACAGGGATGACAAATGAATCCCTGCAGCTCAGAGGGGGAAAGTAGTATGAGTATTCCTCTCTGTCTTCCTCATTTGGTTACCTTCTGGTCACAAAGAGATGCACCCTTCTCTCTCTCCTCCTTTTCCCGCTCTGCAGAAGCATGATTTGGGAGGCAGAAGGGATGGCAGCAGCTCCGCTGCGAGTGGACGGATCCTTTTCCTCCCCTGGGGAGATCTGAGGCTCTGTATTTAATTTGCTCTCTTCTCCAGTTTGCATTTTAAGTGTTTGATGTGCCTAAAGCGTTGGAGAGGTGAAACTGGGAAAAAGCTGGCACAGGCACAGTACAGCAGGTCCAGAAACATGGAAACTGAGACCTCAGTATGCTCCAGTATTGTTCTTCTTACTCACCCCTTCCTTACTTGGACAACTGTGTCCATCAGCAGTTTGGGGACCAGCAATGCTATAAAGCAGAGGCAGTGCTATGTGCTCAGTTTCGTGCACCTATTTCTTACAGAGTGGGAAAGAGGAGACGCCTGCCCTTGTTGCACTGCTAAAAGGATTTCAGTGGGACAGGCTCCCCGGTTCCTACCATCCATGGTTATGTATTCTGTGCAATTACATCCACTAATAGCAACACACATTTGCATTTGATTCAATTTAAGGGAAGAATAGCCAAGAGCCACAAGAGCAAAAGGCAATGCAAGCTGTCCAAAAGGTCTAATAATAAAATTAAGCTGGTATGAATATTTGAAAACTGTTGCATACCAAACAGTGCAAGATTTTGATAGAAGTCCTCCTTCCATTTGCTCTTTTTCAGAACAATCTGGTAGTGAAAGGAAGCCTTGGAAGATTTACTGCTCTTACTTATCGACTCTTACCTCCCCCACACACCCCAGAAGCCATTCAGAAGCTAATTAAAGCTCTATTACAAAACAAGAGCCACGAACTCGCGATCAGCATCAAAAACACATACCCCACTGATGGTGAAAAATGGCAAATACTCTCAGATCAGTAAGCTCGGCGTGCAGTACAGACTGTTTTACTTCTGGAAGCTTAGCTCATGATCACAGAACTGCTCGGAAGTACCTTCTGGCATCAAGGCATTCAAATTTTAGTAGCAAATCAGTCATTTTTCTACCCTGTCCTGGTGCAGAACATGCAGCTCTGAGGACATGCATGAGTTACAGAATCAAGACCACTGCACTCCCAGTTTATGATTCCACAAGTGAGGGTCGATGATTTCCTCACATTTAGGAACCCATCAGGAGCAATTTATTGGGAATAATTTCTGACGAGTGGCACAAAGCCCCCGACAGCATAGCAAATGAAGACAGGAGCCATATCCGCATCCTATTTACGGCTTCTCTTTGCTCTGATAACTTAATTGAGCACACGAAATTAATATCTACAGGCAATTGAGAATGCAAAACTCGGCCCTACACGGCCACAAGCTCAAGAGATCCAAGCTCAAGCAGTCAGCTGTGGTTTAATGGGAACAGCAACACACGAGACACTGATAGTCCACCCCGCAGGCATTGCCAGGAGTTTCCCTGTGTGCAAGCACAGCAGAGAACACCGGCTGCCTCCACACAGCTGTGCTTTCCCCTACAATGTGACACCATGAGCAAACCCTTTGGCTCATCCCAAACGCTCATTGTACGTCCAGCCATCATCAGTAGCACGCCAAGAACATGCAACAGCAAAAACCACGGGCAACCTCCCTCTGCTGGAGCAACTCTGTCCACTGGGGCACAAGAACAGTTACCAGCTTTCTACTGAAGACAAACCTGGGAGAAACACAGCCAGCAGCACGCACTCTGGAGCTCCAGATCACTTCCACAGCTTTGAGGTCAGCTGCAATGCTCGCCTGCCTCCCAGTCCCAGGATGGAGTCACAGGCTCATCCAGGCCTGAGCCCTACCTCATTGCAGCTCATCCTTTTTTAAGCCAGTGCTATCCTGAGACTGAAATTTTCTTCTTCACCCTGTTGGCAGTTAACAATCCCAGATTCTTTCAATCTCCCACCCAAAGCCAGGCTCTCTATTTCCTCGGCTATCCTAGAAACTACTTGAGGTAGAGGAGAATGAAGGAGAGCAGGGCAGAGCACGTGGCTCCATAGGTGCCTGCTTTCCCAGATGACAGAATCACACCCAGGGCAGCAGGTTAATGCAGCATTTTACAAAGGCCTGCTCCGCAGCAGCCCCTTATCAGCACTGATGTAACAGGGTCGTTAGCGCACGCGTGATTGTGATGCTAACACTGTACTGACCTGCAGGACTGCAGAAGGACAGTGCTATGTTGTGCCGGTTGTCAGTGGTGGAGGGGAAATCAAAGCATAATTGTTGGATTCATGCATGGGTTTGTTTGCTTTTTTTTCTATGGGAGTTTAAAGCTCCGCATAAGAAAAGGATCCCTACCAGCTACCCAAAGGCAGGTTACATGTCTGAGGAGCTTCTTGTACCATTAGCTACGAAACAAGAACTTCTAGTCCTGAGTTTCCAGTTATTTTGCTTTGTCTTTCCACTGGAAACAGCCAGGTTCTGTTGGATATGTCAGTGTGACCTGAGGAAGCCATCGCTTTGCAGTCAGCCTGGATGACTGCTGAGTTATGCAGCTCTCCCAGGGCTAGCCTAACTCACCTCTCCAAACCTCCACCCTGAGGTTTCACCAGCACTGTAGCACTCCATGTTCATCCCTGGATGCTCTGGGTGAGCCTCACAATGATTTTGGTGCAGCAAAACGAGCTGTAGAGGAATGACAATGAAGGGGAGGCACGAGTGGGTAGGTGTGCACTGAATTCCTCTGGGTATGCAGGTGCTGGGTACACAGCAATGGGTGTCCCGTCCCTTGGCGGGATCACCTGGAAGTTGGGAGAGCTTTTCCTCCTGAGAGGTTTGCATCCTTGCTAAAATGAAACTGTGTGCTTTACAAAAAGAGCACTTCTGCTGGCAGAAAGCAATAAACGCTACAGCTAGGGATGCTTTGCCTTGGCAAATCCTATTTCTGCTTGCCAACCAAGTGTATTTTAATCAACATGAAAGCTACCAGCTATCTTTCGTTGTTGTTGTCTTCTCATTTAGAGAATTTTCCAAAGACCAATCTGGAAAAACTGTTAGGTAAATATTTTGTGTTCAGAGCATACGTTAGAATAGATACAAATAAAAGTATACATTAAAGAAGAACTGACATCAATAGATACTTAGCTATTTTGCTGCCGAAAGTGGCATTTCACCCACTGTAATGTCAAATTTCTGCACTTATCTGCAATTTCAAAAGGTTTGCGGTGCCACCTCAGAGTGCAGGGAGGTGCAACAGGTCCCCCTGCAGGGCACCCCAGCTGGTTCCTTCAGGAAGCACAGCTATTTCGACCAAGTTCCTTACAAAAGATGACTGCAAAGAAAAGTTCTGATAATCAAACCTCTGCGTAGCAAAATTCCTTCACCAGGTGTTTTGTTCCCAGATCTATCTATCTTGAGACTGCTCTGATGTCATGGAGAAGTTCTCATTAGTCTTTTTTTTTTTTTTTTTTAAAAAGTGACCAAATAAAGCAATGTTACCTGCTAAGGGGCAGATGGCACTGGCAGGACAGCCGCACGCTGGAGGGAAACCCCAGGTTTTGCTAACAGACACAGCAGGAACCAGAATGTCAGAGCATACACAGGCTTCCAGGCACGCCACGCTCAGTTTTGTTTCTCCATTTGCACCCGTTCCGCTCACCTTTTGCCTTCCTCCTCAAATAACAAGAACAGAGCACACGCTGTGCTTGCTGGGTTTGAACGTCGATTCACGCGGCGTGTGGCTGACAGACCAGCAGCCATGCCCACAGTGCTGTTTCTCAGAGCCAAACCCAGGGCTCTGGGCATGAGCACTAACGAAAGAAAACACCTTTCATCTTCCAGAAGGAATGTGTCCATGCTGTAACTGCCTGAGACCAGCGAAGGCTGCTGAGACGAGATCAACGTCTCCTCCCATTCCCCAGCACTTCTGCAATAACAAAACCGGTGGGGATTCCGGTAGGGATGTGCCCACAAATCCAGTTCTGACATCTCCTGGCTGGTGACAAAGAGCCCCACACACCGAAGAGGCAGTATCTGTCAGGAAAACCTATGGCTTTTCTTGTTTATGAAGTCATTTGTCACCCTTAGTGCAGTCAAGCAATTTATTAGAAAGCTCAGGTTATTTGATGATCACTGCTAACTCAACTGATCCCAGCGTGTTCCACTATCAGCCTATGGGTGCAAGCCTGAGAAGCTGTTTTTCCCCTCTTTAACAGCCCCAAGAGTGTTCCTTTTAGGAGGAGGTGTTTTAAACCGGGGCTTCCTTACCCTTTGCTGGTTTCTGCAGATGGCAGAGGGTGGACCAGCTCTGTCTGCTGCAGGAACACTGCGCTGGTCGAATGGGCGCCAAAAGCACGGCGTGAGAAAGGGCAAAGTGACCACGTAAGAAGTCTGGAAAATTTGTCCAAGGGTGGTTTTTCCTCTCCTTTCCATACCGTCTTCTTTTTACGATCCAGCCACCCACACTGAACAGCTCTGGTGGGTCCCACAGGTGGTGGTCGCATATGTGGAAAACTTGCTGATGCCCTACATCTCTTCCAGTGGAAAATGGAGTAAATAAGCAAAAAAAAAAAAAAAAAGGTTAAAAAGAAAGAAACAGGAGGATATGTCCTCGGAGATAAAACGGCTGATGGCACTTCCAGAGATTGATGAGACTTGTAAAGAGAGAAAGCTCAGTGCATGAGGCAGGTGCCATAAATAAAGGCACAGATAAAAGTTTACTCTGACAGTAAAATAGCACCAGCAATGAATACAATTTTGTAGCTCCATGAACCATGGCTCTGTGGAAAATCAGCAATGGGAGGTGACCAGGAAAAGCAAGGCTGCTGCTGGCAGGCTGAGGTCACACTGGAAGGTGTCCCCCGGTGGAGAACACTCAGGTGCCTGCTAACCACAGAAGCTGGAAGCCACAACTGCCCAGCTCCGGGTCTGTTCTGCGTGGGCCTGCCAAAAGCTGAGGGATTTCATATCCAAGAGCTCATAGCTGCCTTGCACGGAATGACGGAAAGGGATGGGAGAAGGGAGGCTGGAAAGCCCAGCTGCGTCTGTTGGATGGAGGATGGCCCGGTATTTGGACACGAGTCCCATCATGAGGTTGGTTATGTCCCTAGCAGGAGAGAGTCCATTTATTTTTCCTCCTGATGGTGCTACCAAGGCATTTTGGCACACTACAAGAGTCAGGCAGAACAAGGATTTGTTTTATGGCGTCAGACAAGCAGGTGACTGCAGATTGGAACGACCCAGGCTAACGAGGACCTGTTTGGGGTGGGTGCCCCTCTCCTCCCTCTGGACCAAGAGACTTTAGGGGGAGGGCCCGGCTTGAATCGAGAGGCAGAAGCTGACCCAGATGCTGAAAGGGTAAAAAAAGGGATTTTATTTCTAGGTGTGTCCTTACGAACGTGTTTCCTATGTTCACCCCTTCACACTGTGGCTGTGTTGTACCACTCCACTGTTTAAGAAGCCATGTGCTTTTTTAGAGAAATTAGCAATGAAGTCCACTTGTGGGTGACAGCCAGTTCATTCAGACTGACTCACCCTCCCTTTGTTCTTCTAAGAAACGTGGAAAATATAAACGCTAAATGTTCAGACGGATTTCACTTGATGGATATACTGATGCGTTGATCAAACAGAGTAAATAACATGTAAATAAGTAAGTGTTTTTGTAATAAAAGCTATTTAACTCAGCACACCACTAACCATTCCTTGATTTTTATTTTATTTCTTTTCCTCATCTTCAGTGAACATTCCTACTTTTGGGAGCGGTGACGGCTGATATCTAAAACATTCCAACAGAAGACGTAAGGAGGTAATCCTCTGCGAAAATCAAAGCAACCTAAGCAGAAGCACAAGTCCACCTGATGATACAGCCCCAAATAACGGGCTCGTGCAACCACTTCATGCTCCAAGACACATATTGTTCCCGTGCCAAAGCGATGCTTTGATAGGCCTTCGTGTTTAAAATCTGTGTCTTTGAAGACTGAGTCCCAACCTGCCCTGCCCTGCTTCAAACCAGCGTTAAGGTGCGGTGCCCAGGTAGACGTGCGCCTTCAAAATCAACTGGAAGCCAAAAGCAAGTCTTGGTTTTGCTGCTGCTGAGCGTGCCTGTCCCAGCGTTGTTCCTGTACCACTTGCTCGTCAGACGTGGCACTACAACGCCTTCATGGAGCTTTAAATGCTCTACAGGTGCTGCATTCGATACGCTTACAACAATGAAAAAACAGGCTGTGAAGAAATAGGTGAATTTTCTTTAGGACACATGGAGTGTGCCATCAAAGGACTCCTCGCTCAAGGCACACATCTGATTTTTGCAGGATTTTATAACACATGCAACTCCCACTTACTGCTTTGAACTGAAATTGAGCTTGAACCAAACTCTCTCATCTAAAACCTTTCATTTTTTGCAAGGCTCAGAGAATGAGAGCATTCAGATTCAAACCCCAATCCCCAGGGTTAAGATGTCCCTGCAATTTTTGACTGGATGCAAAAAGAAGATGAGCGGTTTTCCAGACCCAGATTTGCCTACTTTGCCAGCTTCTCAGCTTAGAAACAAGAAAAACAAAACAAAGACTCGCCCACACATCACCAAGGTGGCAGCACCAGACGCTACAGGCATGTGGCGTGCGCAGAGCCCCTCTCTTGATCCCACCCGTTTACAGAGATGCTACAGAGCAAAGCGGAACCTCAAAACCTGGAATGCTTGGAAAAACGGAAGGCAGGTTGGCATGGCACCACCTGACTGCTGTCGTGAGATCCACCTTGTGGAGCAACAGAGCACGTCCCAGCACACAAAGCCCCTGCCCTTAAGGTCCTTGCAGTGCCCATATGTATGGGCTGAGAAGGAGCCAACATACATCAAAGCTGCTGGGGAGGAGGAGGGGAAGGCTGAGTGGTCCTTTCACCCACTTCTGTATCACAGCAGCGAAGAAGCCACAGCAGGAGAGGGAGAAGGGAGAAGGAGCAGGCGATGTTGATTGGAGAAGCAATTTAAAAATCTCTGCAATTTTCAATTCTCACCCACTATGCCACTTATCTCTCATATTCTATTGTAAGGTTAATTGCCTGCCAAATGGCCACCGTGAAGGCACTGGGAGCAGAAATAATTTACCTAGGAGCCGATGCTCACGTTCTTCAGCTGGCACCGGGGTCTGTTGCATCTATAAAAAGCACTCTCAAAGCACAACAGCCACCCTCCAGCCTCAGGACAATGAGCAGGGCAACCCTTGCTGCTAAGCCACCCACGGCAAGTTTTCAAGGACACAAACAAGCAAAGACCTCAGGGCTGGAGGCAGGCGCAGGGATCGGTGGGACGCTGACTGCAAAGGAAAGCCCACCCCAGCCCGTGCTGGGAACACAGGCTAAAAAAACACCAGAGAACTTGTTAATTAATGCTAATACTGATATCAGACCGCCATCTACTAACAATTCACAGGAAATAGTGTTACTTGCTGTTTAAAGCAGAAAATCGCCAAAGAAATTCTAAAAAAGAGGAGATACAAGTAAAGGTTTTCCAAAACCAATTGCTACTCTTCTTTTTAATAGCAGGGTACTATCTGACTGGCAAAACATAATGAAGGCACTGTCAAGGAGGCTACTTAGGCTGACTGATCGCCTCTTTAAAGGCAATCCACCCCCTGCTGCCCGACTGGAAGCCGCAGCCACAGACCCAAAGTCTCCCTGATTGCCTCCCCTAATGCCAAGCATTATCCTGAGCAGGCTTTGGTGGCCCTCTCCTTGAGGAGATCTGAGAAAATCCCTTTTTCCTGGCAGAGGTCCCTACCATCCGCTGCCTCTGGGATCTCTCCTGGAGCACTCCTTGCCCCAAGTGGATCTGAGCAAGCCTTGTGACAACAACAGAGAGTTGGGAGACCAGGCTTTAGTTGCTTGTCAGCATACACATGCTGGACTTGTACATTAACAACATTAAAATCCTTTTTTTTAACCTCTTTTTTAAGAGAACCTGTAATCAGAGCAAAGCACAGCGGCAGACGGCATGCGTTAAAGCCCAGGGGTGAGGAACACGCTGCATCGGCAAGGAAGCTCCTGAGACTGATTTGCTGGAGCCGTTACACTCCGGAGAGGAGAAAACTTCGAGGTGCTTCATGAGGACGGAGGAATCTATTTGATATTAACATTAAAACAGGTGAGGAAGAACCCTAAAAAGACCCTTTTTCTCTCTGCCTTCCCTTGCGCCCTTTCACCAAAAGATTTTCCTTGCAGTTTTACCGCCTGTCAGAGCAAACCAAACCATCACTCACTGCAGCTCTGCTCCCCATTCCCCAGGTGTCTGTAAGCTTTACAGCGCAAACCAAAGCACACAGCTCAGCATCCGGCTTACGCGGTTCCTTAAAGACTGTGATTCAATAGAGCCCCAAATTGGGTTACCGTAATTTACCAAGGGACAGCAGAGAAAAGAGGAAAAATAAGGGAAGCACAGTCTATCAGTCACCTCTGAGCGGAAAATGGGAGAAGATACTAAAACCTGTCAGGTTCTTCTTGATCTGATTTATGACACGCCGGCTACAAACCGCTTACAGGAGGAAACGTGGTGGTTGAAACCTGAACAAAAAGCAGTGTCCCAGCAGGTCACGCCAAAAGCTGCAGCTAAACCCCCCACTGTCAGTTAGAATGTGCATTTTAAGAGCAAAACAGTTCCATAATGATCACGTTCATTGCTTCAAGCTTCAGACCCATCACCTTAGACGAATGAAACCAGAGATTAGTTCATGCAAACCACACAATATACAGGTGAGTCCCCTAAATGTAAAGGCCAGGCATTTAACCAAAGCAGAACTACACAACATTTCTTAAAAATACATGTGATGTGCCAGGTTTCTTCCAAAATTTCTGCATTGCTGTTGGATGCCATCCAAATGCAGAGCACTTTGGAACACGCGTACATCAGAGAAGGTGAAATGAAGGCACATCTTAATTTTCCTCCTGCATCTGGGAGTTTTCACCTGTTTCCAGCCAGAGGAAGCAAACGCTGCAGGCTTCACCCAAAGGCCTTGTAATTACTCTTGCTTCATCTCATTGTAGATCAGGACTTATTATGACTGAGGGCATCCATTTGCTTTGAAGAAGGAAAAGAAAAATCACACGGGGGGGAAAACTTGCCTACAGTACCGTTGAGTTTGGTTAGGAAGCGTCAGCCCAAGGCTTTGACGCTCCCTGCACTCAGGGACAGGACAGCTCAGCGAGGAAGCAAAGGGCCCAAGCGAGAGGCATCGCACAAACGACAGAAGACGACTACCTCTGAGAGCACAGCTTCCAAAAGAACCACAACGAAGCCTTGGATCTTGTCCATGCTGCTCTCATCTGTGCTGCCCCAGCTACAAAAAAATCACAATTCTTATAGTGGCAAGGAGTGACAGAAGAGGAGAAAAGCATGGCGAAACTTGCAATGCATCTTGCAGAGCGTAAGTTCCACTGAAAATTGGCTGTTGGCTTCCAAGCAGCCCATGTTCTGCAGGGCACGGCACCACTGAATCACCCCCTGTAACCAGAGCTGCAGACTGCAGGCACTGGCCTTGGCTCCTTGACACCCACACGCAGGAGGAATGCCCTCCCCATGGCCAGAGAGGCCGAGCAGCTGAATGACCCCAAAACACAGCTTCGCAAAGCAGATCCAGCAGAGCTAAGCTTGTCTGAAGACCTGATAACACGGTCATCGTAATGGTCTGCTGCAGACCACGAAGTTATTTAAGAGAATGAGGCTGTACCACCAGGTGCTCTCACGTTTTCAATAAGCACGTGTTAAATAAAGAGCTTTTCCACCAAGCCTTTCCTCTTCTTCCCAGGACAGACGGCACTGCACTGAAAGCCAAGGGCTCTGCTTCAAGCTGGAGTTCCACACCAAATGCTTTTCACATGCTACTATTATTTCTCTTCTCATAGAAAAAAAAATATATTGGGAATTTTCTGATCCTGAACATTTGGAAAACTCTAAAAATACTATTTTGCCTTGCCAGGACATTGTATTTTAGGCTGCAAAGTCACTTCAAAACTTTCTGCAACAACTCCCTCTAAATCACTGCCTTGAGATGCCTTTATATGCCTTCAGCTGCTCTCCTACGCACTCACCACAACTTATGAATCCAATAATCCAACTCCTTACAGCTCCATAGTGTCCACAGCTCTGCAGAGCCCGAGCTGGGGTCACAGCCTTCTGCCTGTGCCTCTGACACACTTCACTGCCAGCCCTGCTCAGTCACATCCAGGAAAACGCCGTATGCACACCAACCCTACTGCTAACACTGGCACCTCCCTGCTCCTGACACGCTGGTTCCCCAGGAGGCTGCTGAGAACCTACCTGAGCAAGGCTGGGGCCAGCAGCCAGCAAACACACCTTAACACCACTGCTCCTGCAGGACTTTGTACGCTCTGCTTTCAGCCGAAATCAGCAGGACCTGCTGCAGATGGACGTTCCTAAGGCACAAACCCAAAACACACCAGTCCTCCTTGGGAAAAGCAAGGATTCTCACAGCCAAGGGAGGAAAAAGTTGCTCCAGCAGGAGAGACACGCAGTTTGCATCAGCAATCGCCAGAAATGCAGGAAGAGAAAATGTAATTTCTTTTCCTTATGCGTACGGAGATGGAAGTGCTTTAGCTGGGACCAGCAGCAGAACTCTGCAGAGCTCGTGCATCAGCAGGACTGAGCACAGTGGGTGTGCTCAGGAGCTGGGTATTAATGAAACACTCGCCTTGGAGAGCTGAGCTCACCTGGCTGTACCAGCAAGAATGTCTCTTCATCAATTCATTCCTTATTAATTCTGCCAAGGTGAGACGCCAGTTCAGTTCTTCCGCACTCCCGTGAAGATGCCGCCCCTAAGCCACATGTTTCAGTTCATTCTCTGCACCCAGTGGGATTAAAAATGTCTCCTTGCATTTGACCAACCAAAGCTGTGCCTACCAAAGGGTAGGAGCTGACATCTCCTTTTCAGCTCTGCTGCTGACCCTGACCTCCGTCACAGCTGCGAAAAGCAGAGTAATGCCATCACTGGAGGACTGCAAGCAGATGCAGAACCGGCACGAGAATGTCCTCTGCAGCTTTACCTGTGAGCAGTCATTTTAAAATCTTGTTTTGCAGTAAATTATGATTTCTATGCTCCTTTGCAAAAGAAGTAAAGTGTTTGACAAGGAACACACTTGGACTAAAATTACCAGCAGTGCTTTGGTGGTATCAAACAATCTGGAAACAGTTGCTAAGTGTTACTACCTACCACACTATAATCCCTTCTTTTTATGTCAAGTGCTTGTGGGAAGACTGTTGGAAGAAAATCAGGAGGAGTGGGGGGATCTGGGTTAAGTGAAAGCTTTGGAGAAGCACAGCAAAACACAAAACCCCTCAAGAACCAGATTTTGGGTTCTGCGTGCTGCTGAGTCGGCTTTGGCAGAGGGCAAAAGCTCTCAGTGCAACCCTCAAATGATTTAAGAAAATGCACAGACGACAATATTTGCTACAGAATAGCCAGGAAGAGTGATGTTAGAAAAACACAGCCCTAATCCAAATCTTGCCCACAAAATTACAGGCTGTTGAAAATAAATCACAGACACCTTACTAGCGGAGCAAAATGATCTGCCTCTGTAAATGAAGGTGGAAAGATGAGTTTCCAAGGCATTTAACAGCAACAGGTGAAAGCAGTGAAGGCTGTTAAAAAGCAAAATGAAGGGGGAAAATTATAATTAGAACCCAATCATGTTTCAGCTCAGCAAAATGGTGACTTCAAATTAATTGTTACCAAAAAAAAAAAAAAACCTCTGCAGGATCTGGTGCTTGCACATGGTTTCCCACCTCCTGCAGAGGCACCAACTTGGGTTTTCTTCTTTCCTTCTGCAGATGGCAATGGTAAACTGGCAACAGCCAACTGCACCGTAACGCTCCAACTCATGCCAGCTCCGAGCAACACGGAGATAAGGCCTTTGTCTAAAACGAATTCTTAGAAAAAGAAGATGTGGGTTTCTCGCTCCGTTGCTGCGTTTCATAAAGAAACAACTTGGCGTGCCAAGTGCCAACCCCTTCTCTTTTACCACCTGGATTACCTGCGAGATGCAAACAGCAGCACGAGATGTCCCACCAAAAGGCGTAACCGCGGCAAGCCACCTGGAAGAACTCCAGCCATGCCCACGGGGTGAGGGGCACTGGTTACACGGGGCCATCAGAACAGCACTGACTTCTCTCTCAGCACACGGCACATCCAGACGCGCTGATCCCCCTGCGGCTCTGCTACGAAGCCCCTAGGAAGAATCGATTGCCAGGATCCAGCCATGGAAAAGGAAGGGAAAGCGAGCTTTGGTGCCTGTTATCTACACATTTGGAAGAAAAACGCTCTCCTTCACAGTCACGCGTAGCCACTGTTCCACAATAATGCTCTCATTTTCCCCCTGAAAAACCAGCTGCATCAGTTATCCACACTGCCAGGGCTGATCTGGAAGTTATAATGAGTTTCCTTCAGAAACTTTTGCATTATATTCTAAAACACGCTGCTGAAGCCCTACCCAACTGCAGTTCCCACGCTCCTCCTCGGGGCTCCACCAGCCTTCAGCCACCGTTTGGAAAGAGCTTTTAGACCTGCCTGTTCGTATCGCTGTGCCACTTCTGAAGAACCAGGGTTTAATGAATGCTGCTCACAAATACCAGCAAAGAAAGGTCCTTGGGATCTCCGTGGTGCGTGGACGTCTGCTGAGACGTGCTACTTCCCTTACCCGAAATGCACTTAGATGTTTCAGCCGCAGCCCAGACCCAGCTAAACCCCAAAATCCAAGACTTCCCCCCAGGACAGCATTTTAGTATTCTAGAAAAGCACACCCAGGTCTCCACATGGAGCTGTGTGGGAAAAAATGTAATTAGCTGAAAAAAATTCTGCACGAAATTGAATTCCAGATCAAAAGAAAACAGTGAAAGCTTTAATTTTCTGTCAGGAAAACAAATTAGAGGCTTTTATTTTAAAGATAAGGTCAGTATGCTTTTTTTGAGGAAGAAAAAGTGCTTTAAATTGATCATTTCGATTCATGCTATTTAAAATACAGAATGTTTAATAGCATGCTAAAACTTTAACATAACCAAGAACAAACCTCAGACATTTACACTATGCTGCTGAAGCAGAGACAAAGTAAAGTGTCCCCAGTTTGAAGCCCCATAAAGAGAACATTTCAACAACAGCAAAACAAGAGAACCTGGGTTTGCATCACTTGCGAAAATGACTAAAATGAGCACACAACCTAACCGTCCTCGTGAGTAAACCATGCTGACTGCTCCACGCAGCGCTGATGCTCTTGAAGTGAATGCAGCAGTCAGAAAACCTTCCAGCTGTGCCTGGTGAGTTGCATGGGGAAAAACACATGCTGGCAGGAAGGAAACACCTGCTCAGAGAGTTTGGAAAATGAGATTTCACCAAAATCGATCCTTCAAAACATAGTGACCTTGTTGTCATGTTTGGATTTTATTTCTCTTTTAACTCATAAAGTGGCATTGATTTCAGGACAAATCACAGGGGAATTTTCCAAGGGCTGCAGTGATCCACTACAAATGTGTGCTGTGCTTTAATCACAAGTGGCAGAGTGCTTTCTGGTCATGTTTTCCAATTATTCTGGGTGAAAACGGAGGGAAAAGAAAGCAAACAAACAAAAAAAAAATCTCAGCAGAACCCAGAGCTTCCCAGAGGCTGCGTTTTCACCTGCACCTCTGCTCCTCTGCACAAACAGCGCCTGCAGCCCCTTCGGAGGGATGGAAACACGGTCGAGAATGTCAGGGCAGCAGGGCAGAAGCAGCCACTTCCAGCTGTTGGCAGCCCCGTGTGGGTGCCTTCTTCCCTCGGGACACAAACTGGAGCAGGTCTCCAGCTAATATTTCTGGCCTTCTGACGAACTATGAGTATTTTACCCAGCTTGGGCTCATAGAAGAAGAGAGACACTTCATGTTGTTGCTGTGATCAGAGAGCCAATGTGGGAACCTCACCAGATTTCACAACCTTGCCCAGTCGCGTTACAACCACACAGTTAGAAGTGAGATGGGAGTTTGTGATCCCCAAGTATTTGCTGCAATGTGTTCGCCAGAAAACCATTTTACAGCTCTCATCCTCTATGAAGTGAATCCAAACCATGCACTACCCTGCAAGCCTTTACCAAAAATAGACCCTCAACTGAATTTGCCACTTCAGGCCATGTGAGTTAACACCTACCACCTGCCACAAGCTGCGATCGAGTGCAACTCTCTTCATAGTTTTGTGCCATTTTGACACTGAATTTGCTAAGAGGCAGGGAAAATGTATTTCCTGATTTCCAACTCGGAAAAACAAAACCAAACCAAAGCAATTCGCTCTATTAGAGAAAACTCACCAGGAACTTTCCTGCAGATACAAAAAGATCCTATAGCGACATCTCTTTTTTTTTTCCTGGTTGTTATTTATAGATGCGGAGAGACTTTTAATCTTGCAACAATTGATGTACTGTAGCTATTTGTTGGATTAAGTTCTCACTGAGGTCTGTTTTTTTCTTGGCTCTTCATCTACAAGTGCAGGGAAAGAAATCCAGACAGCTAAAGAAAAAAATGGCGCAACTTATTTGCAGGCAAACAGAAAAGAAGACAAAGGTTTAGCTACCAGAGGTTTTCAAGAGACCTGATGAAAAGAAGAAAAATTTGCGCCGACACTCGAGGAAATCAGCTCTGAGAAATAAAAGGAGCTGAGACGACTGGGTTTGTTTTTTTTCCTGGCGACACGGCGCCTGTGATAAAAGCTCCTGGAGGAATAAGAGGATGATCCATTTCTCTGAAACAAACAGAAAATGCCATATGCTGCCATCTCCAGATGATTACACAAGGAACTTTTTGTCAAAAGGATCAAATAACTGCATGGTGGCATCAGGCAGTTCATGCATAAGCGACTGCAGCAACTTCCCATCACAGCCAACTGGAAAAGCTGCCCCTGCTCTTACGTGGGAACAGCACAGGAGCACAGATGTCCTGACATGAGTATACAGCCAAAATGCTACGCAAGGGTGCTGAGTCAGCACGTTAACGAATTACAGATTCCTGATTCATTTTTAATCCAGTCTGTCATTTCCTTTTATGACCATCACAGCTGAATTCATCTTTAGCCTGCTTGTTGTAAAAGCGCATTCCAACGCCCGTCTGGCACGTACGTTTGAAGTTTACAAGAATATATTTTAACTAAAGAAAACAGTGAGTACAGAAATCATCTATCAAAGGCAAACAGAGGCAGCAAGGAAAACAGCACGCAACCCTCAGCGTCAGGACCGCTCACCTCTCCTGCTCTGCGCCCAGGTTTGTGTGCTTTGATCAACATCAGTGCTCAAGGCTCGAGAAGCTGTGATTTTTGTTACAGAGATGCCCTCTGCACGACATACAACAGAATATTTTTTTTTTCCCTGTAGCTTGCATAACGCTGAATTCCTGGGCCCAAAAGCAGGCAGCCTCTCAGTGTGCCCCTGTAGCCACACGGGGTGGCAGAAGGCGAGAGGGAAGGACACGGGATGTCGTGGCCACCCTCTTAAAACAACTCCAAGTCCTCAGGGAACAGGCACACGCCACGAGAGGCAGATAAGAATAAAGCCGTGGAAAACTCTCTGGAGAGCAGTTTAGGAGGGCTCACCAGGCACCAGCTGCTGATCCCACCGCCTTATGTTCGAGGCCCAGGAGGACTGCAAGCAGCAGCAGGACAGCCACCAAGCCAAGAGGAGCTTCCTCGAGGGTGGGCACAACAGCACGAAGCTGCTGCTGAAAACAAAGCAGAGACGAAGGAAACATCTCGCCTCTTCGAACCACCCACAGGTGCAAACTGATTTTTCCCCACAACCTGGAAAAAATGAGTATACATTGATATTAATGTATGGCTCCCCAGAACCACGGAGATGCTACTTTTTTATTATTTATTTCTCTTGAAAGCAGCGCATGACACTGCGTGCAAAGCTGCAAGAATGATTACTAGCTGCTATTATAAAATCAGCCCTTGCCTGGAGGTTTTTTGTCTGGTTGGGTTCTTTTTAACCAACAACAAAGCTATTGCTTACACTCCAAACCAAAAAAAATCAGTGCCAAGGTAAGATCAACATTTCTGAAGGCTTTCTCTGAATTTCCCAGGAATGAACACTTCACCTAGTTCACACAAAGAGCTTAATTTTTTTCTTTTTTAATCTGCCTCAAACATACAGCACTGTGCTGCTGCTCAGCACAACGCAGACACACTGAATTGCTCAAGTGATGCTTTTCTGTGCAAATACTTGATTGCTGCACGGGAAGGGGATTTGATTCCTCTCCCTCCGAGGACGTACTGTATATTTAGATGCCTTCCTACAGCATCTTTGGTTAGGGCAGTTTCCTTGGTGAGCCAATGTACTTGGCACAAGTGGATGTAAACATCCCCAAACTGAGCCCTGCTGCTCGCCTCCCCCTCTGGATGCGTTACCCACAGGCTTCCCCTGGGAGAAGGGGACAGGGGGCTCTGCAAAGGGCTGCCTGAGTAAATGCACACACCCTAATACAGGCAGCACCTGGATGCTGCAGTGGCTTTGTCCTCGCTGCCAAACCTTGCAAAACTCCCTTTCCTTCAAGGATTCTCACAAGGCAACATCCTAAGCTGTTTGTTGTCTGCAGATGCTGGAAAAGGACAGGGCTTGCAGCAGAAATCCTAGGTTCAGAGTGAGGTATGGGGCAGCTAATGCTCAGCCCCATGTATCCTTCAACAGGATGTATCAACAACTCAAGAACTTCAGCGAGGAAGGAGCAGACAAGAAAATTACAATCTGGATTAGTGAAATGGAACAGTTATGCGCCCTCAAAGTGAGTGATCCCCAAGGGTACTCCTCAGGCCGAACAACTCACGCAGGGCTTTCTGCTGGGCATTACCAGGATGTGACATTGCTGCAGGAAGGTGTGCGGCTCAAGATTGCACCCTAAAACCGAATGGGAACAGAAGACGGAGAAGTGGATCAACGTAACAGCATGGGCAAACCTTACTCTAACTCAGTTGTGGAGTCTCCAGTGGAGTGAAGCCAAAAGCTGTGCTCCCAGCACAGGGATCCCTCTCAAAACCTCGCTTATTGCTCTCACTGGCCAACGGCGGAAACCTAGGTATTGCCTTGGAAAAAGGGATCGGTTCTCCTCCACGTCTGTGCTTTTCTGTTTGCCTTCCCTGCCCGAGCTCCTTTCAGAAATATTACTGTTATTATTTTGCTCTGTAGAGTGGAAGTGGTTAAGTCCTTCTGCAAAACAAACCAGCAGGGGAAAATGCCCTTAGCACTTATTTCCAAAATCAGGTTTGTATGTGCATCGAAATTGAGGCTACAGGCACGGAACACCCTCAAACAAGCATTCAGCATGTGTCAAGCACATTGTGTGAAAAATTCTCAGCACACGCAACCTTTCAGTGCCGAAAGCAAGCGCGCAATTTTCTGTGTCGCTGTTTTTCCTCTTCCCTCAAGCAAATCACTGTTACCAGGCAGTAACATTATCTTTAAGCATCTTGCCATTTACTGTTTCCTTATTAGCATTCAAGCCCATGTGAGCACAATGAATTTGCAACAGCACAATGTTCTTTGGTCAAACTTCTGCAGAGTCAAGGCCAAAACACCAACAGAATTGAATTTCTCCCCTGTGCTCTGGTCCCAGACTAGCAGAACTGCTCCATTATTTTCATTATGAAAAAAAAAAAAAAAAAAAAGTGCTCTACAGAGACACTGATCACTAAGTGCTTTAATTATGCTGCAGAACCAACACACCAATAATATTTGCCCAGGTGTCAAAGCACCCTCATAATATATTCAAGCAGAAAAGCGCAGGTCACCAAAGCCTGGTGACCTCCAGCCACGTGGGCTGATCCTACAAGCCAAGTGCCAGCGTTAGAAACGAAGCACAGGGAAGGATGTGGAGGCTCTGCATGCAACAAAGACACCTGCGAACCAAAGGCATTTGGAAGTGGAACCATATGGGAAACTCCTACGCATTACAAGCACTGATCAGGTAAAGGCTGAATTCACACACAGCTCAAATTAAGCAAGGCAAGGGGTGCAGAACCACAGACAGGCTGCCCAGGGCCACCCAGCCTTTCCTTGAGCACCCCCAGGGACGGGGGATCCGCAGCTGCTCTGGGCAGCCTGGGCCAGGGCTTCACCACCCTCGTGGTGAAGAATTTCCTCCTAACATCTAACCTAAATCTCCTCTCTTTTAGTGTAAAACCATTCCCCTTGTCCTATCACTGTCAGATCATATAAACAGGAGGGAGAGCGACTTTTAAGTCCCCTTTAGGTACTGGAAGGCCGCAAGGAGGTCTCCCCGGAGCCTTCTCTTTTCCAAGCTGAACAGTCCCAACTCCCTCAACCTTTCCTCACAGGAGAGGTGCTCCAGCCCTCTGATCATTTTGGTGGCCCTCCTCTGGACCCGCTCCAACAGCTCCACATCCCTTCTGTACTGGGGGCCCCAGGCCTCGACACAGTACTCCAGGTGAGGCCTCACAAGGGCAGAGTAGAGGGGGACGATCCCCTCCCTCTCCCTGCTGGCCACCCCTCTCTTGATGCAGCCCAGGATGCCAGTGGCCTTCCTGGCTGCTAGAGCGCACTGCCGGCTCATGGCCAGCTTTTCGTCGATCACAACGCCCAAGTCCTTCTCTGCAGGGCTGCTCTCAAGGAGTTCTTCTCCCAGGCTGTACACACACCTGGGATTGCCCCAACCCAAGCGCAACACCTTGCATTTGGCCTTGTTGAACCTCACCAGGTTTATGTGGGCCCACTTTTCCAGCCTGTCCAGGTCCCTCTGGATGGCATCCCTTCCTTCAGGGGTATCAACTGCACCACTCAGCTTGGTGTCATCAGCAAACGTGACATCAACCCTTTGGCTGCGACCATCCAGCCAGTTCTTCATCCAGCAAACAGTCCACCCAAGGTGCACCTACAGACCTCACCACAACCACACCCTGGTTCCGACATCGTAAGGACAGAGTTACAGATAGACAGCTGTCCTGGGCAATCCACAGGGTGACTTACTGCCCCAAAATACTTCAGTTCTGATCCAAGAGATAGCAAACACCTTTAAGCACAAGTAGAAGTCCTAAATTGAAGGAAAAACCAGTGTTGAGGGCAAAGAGAAAAGAACCAAGGGGAAGGGCAGATAAGCTGAAAAGGGAAAATAGAGGAGAAATATTAAGAAAAAACAAGGTGAAAGCAGAGATGTTGTTAACAACAACAGTGATTAAGTCCCAGCTGTCCTGCGGGACATCAGCAAGAGTTAATGCACTGAAGGAGAACTGAAACAGAAACAGCCAATGAGTGAAAATGCCAGGTCCCTACAAGATACTGTCACAAACTCAGCAACAAGGAGTAAATGTTACCAAGAACATAAAGCATTTCCTTTCTCCGTTTCACAGGGATAAGGAGTGAAGCAGTTCAAGACGTGAGCGACGCTCAGATTGCTCTAACATACTCCAGAGCACATAAAATGCTATCTGAGAGGGAAAAAACACAAGGTACACGAGGGTAACAACTTCAAGCAGAGCTATTTACGAGATCTCCGCACAGCACAACGCTGTTTCAGTGTGACTGCTGGTAAGGAACAGAGCTGATTCTCCCTGCTGCCATTCAGCTTCGCTGTGCTCTCAAGAATTTGACTGGTGGCATAAATCCCCTCCTGGCAAACACAGAGGGACCAGCTGCAACAGCTTTGTCCAGGCTGGAGATGCAGCCACTTCAAGTCAAGGGCTGACTTCCTCAAAAAAGAAAAAGCAATGACCATTCGCTGTACCAGCTGGACCTTATCTACTTTACCTGCAACTGAAAAGCTGCCAAGCTGCTCCATCGCGCAGCACACACATCACTGTCTGCACTGTTCAAGCTGGCAATATCTCAGCCCTTCTTGTATTCCTCACCAAAGTTTCTGAACATGAATGCTCGGAGAAGATGAATAAGATTCTACACTAAATTAAATTAATTCAACAAATCACAGAAATCAGGCCTTCCTCCAGCTAAATGGTTAGCTTTAATTCACAGCCTTGTTACAATCCTTTTCTCTGCTATAATGCAATTATGTATGGCAATTAACCTGACATTTGCTTTGCAATATCCTTTTTTTAAAGCTACCTGAATGACAAAAAGGCTGATACCTGGTTCTGCAGCATGTTCCTGATCGCTCTACCCTGTATCTTATTTAAGATTCAACATGAGGCTTTGAAACCACGTGTAAGAGGACTGAGAGCTCTGCAGGTTGCAACAGCCTTTTCTACTGTCTCTCTTTCAAAATTACAAGCATTTTAAATACAGGCACCTACTTCTGATTGCTTTCACATCTGTGCACCAGTGCTACCATCAGGCAAGCAGCACAGAACCAGCGTGACACTGCAGCAAAACGGCAGCTCTTCAGGAAGAAGGAAGTTTTACGCGCAAGGTTTGAAAAACCTCAAGTTGCACCCATCAGATGTAAGTGTCCAATTAGTATCTGGCCACGACCTCCCATGAAAATTTAATTACTTATAATGTCTAATGATGTCCTGTGAATCTGGAAGAACTCAGATCTTGCTGTTTTAGTACCACTTTGCCCTTACTGACCGCAGTCATCAACACGTTTGCCACACCAACACGCCTCCTTTGCGGTTCAGCGCGAGTGCAGAACTTGTCTGCAGGGCACAGGAGACAGCACGAGCCTGCAAGCTGCAAACAGCCGTGCTGAACGTTTCTTAGGATATTCACATAATTACCGTGCTCACCACTGTCCCAGTAATTAGCGTTCACAGGGTGGATTCCTGCAGTGCAGCCTGTGGAAACGCAGGATCTGAGCCAGACGCAGTGAAACTAACTTAATTTAATTTAATTAAGTAAACCGTTACAGCAACTGCTTCATAGCCAAACCTGGGAGCTGAGGTCAGGTGCCTCCATAGGGAAGAAACTCACTTAGAAGCCACCAGCTGTTCCCATACAGGCAGAAGGCCTGCAGGCACAACCTGTGCTACAAAGCCCAGACCCTCGAAGCTTTTCAAGCCCCAGAATCCCAAAAATCCCTTGAATGAATGCTGACCACCTTTAGAGCGTGTACACGAACAACCAGCAGCCCACAGAGCTACAGCAGCACAGATACAAGGGCACTCTGAGGCCGCAGGTCACGTAAAGCATATGCTTTTTGAAGAGGAAATCCCCAAACAGTTGCTAATCTGGGTGCCTTGCCTGTTTAAGGTGTCCGTCATCTCCCAGCTTTTCCAGAGATGCTCCGCACCAGCCACATCCTCTGCGTCCTCCTGTCACCTGCTGCCTGGACATCTGTGCTTGATCATGCCTAAAATCCTCTACATTAGGCTGATTTTTTTCAATTATTTTTTTAAATAACTCACTTTCCTGTAATTCCAGGCACAAACGCCTCATTCTCTGGAAATAATTGCTTTAATCACTAGAAAATGTTTGTGTTTGCTTTCTTCCCCAGTGAATAGTTTAATACAGCTTTAAACTGGATTATATGCTTCTTACAGCAATGTCACATACTGTAAACCTTGAGCCCTTCACAATACACGCCCCTTCACCCAAAGAGATGCTACTACATATTCTCACACACGACTAAAAGCTTATAATAAGCATTTCTTAATAATTAAAACACATTAATAGGAAATTATTTCTACTGCAATCCACTTACTAGTTTACACAAACTGCTCCTTACTGAAAAGCACTAGGGCTCGCCCTGGTAACGCACGCTGGGTGGGAAGGTGCCTGCCTCACTGATGGAGCTCCGCTCTCAGCTTCTAGTTTCTGGTCTCAGTCCCGTGGGTTTTTCTCAAGTTCTGAACCTTTAACACTGGCTGCATATTAGAGACTGCCAGAACAATGCAATTCCCTTCAGAAGCTGATTTGGCTGCGAATCAACCAAAAGGCAATTTGCACTGCAATAAATTATCTCCTGTAGAGGATGAGAACGGCTCTGAGGAACACAAACGCAATGCCCCGTCACCGCCGTTATGTGTGCACGCACACGGATTTCCACGCAGATACTAACGCTGGCATGACTCAATCTTTGTGCTGCCACCTCCTCTGTGTAGCGTGCACTGTATTGCACGAGTATTTTGCTCTAACAAACAGCAGCACTAGTCTGTGGGCAGCATGCTCCAGCCTGCAGGTGACCTGGCTTCTTCAGAGACGCACAGCACCTACAGATGCAGCGATCATTCTCCTTCACCGAGCTGGAAAACAGCACATGGACGTGCGAAGAGCTGAGAGCTATGAGAACTATGTCCATACATACTGTTCTTTCACATGCAATTAGCAGGCACATCCTCACCAGCCTGTGCAGTCGCATGTCAGAGAGAAAGCTGCTCTGCCCTGCGACAGCTCTGCCGAGTACTGACATTCAGCAGGCAGTCAGCTTTCCCCTTAATTAAAAGAAAGCAGCTCACACAGCAAAGCCAAGCTATGTCAGAGGAAGCCTGCCTGCATGCTCAGCCAGCACATGGTTCTCCTGCCGGGCCCTAAGGCAGGAGACGAAGCAAAGTCTTCTGGCATGATACACTTGAGCTAAGAGAATTGCTTTCATGAGCTGGGGAGGCACTGGCAGGTGGCAATTTGGGAAGCCATCGTGCAACGTGTGGTGCACACCTTAACGCGTATCTTGGACAATGCACTGACTCCAGGCTGCAACGGGGCTGCAAACCTTGGCTCGAACCCACTGTGCAGCTCCTGATGCACAAGGGAATAGCACAGCTAGATTTCACCCTTTTTTTTTTTTTTCCTCTTTTTTGAAGAACACAAAGACCAAGGAGTATCAAACCCACCAAGCCCCACAGATAACACTTCGGAGAGACCTACTGCTCACATATAAGTGAAGCCCACCCAACAAGTGGCTTGATGCTAAAGCAGCTCTACCAGCTCCTGCTATTCAGTCCCACCAGCTGTACCTGGCCAGACAAATGCAACCTAACCACACACACCAGCTCAGGATACCGAAAAAACCCCAAGACCACAGCCAACCCTGCCTGGGTTGCAACCCAAATCCCACAGGTCACAAGGAAGCCAACTCCAAGCATTTCAAACCTCATCAGCTTGCATTTTAGTGACCATGGAGAAGTCTTCAAGCACTTGGAAACATCCACAGTGTGCCAGCAGGAAGAGCAAAAGCAAACCAGCATCCTCCAGTGGGTGCTGAGACCGAAGGTGCCAATGGGCAGCTACCGCCCTGCTCCACGGATCCACTTCTCTTGGAGGATGCTGCTGAAAGGCTTCAGACAACAAACTCCTGCTCGTTTGGGGGCAGTCAGAAGCAGATCCAAGCAACTTTAAGCTTACTAACTCACATGTTTATGTTGCAGCTGGTGTTCGGCCCGCAGCTGAATAGAGGGATTGTGCCGTGGCTCCAAGCTCAATGCTGAGAAGTCCGCAAGAATTTGCACTGCTATTCCTGGACCACAGAGCAAAGGGCATCAGTGTGAAATGAAAGCTGTGCTGCATCTGCTCTGGATCCCCAATTCACACCTAAAATTCAAGATGCTTCTAAGAGCCATCCGCAAATGAAAGGATAGAAACACAAGAACGATGTGCTGCCCCCTAACCCTGAAGTCACCCAGCACACAGCGGTATCTTTGACCATCTTGTACTTAGAGTGGATAAAGCAGGGCAGGAGTGAACCTGCTATGTGCTGCTCTCAGTGCCAGCACAAAAAAAAAGCAGCAGCAGCAGGTACATTTTCACCTGCAGCAAGCAGCTCTGGAGCATGATTCTCTTACCCGGTTCTCTATGATATTATCCTGGGTTTTAACAAAGCTTTTAGAGGAAGGAAAATATGCACGTAATTGGCTCATGAGGTCTCTGTGGGGTTAAACAAAAAAAAAAAAAAGAAAGTCATGCCTTAGTGTGAAAGTCATTTTCATGCCCCGCTTTCTCAGCTGTGGAACACTTCTTTTGGAAAAAAGTCACTTACAAGTATACTCTAGGGGATTTTTTCCCCCTTACAACAATAACTATTTCCTGTGAACTAGTGTTTGGAAACTCTCAGCAGGTTTCGAGGTTCAGTTTCGTACAGATAAGCATCCAAGGGTTCAAGTGTGTACCAAGGCTTCTTTGATCTACAAACCAGACTGGAAATCCTAGGAGAAAAAGCACTCTTGCAAGATTTCCTGTATTCCTAAATTTTAGCCAAGGTGAAAGAGCTTATTCCCTTTTCACAGCAGTTCCATGTTTTTACTTCCAGCCTCGCTGCCAGTGAGAGACACTGACAACAGGGAGGAAACCATTCAACGAGAGATCAGCGTGCACACACCTGGTGTGGAAGGACCCGCTCCTTCTCCAGCAAGAGCTTCAGCAGCTTGGTGGCCGCAGCACCACGAAAGGCAAAAGCCAGGGTCCAAACACCACGCTGGGCTCTATTAACACCATCCCGAAGGCGATGTGTTCTGAGCTGCAGGACTGCCTGCAGTGTCGTACCAATGGTTGTGGTTTGGTTATTTATAACGTAGAGATTTAACTGTTTTAACTGTTTAACTGTTTTAAAGCACGGAGGAAATTCTCCGTGGCTCCAGCGTGGCTTCTGGCTTTCCCAAACCTCTTCCCTTACACTGACCAGGCAACCATCTGTGCCTGCTGCTGGTCTGCAGTGACAGCATCGCCCTTCTTTCAGTACCACAGCTCCTGCTTAACTGGGAAGGTGTTTATGGCAGGGACGCTTGGATGTGTCTCAGCTAAGGGACTTTTTGACCTTTTGCTGCGGTGCCACCTAGAGAACTTTGTTTAAAGAAAGCTGGTTTAAACAAGCACAGTCTGACAGTGGCCTCCTCCAACCCAAAATGCCTGTTCCGTGCCTCCCACGGAGCAGATGTTTACTCAGGAATGCTCAGCCCTACTGAATTGGTAATGCCCTAGTTAGGCTGCTGGCGCAAGTTTCAGCATTAGTCTGTGAGTCCCTGTGCTCAGGGAAGCCACAGCATTATGGCATGACTGAGTGAAGGGAAGGATTTCCCCCACAGCTTCCCCTTGCAGCCCCTCTGTTAAAGGGGGTGCAAACAGCCCTGGAAACTGTTCGGCGTCAAGCCCTGAAATGAGCATTCTAGAGACCTCCTGGAGACCCCAGAAGCCTAAGGGTTGTTTTTTTTTTTTTTTTTTAGTAGTTTCATCAGACATATAAAGCACTGTTCCTTCAAAAGGTCAGTGATTTAATAAAACCCTCTGTGCTTTGAGATTTCATTTTCACTCCTGTGGGAAAGCTGGATTAGCTTTTATTTTACCTCATCTCCAGCAAGTTCTCTGTGCCTAAATTGCATCCCATGCACAGGCTGGAAGAAGAAATACGGCCATGGTTAGAGCAGAGGGAGAGCTATCTCCCTCCCCACATTTCAAGCTCTTATTTCAAATCTCCTTATTCACAGCTGAAAGCTTCTGTTCTCCCAAACTCCCGTGGACTCGAAGCACACAGCGAGCCTACAAACCTTCTTGGAAAAACAAACTGTTTAATTCTAAATGAGCAGAAATAGAGCCCACAAGACCTGTACAAATGGATCACAGCGCCCACGACCCCGAGCACGATGGATCCTCTCCCACCTGAGGATTCATGCCCCCCACCACAACCCATGGGACAGCGCACCGAAACAAGCAGTTCCGCGCTGCCGTCCGGATGCTGCCCTACCATAATCAAGGCAAAATGCCCCATGGGCTCTACACTCACAGTGTGCACTTACGGGAGTAATTATAGTTGCAAACTTCCAAATTTAATCACGTTTTGCCAGTCCAGAGATTTCCGAATTCGTGGCTATTTGGATATGCTTGGATTGGCCAAGTTTATTACAAACACGTGGAAGCTCTTTAGGTTCACAGGTGGAAACATTGCAAACAACTGCAGAGAAGCTGGAAGGGGAACAAATACGCCCACCTGGTTCGTTTATTTAAATACTGCTCATACAACTGGTATGGATTGGAAAATTTTGAGCAATTATAGTAAGCAGAGCAGGTTTCATGCTCGTGCTTTCTTTGCTGGCATTTAGTCTACACCAATGCATCAAAACTTGCAATGTCACAGCTGTCAACAGGGGCAGATGTCTTTCATTTCCGTTTTGAAAATGGATATTTTGACACACCCATGTGATATTTCAGCTACGAAGGCCAGCGGCTTACCTACACAGTAGGAAAAGTCCAGAACTGATGCGAGATCCATGTCTCTTTGTGACACAGACTTCCTGAAAATGGGAAGTAGAAAAAGGTGGAAAGCCTACAGCTGTCCAGCAGTAAGTACAGGGGGTGTTTCCCTGACGCCATGTGTAGTTTCAAGCCAGGGCTGATGGCAGCTCCTTGCACAAACTGGCCTTTGCAGCCCAGGAATGCAGCAAAATGCTTGAAGCTCACTGCAAAACACCTTCCCAGCCTATGCCACCGCCCCAGCAAACCCCCCAAAACATGCAACATGTCAGCCAGACAACTGATCTAACATTTTCTTCCTTATAGGTCTCACTGGTCTTCAGCAGGCCAAACATTCACTGAACTTGGTTTTCAGTAAAGGTCACCGACATTCTCCAGGTAGTTTTTTTCTGACTGATGGTCTGCCCCACGGCCAGCTGTGGGCTCCGTGCCCATGGAAATGGAAACGTATGATCCAGCACCCAATCAGTACTCATCCCCGAGGGCAAGGATGGAAGTGTTTTGGGTCTTGCAAGACAAGAAGGGCAGCATGGATACTGCTCCTCACCCTGCCCACAGGAGGCACTGCTGCAGGAGGCCGCTGCAGAGCAGCACCCAAACCCTTTGAAGTCTTGCTTCTGGAGCCTGGCAGACAGCAGAGCTGCTGGGGAAACAGAAGTCTAATAACGCGTTCCAAAAGTTGGCTGTAATAGGTTAAACAGCCGCCAGCCTTGCCTAAAAACACAAATGAAACATGGCTCCAAATTTCACAGGGAGCTGCCTCCACTCTGTTGACGGAGTTAGACGTCAAGTCAACTTTCTGGATTAGCTCGCCCCGCGTCCGCTCCCCAGGCAGGGCTGGAGCGCGGCTGATACCGCAGCAACAAAGGCAGAGCAGAACGGCAGCATTTAGGAACTGACAAACGTGCCCGGCCCGCAGCGAGGGCATCGCTGCACTAAACGCTGCGCCCCATCAGGGTTTTACAATCCAGCGGGGTCACGCTGTCTGCAACACTACAAAAACAAATTTAATCTTCTGGCAGCTGATGAACATGGAATATAAAGCGCCTCAGTAGGTTTGCAATTCAAAAAACAACCAGAGTTGGAACATTTTAAATCACTCTGGCCACAGCATCCGCTGCTTAAATCCGTCTGAGTGAGGAGCTGATCTGCACCTCTCGCACAACAGAGGATTTGCTCTTGCATAAAACCACCGTGGGCCAGATCCTGTCTTGGCTGTGGTGATACAGGCTCAGGAAAATCAGCGCTGGTGCATCAGGCTGACTCGAGGTGCAGCGTGGTAAAAACATATGAATGCTTCTCCAGATCTCATGGGTGGAAAAGGTAAGAGGAATTCCTCAACAGACCCCAGGAAGGTTATTGGGAAGCTCTACAGCCTCAAAGAGACATTTGGAAAACACTTCTTTGCAGACCGGAAGGGATATCTTAGAGAATAAGGTCGCAAAGCAAAGCTTCTCCCATCGTGTGCTCACTGGGGTTTCATGGATGGGAGGAAGATGAAGGGGAATCTCCGTGCCCCAAAGCTCCGAGCTGCACGCAGCCAACACCAGCCGTGCTTTTAGGACAGGATTTAGATCAGCCAGAACCCAAACTGAACCCCACACAGGTCTCCTTTCTCCTTCATGCAGAAGGTAGTTGGACACAACCACAGAAATGCCACGTCCCCACAACGGCACCAAGCCCTCCCAAAAAGCTTTGCCTTCCTTGTATCGAACCACAGTGACATGAACTTCATTTAGCCGATTTCAAAACAAAACGTGGAGTTAATCGCTGCAGCCAAGTAACCTCTGCCTCCTCCAAAAGCAAGGAGCTGACCTATCACACCTCCAGAAAGGCAGCTAATTGCTTAAAATACATGGGCTGCTGCTCAGGAACAGCTTGAATTTTTTCCATCTGCAGTGAAAACCATCTGTTCTGCATGGTGGATTTCATGGCTTTTCAGGTCCATTTCTAAATTGAAATGGATGTTTTAATGATGAAAAATGGGGAGCAGCGATGAATACTTCATTAAAGCACATTATTTCCCTGTCAGACTTGCATTCTTTTGGCTGTAAGCAAAAATAATGTCTGAGCAGAGTTAACGTCTTGGGTTATCAGAACCGCAGATGCCTCTTGGTATTGGATTGAACAAATCAGTTATTTCATAACCTGCAAATGAAAATGATTCAATAAATCAGAATTTTTTTCTTCTAACAAAAAACAGAGTTTTCAAGCTCTTAAATTACAGACCTGTAATGCAAGAGGCACTGAAGAGACAGCATTCATACCCATCTGTTTTCAACACACCACTTCTACAGCCACCAAAGCACGGTCAGACCACTGCCAGGTACCGCCTCCCCCTGCAGCCCCTTTTGCAAACTGTAGTTAATTATTTCAGGGAGACGAGAGGATCTCATTCCCTATCGTGTGACGAGGAACGGCTCGCTGCAGAAAACATTCACATCTATCACAAATAAACACCCACTGTTTTTCTATAACGTTTCTCAGTATATTTGCCAATCGCCACATATTTTTGGACTGAAGCAAGTGTTTGCTCAAGCATAGAGAAATGATAACATAAATACCCAAACAGGGCTTTCTCTTGTGCTCAGGCAATTTATTAAACCAACGAGACATTTCAGCATGGCACAAAATTGGAAGGAGTAAGGGAGAGCGTGTTAGAATTCGGAATAAAATACCCAAAGCATTCAAAACCACCAAGCATCAGGAAAGAGGCGCAGCTCCTTGGGCACTCTGCTGCCCAGGCAGCCTGGGGTAACGATGCTCTGCTTCTGCTGGAACACGGCCAGGAGTTTCAACACAAAAGCCCTCAGAGTCCTGGGGACATTCAGTGAAATTAAAGCAAATTAACACGAGACAGCCAGACACAGGACACAAGGGAAACCCTTCCAGTGAGCCCTCCTCCTGCTGAGCTTATGGGAACAGCACTTTAAGCTCCTCAGGAGCTCAAGAGGTCTTTGGAGATATCGTAAATTCAGGCTCCGTCTTCTCCTCAGAACACGGGCCACAAAAGCTATGGCTGCACCATCCCCAGAGCTAGAAACACTGGGGAGATGCTATGCTACAGGACCGTGATCCATTAAAAAAAAAAAACCAGCTACTCCCATTCCACTGTAGTAGGAAACAGGATTTAACAGAGAAAATTTCAGCACGTACAGACCAATTAAGTAGGAGGAATCTTCCTGGATTTCTCCATTTTTACCCAAATGGGGAAACGATGACAGAAGAGATTTGGGGCACTCATCACGTAATGAAATGGCTTTGAAGCAGTAATGCTTTGCTTGCTCACTGCCTGTTTCTTTCTTCATAACTAATTGGATACTGAAGTTCCAAGGTGGCATTAGCAGCCTCGAAATCCTCACTATGAAAACAGCCTGTTTATCCCTCCTGCACCTTTTCCCAGCAAATTAATCCCACTGCTGCTGCTGCCCAGGTGCTGCACTGGGATGTCCATTAGGCACTGTGTTTCTTCTGTTTGTTCCCACAGCACAAGAGATGGGGAATTCCTAACGAAGCAAGCTCTATCCATTCACAGCCCTTGCTCAAGTCTGAGGAAACCTGACTTCATCTGTGCCTCTCAGCCCCACAAAGCACTTTTTTTTAAAAAAGACCATTTCATACAGCCACAAAGGGGAGGCTGTGAGTGGATTACATCGAAAATATGGAAAAGCTTTTCATTGCAATTGAAAATATTATTGCAAGGCTGACGGCCAGCGCCAAAGGCAACGAACAATACGCGATCCGATTCCGCCGACCGGGCCGCCCGGCGCCTTTGAAACCAGGTTTGGCATCGATATGAAACACGTTTCTGCTGGTTCAGGGAACTAGAAGCAACGATGCAAATTTAGCTTTGGAACCAGATGCAAAGGACTTGGGGTGAAACATCTGCCCGTCATTAACGCTGCTCTGCAGCAGCAACCCAAGGGCTGGTCCTGCAGGCGACCCCGGGGTGTGTTTATCATCACTTCACACAGTAACTGCTGTGTTTAACTTGGATCCAGACCTTGAATATTCTAACAGGGTTTAAAAGCACAGCTCAGAGACAGACGGGACACAAGGATTTTCAGTTTGGGTTTATTTTCCTTTCGGTGAGTATGTGCCATATATAGTGCTCCTTCTAAACTGTGACTTTGTCCATATGTAACAGAACAAAGAAGGCAAGATTCAGAAACGCACGGCGCACCGAACAGCTCAGTGAAACAAGAAGAACAAAAGGATGTGAGAAAATAAATCTGAAAGCACAGCTACACTAAATTCTACCTCTTTCTTCCAAAAAATAGATGAGCGAAGTGAAATCCAGAATAAAATACTGTCTGAAAAAGTTTGTAAAAGCTCAATTTTTAAGCACGGAAATTTTAAGCATGGAAATACAGAGGTATTTTGTTCAGCCTGCTTTACCGCTCTGAACAGCTGCAGGCTTACATGCTCCAAGTGGATTCGAGTTTAAGACACCCTTCTCCCAAAAGCCCCCTACATCCACTCAACAGACAGCCTCTTCTCTCTGGATAAGGGAGGAAGCACTTCCATGCAAAACCCAAGGAGGCAAGGATACCTGAGACCCACCATCTTTAATTAAGTGTTAATTAACACTATGGTTAGACTTGCTGCAGCTGGGGAAAGAACAGCTTTGGGTAACCAGGATGTAAAACAAGCCCAGTGTCCGGGAGGAGAAAGCCAGGGGTGCTCCAGGAATCCCTGTCCCAAAGTCATTCGTTACCTTCACAGGAGACTACCTGCAAGTCACAGTGGTCCGAAGCTGGGGCGTCACCTTCAGGAGCAGATCTTAGCGACTTCCATCACTTCTGGGAGGTGCAGACATGCATTTATTATTAGTAAAAAGGCCACCGCCAAGTCCTTCTCTACTAGGAAGAATAACTAATAACAGAAGGCAGCGACTGGAGCGGGACAACAGGGGACGAGCTTTGCCCACACTCAGTCACTGGAGAAAAGTCCTGAATCACAGAGGATTAAGCACTGCTTTTGACTGCAATGCCCATGGTGCTCTCTTCATATGTACAAGGAGAAAAACACCACCAGCAGTGCCTGACCACACCACAGCCCGAGGGGGCTGCCACCCAGCTCCATGGCTTCTCCTTTTCTGCAGAAGGCAGGAAAGCTGCAAAGCTCAGGCTCAGTTTGCCACGTGTTTCTGTTAATGATACCTCTGTGGAACAGAGGGGCTTCATGCTCTCTGTGGCATTTCCATTATTCTCCCTCGTTCTGTTGGCTGGCAGCAATGCTATGCGAAGTTTCTCTCCTGCTTTTTTCCCTTCCCTAAAATTGCATTTTTATTGCTTTCCAGGCTGGAGTTCCTGGTGCCTGATTTGTCTCAGAATGAGGCTTTTTGACTAAAAAACATGGAGAAGAAAAGGGATCTTTTCTATTAGCAGTTGAGGTCTAACTCTTTGAGAAGGTTTTCTTACTTAAATTTTTCAGGCAGCATGCTATAAAACAACTTCTTAGGGTAATTATAATGAATGGGGACAGACCACGCACAAAATTACTTGTTTGCCAGGGGGCACTGGATGCATCTTTGTGCAGGTTTTCGAGACCCTGAACCTCCGTAGCCTTCCACAGTGAGATAATTTTAGTGCCAGACACAGCAAGCCAGGCACGCTTCCCAGAA
>VXAV01008018.1:0-19139 GCA_013399715.1 Alectura lathami | reverse complement strand
CCCAAAAAAAAAAAAAAAAAAAAAAAAAACAAATTAAGATTACACAAAATGAGTGCAAAGGCTGAAAAACAAGAGAGGTCTTGATCAAACAGTTTATGGCATTTTGGACTGTGAATGCAAATTAAATAATATCAGCGACCTTAAAAATGAACCAAGGGGTCCTTGGAGGCATGGAAGCAGAATAGATGGCTTTTTTCTCTGAGGCTGAGATAATGCTTGGACTGGAGCTTTTTAATGCATTGTTCTCAGTAAATCCAGTTCAGGGACAAAACTCCTGGAGAATATTTGATTTCTGGCATGAAGACTACTGTGCTGAATTAGAATACTCTTCTGCAGTAAGTTACATTTCCAAGGCTTCAGAATGCTGTTTTCTGGAGATTTGGACTGCCTTACTAACCATTTTCACGGGTGATGAGTGAAAAATAAAGGAGGTTGTTCTGAAGGGTGCTTTATTTTTCTTTCTTACATAGTGGCCATGTTTTGTTTCAATTTTTCCCATAGGAAACTGCTGATATTCGCCATACTCAAACTGTAGAAGAAATGTCAACAGATGAGACATGGAAAAAGCTTCCACCCTGCTAAAAGCAATTTTTTCCTGCATCACATGCATGTGTTCCCAAGAAATCTTGAAACCTAAGCTGTCCACATATACTCCTCTTACTGTGATCCAGTACCAATAGTGCCCCCTAACAGGGTCTCTTCCCAGCAATGTGTCCTGAGCTGGATCACTATCTGCCTGGAAAAGGAGACCAAATCTGCAGCATTTTGGGCAGGAAGCAGAGAACGCAGACCTGCACCTGGCAAGGAATTTCCCAGGACAGCAGTCCCAGCCCAGGGCTTTTACCTACCTCAGTCTCATGGGGAAAATTGTCGGCTTTTCCAAAACCTTGCTCTTTTTTGCACAAGGTGACAGTTGACAAGGGCTCCGTCTTCTCAAGGATGACTGTCCCTTCCTCTTGGGAACAGCTGCACAAAGTACACTGCTGAGTCTATAAAACCAGTGGCTCTGGAAGCCAGACATTTCCCTGCCCCTCTCAGGCCAAGATAGCCTGGAGCTGGGTCACTACGGTGTCACTGTGCAGGAGGAACAGCAGCCGTGCCCTGGAGCAGCGCTGGCACTGGAAGGAACACGACAATGGTTGGCTGGAGGGTCCCTGGGGAAAAACCTCCCAGAGTGGCTCCCAGGGTAATTTAGTAGAGACAACTTCTCCGTAAGACCGTTCCTGTTCCTAAGAACTACCCAGCTCTCTCAGCCAAAGAATCACAGTATGGTTGGGTTGGAAAGGACCCCAAAGCCCCCCCGGCCCCAACCCCTGCAGTGGGCTGGCTGCCACCCACTGGATCAGGCTGCCCAGGGCCCATCCAGCCTGGCCCTGAGCACCTCCAGGGATGGGGCACCCACAGCTGCTCTGTGCCAGCTACAGCTTCAGTCTAAGGAAGAAATATAAAATAACACGTAACAGTTTTTAAAGCTTTTGAGAAGAAGCAGCTATAAGGAAGCTGAAGACATGTGTTTCTAGATGGCCCATACGCACAAAAAAAAAAAAAAAAAGGATGACTTCTCACAGGAAGGCTTTCTAGAGTTGCCCTCTTCACAAGATACTGACCATTGGACACCCTGCAGAAATGACCACTGTCACAGAACCCTTGTACGGAACTGGCAGACCACTGACACTGGCAGTATTACAAGTCCTGGCCTTTTCTCAGCTTCCCTTAGTTTTGCACAACAGAATCTCATAGCTGGCATACAGGAGAAATCCATCAACCCACAACTCCCATAGTTCAAAACTCACCAGTTATTATGAACTACTCTCAGTTCTGTCAAGTGGCATAAAAAAAGAAAACTCAGATCAGGAAGTATGTCTGCAGAATCTAAAAGTCTTTTTCCCTCCCAAAACAGGAGCATTCCCCCATCAGTTGCTGTGCTGTGTTGTCTGCCTAGGAATGTGCATGACTGTGAATACTCACAGAAGTGCACACTGGGTTTTGCCCATAAAACAGCTTAAAGATGCACTATAAAAACATTTTGTGTGCAAATCCTATTGTTTTACTGTCTGAAGCCTGCTCACTGGAAGTAGCTTTCCTTTCACACATCTGGCTCTACGTACATCTCTCCTTGGAAGTCCTTCCATGCTTTCGAGACCTCAGTCGTTGCCCTGCTCCTGCATCGATCTCAATGCCAGGTAAACAGCATTCAACCAAAACCCCTAGCCAGGGTTTGGCAGCTGGCACAGCAGCTCACAGAAGCATGGGGGAGTGTAACTAGACAACAGCTACACAGTTGCTTTCCAGCACAGAAGTATCAAAAATAATATTCACGCAGGGGGTAACTTTCAGTGCCAGCTCCAGACTTCTGCCTGTTAAGGCAACCAACCACTTCACTTCCTTGCAGAGAGGGAGATGATTGACTTTTCATTCTGAAAGGTCCTGAGAAAGTCAAAAAATTTTAAAAAAAAAAAAAATCATGTAAAAATTAAGCTGGGGTGGGCTTCACGGCATTGGATGGCCTGCATTGACATGCACAGCAGAGGCGAAGCAGAAGAACATCACCACAACATAAATAAAGGACCCAAACCTAAACAAGGCACCCTAAATAAAGCACTGCAGAGCAGCTGCATGGAAACTCCAATAAACTCCACCAGAAGTGCTCGGACTCAGACCGTATCCAAGCCACCCAGCTGCCTGGAAAGTCCTGTTCCCAGACGAACAGCTTCTGCCTCTGCCTCCGTCATAAAGATGGCACAAGACTCTCCGATCCCACCACTAAGCACACGGGAAGATGAAGCTCAAGCAAGTCTTCCCTCAGGCACATCCCCAAATTTCTAATGGCACAGAGGCCTGGACAAATGTTGCTGACGCTAAGGTCGTGTAAAATTTACACAGGAGCTCAGGCAATGTCAGCAATTACCAGGACGACCTCGAGGCTGAGAGAGAAATCAAGAGCAGAGAGAGGCTTGTTTTTCTGCAATAATTCAGGAGCAGATGGTGACTTTTGTTTAGACCTTCTGAAGAAAAAAGTGGCCTTGAAACAGGCAATTTACCAGCTTAATTAACATGATATTCAGAGGAATATTACATGTCTAAAGCAGGGACAATTCCCAAGGCCCCACACAATCAAACCTCAAGAAATTTGTTCCATGTCTTTTTGGGCCACGAATCCAAAGCTCCCAATGCTTCACTCCCTGTGTTTTCCAGCTTCATGATGCAGTGAAGCCAACCGAGCTCTGCTTCTCACTGAAGTCTGTGTCTGAAGTCTGTGTCTGAATGCTGCAAGTTTTGCAGCTCTCAGCAGAGGCTGAGCCCACTCAGTGCTCCACCTGCACTTTGGGCGCCTGCGGGTAGAACCAGCAGCTCCTCCACAATGCCAGTAGCTCCGCAGAGCACCGCAGTCCCACTGCACTGAGCAGCCCAGCAACCTCCAGCCGAACCCACATTAAGGAGAGAAGTAGAACAGGTCAAGATCTAGGAAGCCACAAAAAGAAGCCACTCGATATTAAGCACTCAGTGACGGGTCAGAAGTCAGCAGCATCGCGTTCACAGGAGCACACGAGTCAATTTGTGGCCAAGTACTCGAGCTGCTGCAGAGCTCCCTGCGCAGAGCACTGCACTGGAAGCACTGCTCTCCTCGGGTGGTTCTAAGCTGCACAAGGGCAGCGCAGCCTCCCTCTGCTCACAGGCAGCATGCAGGCCGGCTGTGCTCCCGCGTAAGGCGCGGAACAGCGCGTTCACACGCGGGTGACATTTCACAGCCTGTGTCTCCATCACCCTCCCACCCAACACTTTGGCAAAGGCAGCATCAAGCCCGGACTGAGGCACGTCAGCAGGAATCCAAACGCTCTGCCTCAGCTAGAGGATGGAGACAGACCAAGAGCAATTCAGCTGCAGACAGAAGATAAACAATTCTAACCTGTGCATCCAAGGTAAACGTAAACGACTCCTTTATGTGCACTGAGATATGGCTGAGATTTCTTCAAAGCTTTCTCGGGCTGCTGAAAAAGCACACAGAATCACAGAACGGATTGAATCACAGAAGGCACATGCAGTGTTGACTTCCAGCGCAGAGGTGATGCCAGGACGCACACGAAATAATCCCATGAGCAAACAGGAGACGAAGGTGACACCCACTCTCCACCACTCACTGCTGAATGGAAACCACAAGGGCTGGCCTTCCAGGAAAGAAAGGAAGAGATGTTTGCTCGTCTAACTTAAATCACGTACTTCTTTTAGTGTAATGCTGCTGGGTTTGGTGATATTTACACTGTGTTCTCACACACTGCTTCACACAGACGTCCCAACAGCGTATTTAGCTAGAAGACTTCCATGCCCAGGGCGATGCATCTTCTGGAAGACTCAGCACAACAGCACTGCTGTTAAATGCACTTATTTAGAACTGAGCGCTTCATAAGGGCGATGCCGGTAGTTCCACTTCTTTTCAGATGTATGGCCTTGTTTTTATCATTCTGCACAGCTATAAAGAAAATCGCTCAGGCTAAATCTCCCTGACCATAAATGCAAAAGGAATCAGGTACTTGATGAGTGTTCAGCTACAAAACTGCACGTGTGGCATACCTAGGCAAAACTTAAGCTGTTGCAGACCTGCAGGAAAAAAAAATACTGATTTCTGTCACCAGCTGCCAGCCGTCATTAATCACATCCTGCTGAATGAAAACCTATTCATTGCCATCAACATATATTCACTCTGGAATGGGAGAAATGTTTCAGGTTAATCTTTTTGACAAAGTATTCGATTCAGTGAAATAATTTGCTCTGTACAGCCTGGATCCCCAGTTAGCATAAATGCGAGAGGCTCGGCTGGAGCATATGAAGTTGCGCTGATTTATATCATCTGCTGCTCCAGCCAAAAATTTTGCTCTGAAGTTAGTCAAAATCCTCGGGGAACCCTGGGACATATTTTCACATGTTAATCTGATGATGTGCTTGGAGAGGCTTCCAAATTTATTTCAGAAGACAAGCTGAAAAATGCCTGGTCATGGTATCCTCTAAAACAGAGCTGTGAGCAGCCAACCTGACCTTTGCTTGGGTGTATTTTAAGGACGAGAGTGGCTTGGGGAATACTTAATGTCTCTGAATAAACATATTGAGCTGGAAATTACACCAAAACGAGAACACATTACAAATTGGCCGTGTGTTTCAGAATATTGTGTTCATGGTGTGTTCTCTTCAGACAACAGGACAGCAGGCATAAAAGTGAGGATTTTGGTCTTGAAATTTTCTTTCTGAAACTGAGCGTTACGTGCAGCGCAGCATCGCAGCAGCAGAGCCCCCCAAGCTTGATGCGCGCTGCTGCCTGCCCCTATACCAGACACTACTCCTGATTTCTCCGGGCTCAGAATGCCATTTTGAACATCACTTGGTGCTAAAACTGGTAAATTCACAAAGAAAGGGATGCACGCATTGGTCCTGAGTTAAGCTCTCTTTCTTTTACCATTTCCAAACTATTGCCCTATAACATTTAAGGGCTTTTTTATTATTAATTTTTATTTAAGTTCACCTACAAGAGCCCAAACTTGCCCTTACACAGACACAAGCCATGAGGTCATAGAGCCACTGGAGCAACATCACAGGGCAGAACTGAAACACTCCGAAGCCTGCCAGCTTCAGCCACCCGGACACTGCTGGCTAAGCCTGTCCCACCTCATCCTGGAAACACTGGGATTTTGGAGATGGTGCTTTGCTCCTGGCCCAGCATCTGCAGCCCTGCCCCGTGAGCTCATCGGTGTGCTGCTGGCTGCTGTTTTACAGTCCCTGAAATGCCAAAGCTTCATCTCAAGGATAGAGGAAGAGGGCAGCCAAGAGCAAGCACCTCTGCTTTTGAGGCCATTCCACATTTCCTATCCCATCTGTAGCACTTTGTGCAAGCCCCCAGCTTGCTGCCAACAGGCAAGCTCCCAGGGCCAAGCTAAAATGATCGTCACAGCACTGGAGGTACCGAATAAACCAGCCAGGCTCGGCACTGCAAATCCCTCCAGACACAGCATGGTAAAGAGGATTTGGGGCTGTCACAGCGCAGTTTGTAAGAGATCATGGAATGGTTTGGGTTGGAAGGGACCTTAAAGATCATCTAGTTCCAACCCCCTGCCATGGGCAGGGACACCTCCCACCAGACCAGGTTGCTCAGAGCCCCATCCAGCCCGGCCTTGAACACTGCCAGGGAGGGGGCAGCCACAGCCTCTCTGGGCAACCTGTGCCAGTGTCTCATCACCCTCACAGGAAAGAATTTCTTCCTAATGTCTAGCCTAAATCTCCCCTCTTCCAGTTTGTGGCCATTACCCCTTGTCCTGTGGCTACAGAGATGGTCACAGCAGGGCTGCTCACTGTGCCATGCAGCAAACAAACACCGTGACTGCTTATTCAGTTTGACCTCCTATGATAGCAGCAGTAAAAACTTTTTTCTTTTTTTTTTTTTTTTTGCAAAACAACATTGTTTTCAATATTATTACAGAGAGCCCCTAAGTACCTTCTGTAATCCACGTTACATTAATGTAGGCTGTAGATGTACGCAGCCCCAAAAAGCACTGTCACAAAGGAAGAGGTAAGCTTAACGCCTGGGGCAGAATCCGTTTCCTCCAAGAAGCAACACCTTGCCAGCCTTTTATAATTTATGACTACAGATTAGTTTGCTCCAGAAGACAATGCTCAGCAGCACGCGTTCCATGATGTCCTAGTACACAGCAGTAGGGAAGATACAAACATTTTAATATTTATTCCTAGAGATGCTGTGCGAGCCAAAAGCAAACAACTCTCCCAAGTACACAGGTGATCTTTTTCTGGCAGCACAGCAAAACGCTCCTTGCGCAGGGAAAAAAAACACAGCACAATGCTGACATCCTCTCCTGTAAGGCTGCCTTGCTTCTGGGTTAGGAAGCACACACAATTTCCAGGCCTTGCCTTCAAAGCTTTGCCCATGCGAAAAAAAGAGAAAAAAAAAGATTAACACAACTCCAAGACAGCAAAAATATGAAGGAAATTCCAGAGCAAAACACCACTTACAAACCTCATAATTCTTGTGCAATTCAATACTCAGAGGTAAGCAGAAAGGAAATAAAATGAAAACCTCCATTTGGTGCAATCCAGCTATAATCATAACCCTAACTGCCACAATTATTTAGTGTAGCTCAGAGTCCTCCAGCGTTTTTTCAAGCAGCAAGTAGATCAAACCCTGGGATTTTTTAACAGAAGAGCTGATTCATCTTTCTGTTATTATTTTGCCCTTTAGCAAATTATTATACAGATTAATAGGAGGGCAACATCAAGCTGTGCAGCACGAACTATGCCCAGGCTCGGAGAAGATGCAGAGTGTGGGAGCAGCGTCAAGATTTGCATTCTTGCTAGCTTCTCCTTTCATCACCTGCAGTTTGAGAGTTCTCACCGTGCATGCTGCAGCTGGGTAGTACCTTGGCCAACCACCAAAACAACAACAAAGAATTGCCACAGAGACTGAAAACCCACTGCTTCCGCTGCTGCCCGTGGTTTGTGGGGCCGATGGTAAGTTTAGCGTTTGATGCATGTGGTCCTCTCCCATCTCAAGAGTCTTCCACGGGAGGCTTGCTACCAAAAATGTTTCTAGCAGCCATCAAAAGAGACAAAGGCAAGAAACACATAGGGGCAGGCAAGAAAACACAATGGGAAGCCAAAGGATCATGGAAAACTGAAAGGCAAAAAGCAACTAATCCCAAAAGCACTGCTGGCTGCAAGCCTGCGTGTATGTTTTTTCATAAGCTGGATCTTCTGCCAGTTAAGACACAACCAAAGGCTGTGCCACCGCTTCTCAGCGGTCAGTGTCTTACTTCTGACACAACCATCACCCTGTTGCTTCTTTGATCCTCAGACTTGCAGGGTCAGAAAGGAAAAGTTAGGGTTGGGGTGAGCTTTTCTGTTCGTTTCTTTTAAATATATTTTGTTTTCTTTAAACTGAACATGCAAATCTGATCATCAGCTGCTTAGGCAGAAAGAGAGCAATTATGTCTGAAAAAGTGTAGCCAGCAGTGAACATGCATACAAAGTAACTCTGGAGTGTAAACAAAGCTGGCTTAAACCATTCCACTTTTTTCCTTTTCATTAGTTTGCAGAGATTATGCTCAACTCTTTACTTTTTAATCACATTTGAAAACATCAATTTTGTATAAACAGTCCTGATTTCAAGTGCAAACAGTGCTTAATTAGAACTAGCAGGGAAACGATTTTAGGTCCTGTGGAAAACGAGTGTGCTCTCATTTCAGGCAGAAAGCAGCTCTCAGTGCAAGGAAGGGGGAAAAAATCCCAAAGACGAACAACAAAAACACGCAACCGCTGCTTGATGTGGACGGAGGTTGCCTCAAACTCCCAACCTCGAGGCCAACGGAGAGGTGAGAAAGGGCAACCTGGCCTGAGCGGCATGCCCCGAGCACCGAGCCCCTGCCTCTTCTGGGGAGCCCAGCAGAGGCAAGTCCAAGGCGGGACGCAGTGCCTCTCCCTCTTCACTGCCACCCGTCCTGCAGCCAGCAGCCGCCCTTGCCACCCTGTGTGCTCAGCTACTGAACAAACCTGGGTTGCTGCAGTCTGTAACAAGCTCTTGTGCTCAGCACTACAAAAATCTCCCCTCCACGTCCATCCTCCAGCATCATTACTGGGGCAAAAAAAAAAAAAAAAGGGCTGTGTCATCCAAACCCTCTAAAACACCCTGGAGGAACAGAGGCTGTCTGACTCGGTCCTGTATGCAGCACAGCACCCCGGCCTCAGCACAACAGGCAGATATGCAGACAGAAAGGGGACCTTTGTCCCGAAACTCTCCATCTATCTTGTGTCCTCCTGGCTGTCCTCAGTGTTGGCCATTACCCTCTGCCTTGTAGCGTCATTTCGGGACGCTCGAGTTATCTGAAGAGTACGAATCAGAGTGCACGAACACAGCTAACCTCTTCTTCTGAAAGTTTCCAGCGATGCAGCATTCGTATGGGTCAAAACAGAGCCAGCCAAATTTCATCTTTTATTCATCTGACTACCTCTAACTGCAAAAGAATTGTGGAATTGAAAATCAAAGTTTGGTCAGACCCAGGAAAGCAATTCTAATGCAAATACCAGCAGCTTGGAGCAAGCACAAGGAAATTCAACACATGGACACCTAATTAAAACAAAAAAAAAAAGATTAAAAGAGGTGTCAGAACAGACAAATAACAGAGCAACCTGGTTCAAAACATTATGTCAGAAGCTTCAATGAACCCGCTGTACAAAATGAGCAGGAACTGAATGCTCAGAACAAAACTTCACCAGATACCTGGCACGATGGTGAAGCTTCACGCTCATGCCCTGCAATCTCTCCACTGGGGCTTATCTAAGCCAGAAAACTCTTTCTGTGCACCTCCAGAGATTTTCTGTGCACCTCTGCACGAGCTCTCTCTCACTGGGAACACTTGAGGCATTTAGCAAGGCGAGCTATCATTTTTCTCAAACAAAATAAGTCTGAATTGGTGAGATTTACATCAGCATAATGCCTCTGCATTGCAGGAGATCTCCATCTGGTTGCTTCTCTGCTCTCCCCTCTTCAGGGGTTATCAGTACGGTTGCCAGGCTCCCTTCAGAGGGAAATGCTGCAATTCTGGACTGGCGGCTCCGTCTCTTCGCAAAGCCTCGCTCGTCCTCCTGGAGCTTGATGAGGTCATTGTCTCCAGCGCTCCCAGAGCGCAGAACAGACCAGTTTCCAGCACTGCCTGCATGCTAACAACTGCCTGCCAAAGAGCTGTGGGGATGGGCAGGGGGGGAAGCTCCTCATCCCCAAAAGTTTGGAAATGTTGAGGCTTCACAGCTGGGGTGTGAGATGTAGGATGCCTTCACACGGGAGGCGTTACACACAGCACTGTGACGGTCTGAAATGCATACGTGTCCTTCAGTTCCTCAGAAGGCACTTGGTGCCAGCATCCCAGAATGACTTCAGGTGACAAAGTGGTTCCTGGCTCCACTCTTTCTGACAACTCAGAGAAAGCAGAGGAAGGTTAAAACAAAAGCTGGCATAATCCAGAAGGCAACAGAGCTCCTCACTTCGTTCCTGTACACAGACCCGAATTTCAGTCCTGGCAAAGCAAATGTTTTCCAGCTGACCAACCCAATATATCCCCCTGTGGACTTCTGGCTGCACACAGTCTGCTTTCCCCAGATATACTGCTTCCTCTCCAGAAACCAGAAAGCATTTAGGCAAAACTAAGGCACAAAGTCCCTATCGACCTGGCAGGACATGCTGCAGCCCACTGCAACACGCACGAACTGAAGCGCAACCTCAGGAGACCGGATGTTAGAGGTCACAGAGCTCCATTCACCAGAGGAGAGTCCCCCGTACAATCACAGAGTGACTGGGTTGGAAGGGAGCTCACAGCACCCCAGCCCCATCTGGGGGCTGGCTGCCACCCCCCAGCTCAGGCTGCCCAGGGCCCACCCAGCCTGGCCTTGAGCACCCCCAGGGATGGGGCACCCACAGCTGCTCTGGGAAGCCTGGGCCAGCAGGCATACACTCACGTCATTTTGGAAACTCAAGCTCTGGTGCTTTTTGGGGCTCTTGGCTCTGCCTGGCAGGCCGTCAGCCCTGGTTTCCTCATACTGCTACATCTTCAGCAGCCAAATATTTATCAAAACTGACATTTTGGAAGCCATGACTATTTAAGAGTATACAGCAGAGAAGGGACAGTGACTTAGTTACACAAACATCAACTCAGCTTCCTCCATCCTCCCTACGCACCCTAAACTGAAAGCTGTCTCCAAAACCACATCCAGCCATTTGCCAGATTTGCAGACAGCTCACCAGCCTCTCTCCCTGCAGGAAAAGCCAGTATATTTCAGTTAATGCACAAGACAAAAGTCCATGTTTACTGGAAAAAAACTGGATATGAGCATCTCCAAAACAAAATGCCACCAAACATAACAAACAGCCTAATAATGCCTCCGTATCTTATCACCATCACACATAAGCAAAGCACAAATTTCCTGCTAGATCATATTCATATACAAATCCACTTAGAAACATGAACTCATAAGCATATGGTTGCAGCTTGCCACACGATTTTTTTTTTTTCCAAAAGGGCACAAGCCGAGCATTTTGAGCATCTTCTGAAAGGCTGAAATTGCTGCCAACTCAAATCTGAATCAGCTATTAAACACCTCTACAAATTACCTTGATGTCAGAAGAAAATAAAACATCCAACTGCTCGCCAGAAACGTTAGAGAAGATGGGATGAATCACAGCCAGACGCTGCTGCTGGGGATGGAAAGCCGCAGCCACGATGCGGTGACGTTATCAGACATGGGGGACAATCACCCACCGCCTATCTTTTGGTAGCTGCTTCTGAGAGGTCTTCAGGTCTAAGGGTCCTGTGCAAGTGCTATTTATTTTTGGCTGAGAAAGCATCATTCTCACCTCATCAGCTACTTTACCTATCATTAAGATGCAAGCTCCTCTTAAAGCTTTTTTTTTTTTTTTTTTTTTCCTTTAAGAACCCTCCAAAAGAGTAAGCAAAGGTACATACAAAGTCACAGCCAGGCTTTCTTCCTCACACATGAAAGATGGAGAGGTCCTTCAGCCTTCCAATATTTTCAAAGCCAGTTTCCTGTATCACCTTCAAACTGCTGCAAGAAAATGCCTTTCTGCACCTGTTTTCTCTCTAAAAAGGTTGTTTCCTGACCCACTCAAAAATGCAAAGCAGGTAACGAATGACAGGAACAACAAGTGTTTTCAGACTAAGAAATAGGAACCCAACGGGCAAACACAATTGATCTGGGGATGGAAGCCTGGGGCAGAAATAACAGGGTGCAAGCCACCTCCGTTCTTGAGACGGCAATTACAAAGGGTATTGCTGGATGGCTTTTAGGAGGCTCCTGCGGAGCCAGGTGCTGGTGCAGGCCCTGTGCCGTGGGGCAGCCGGTCCCCGCGACACCCATTCCAGGGAAGAGCTGATCTGCACTGTCAGATGGGCGCACGGCGCCCACGTGCACCACAGACAGGGCTTGGCACGTGGCCTGTCGCACCAGAAAGGAAGCCAAGATAAGGGAGCACGAGTCCACAGAAGAAAATGTTATTTCTTACTGAGCAAAAGACACTTTGAAGGACAATAAAACACTCAGCCACTTGCTGCTGCTGTAGGGTTTGGTTAATAACGCTTACCAAAACAAATGGGATGGTTTTCACCTGAATCTCTGAGGAAAAGACCGTGCAAGTGCCTACACGTTCACTCCAGATTACTCACAGAGGGGGCCACGGACCAGTTCTCGGTCTGCAGATCGCTCAGAACAGATGCCTTGAATACTTACAACCTGATCATATTAATTCGGCTGTGCGAGCGGGACCGGCTGCTTCTACAGATAAATGTCTTCTTCCAGCCAAGACAGGTGGGTTTTGTTCTGCTGCTTTTAATCTGAAATGCAACCTCCTTGCTCCTTGAAGCACTGGGCGCCAATCAATGATCAAAATCATTTTCGAGGTTATTAACCTGTGCTGGGGAGCTGATGAGGACCGTGCACATCTCATGAAATGGATTCCTCCGCTTCGCACAGCAGCACAAACAGTTATCCACAGGCATGATTAATGCACCCAGCGCACCAGCGATTGTTTCGGCTCTGCTCCTGTTTTGGGTTACGGTGTCCCTTTTGCTGAGGCTGTTCTTTAAATTAAGCCAGCCTGAGATTGCCTTGAAATGCAAATTCTTAAGGCAGCTTAGCAACAACAGCTAAAGGGAGAACAATTACGATTAGGGAAGGCAGAAAACAGGAACCAAAAAACAACAACCTCCTGTAAGTTTTCTGTTAAAACTTGTTAACATTATCTGGCTGCTCTTGTGCTGTATAAATTATGCTTTACTTTGGTGGATGCTGCTGGGCAGGAAAGCTGGGAAGGACGTAATTGTGCAAGATGCTGTTTTAGTGCAGCGTGGTGGAAAAAGCCCAGCTCTGCATTCAGTACTTTGCTTGCTGGATGAGAAAAGCCCTTTCCAAGTTCACTCTGAAAGTCTCCATCACACCAGAAGCTGGAGCACATCATGAAACATCTCCCAGTAAGAACCACGTAGCAAACTTCCAAGTAACTACCACTGGGGCAGGAAAGCTGAAAAGGACCAAAAGATACAGATATCCTCAGAGAGAGATGAGTTAGCCACAGAGCTAAGAGGTCAGAAGTCACGGGTAAACTTGTTAGCTACACACCAGCCTGTGCACCTTTTCCATTAAGCAAAGCAGACTATACCTTCAGATTCTTCCTTCGAGTGACGAGCGCTCCCCAGTCTCTCCTGACCTTTTGCCTGCCCCGCAGCACCTGACAGGGCACGCTACCGCAGTGATACAAACGCAGTGGCTGCTGTTGGCAAGTGAAAACAGCCACCTTCTGCTCAGGTCATCTCCTAAGCCAAATGCCAATGGAGATTTCTGCTTCTGGTATCATTTTAGTTCTCACAACATTCCTAACTTCAGAAAAAAAGGGAGAGCAGTCTCTTTGTGATGGGAAGCACTGAAGAGGAGCTGAGTTGCATCCCACCAGAACTCTGTGCAAAATCACCACCTCTTAACAGGGTGGGTGCAAACTCACCTATTTGCAGAGCAGGTGGGCATTAGGCACTCAAAAACCAGCAAGTTAGCTCTGGTTGACCCGTAAAGCAGATAAAGGCCATGGTCTTCTGGCCTGCAACACTCCCAGCCGCCCATTAAACTACTGAGACCAACAGATTGCAGCAAGGAACTACTTTAGAAAACCAGATCACTCTTCTCCTTTTCCCAAGTCTCTTTGACTTCATGACATGGAGGACTTCAACATCTCCAGGAAAATCAGGGCATTTTGATAGTTTTCAGCTCTCTGACTGCATGACAGAATGATGCCAGAAATCAAAGCAGTCTGGAGAGAGTCAGCAGTAATATTTTAGCACATCAGCAATCACCTGCCATCAGATCGCTAACATTTTTTCCTCATCATGCCCTGACACTAAGCTTAGATGTTGAACAGTTCAGTTTGTGCCTGCTCCCAGCCATGTGTATTCGGTCATCGTTAGGCTTAGTGAGGAGGATGGGAGGGAAATAGGGGGAAAATGTTGGTAACATGCTTTTTTCAAAAGAAACAAAACAGCTATTAAGCCAAGAGCAGATCCAGTGCATTACCTTTCTGGTTCTAAAATGCTGCTTATTCAGAAGGCTACACTCTAAGATTTTCAGGAGCCCAGGAAGGACATCCATAGAGGAGCAACAATCCAGTCTCAAAAGACATCAGCGACACACTCTAAACATCCTGCACGCAGGAAAGACAGGAAGCCGAGCGCCACAGAAGGAAATCATTCAGCCAAATGAATAAAACAACCATTTTCCACAACACATGCGTATTTGAAACTACTCTGTACCTCCGAGTGCCCCTCTCCCCACAACGTTTAAAACCAAACGGGGACACCGTGCAGACACAGACCCCACCGCCGCGCACGCCCAGCAGAGCTGCTCCATCTCAATCGTCAGATCTCTTCTTGGCTCTGTGCATCTTGTGCTCCTTGTGCACGCAAGAGCAGAATCGGCAGCCGCAGGTGCTCAAGGAAACAAACAGCTCATTTTGCCTGCGTGAAGCCTTGTACTGTGGAGCGTGAGCGTTCCCAGATTTAGCCCTGAGAGCTCATAAATAGCAAATGTGCTCAATGTACACATCCAAAAACTATCTCCGTAGCTGCCAAATGAAGTAAAACTCAATCTGGGATCTTAAAGAGAAAAAGAAGAAGGCTTCTGAGGTTGCAGAAGTCAGGGTGGAAGGGAGCTGGTTCCCTGCTCACAAAACTTAGCGGAGCAAACAGGTAGCGCTGCCCTGCATCGGTGAGGCAAGCAGATGACCTCGAAAGAGGCTCAGCACAGCTGCTGCCTCACCCCAGAGCCCGCTGCTGCCAGCCAGTGAGCACAGAACTCCCCCACCAGCACGGGACGCACGAAGTCAACTCTTGCAGCATCCGCATGCATTAGTTATGAACTTCAGAAGAAGTGTCAAGTGAGCTATGGCTGTGCCTTTTTTAGCCTGCCCTGGTTCGTGCAGTGAAACTTTCCCTTCTGTGATCGCGTTTAAATCGCTACCACAGCTTCGAATAGCTGTTTTTTATTTCCTTCATGATTTTATCTGCAGAAGAGAGGGGTTTCTGGTGTGAAACCATTAACGTCAATCTACAGAGCTGTTCATTAATTGACAGCAGAACCGAAACACGCTCCATTAGCAGCAGAAATAAAAGCACAATGACCCCACGCCTGAAACCCAACGGCATGTCCCCCCACGAGCTCATCTGAGAAACAAAGAGGCGGCACATGCAAACAGGCTGCCTCCTTCCTCTGCCATTCAGATGAGTAACACTTCCCCATCCACTGACATTTGTCACCGTAGATGCTGCAGCTTCCAAAGGGGACAGGAGGGTGATTTGGGAACAGTCATTTGCTAATCGAGTAACAGCACGGGTCTAACTCAATTCACTGCAGCACGCCTCAGAACAGTTCTGTTCCCAGACAGTCAGATTAAATTTATTTGCAGATTTTTTCTAGAGGTGACTTCCTACGAGAAACGTAAATACTGCATACTTATATTTTGTAAACAACCCTTTGGTGCTAAGGGTGGATTTGCAACGGCACGTCCACAATCTTCTGCCTTCTACATAAGGGTCCTTCAGCCTTTATCGACAGCTTCAGGATGTTACTCTGGGGAAAGATTCCCTGTGGCATTTGGAAATCCCCAGTCACCCCACAGCAGGCTACGCAAACAGGCCAGAGAGGCCAAGCCCCCTACACAGGGATGGCCGTGAGACTGTTCTCTACTTAACTTTAAAGGTAGATTTATTCGGGTTTAGGAAAACAGGCAAGGTTTATGGGACAGCCTGCGAGCTAAGGCACATTGTGTTCACTGAGGATCCGGTCTGCGAGGCCAGCAGTGGGCTCCCCTCTCACCAACAGCTCTGTAAAACGTGGTTATGGGCAGTAACCTCCTAAACAGCCACTGTCCTGCTGCACATGTATTCCCACTACTTTTTGCCTACCGAGAGCATTTTGTTCATCTATTTATTTGTGCTTTGGCACAAGCTTTCATTCTCCTTCACTTTAGTCGCGTTATCTGAGGACAAGACACTAAGACAAACGTTCACCCTGCTGATCACCTGACTGCAGTAAATGCCAGCACTACGAGCAGGCACGGGACCTGACTCCCGCAGCTTTTAGATGGCCACTCACCGACAGATGGGGCTTTGCTGCTTTACGTCACCTGAGGACCTGGCTCCAAACGCCACTTCGACCAAACCCAGGGGCTCGGAGCACCCATCCTCCAGCTTGTGGCCCAGCAGACGCAGTTACAAGCCTGAAAGAACACCAGCTACTTTCTCCCCGGTGTAACAGAGGATGCCATGGATGCACTCCAAGGCCCCAAGTTCTCCAGACTTCTGGGGGAAAAACAGAAGTGAGCAAGAACACACACTTGGCTCTTTGGTTCGGCAGTCTCCTTCCCAGCAGGTTTGCACTGAGAAATGACTGCTTTGCTTGTTGAAAGACATGTAGTTTGCAAAAGTAAGATGGAAAATTGAGATTACCACTAACATTTAATGGGGCAAGGCAGCAAGGGAATCTGCTGGGACATCTCAGCCCTCTCCAATGCTTCAGCTTTCCCAACCACCAGCAAAACACCTAAGGAAATGAAAATGCTTGAATTCCCCCACGATCTGTTCAAACAACAGAGCACAAGAGTAGGAAATAAATTATCCCCTGAGCAGCAGTTACGAGCAAGGTTAGTCCTGCAGTGTTAAGCATTTCCAGCCAAGTGGGGTCTGTGAAAAAGGCTTGTTTTCTTCCAAGAAGGAAAACAACATTCTGCAGATAGCTGGCAACTGATAACAAGCAGGAGCTGCTGATGAAAAGCAGAAAACAAACTTCCTCTCTTCTCATTCATCATGCAGCCCATGAGGTCCAGTTGTTCCCTCCAGATGAACATTACCAAGAACACCACCTTCCCTTATCTTGCACTGCCTGGGAGTAAACACATTCCTGGGTAAAAAGTCTTCCATGGTTTTAGTCCAGTCCAGATTTCAACACAAGAAAGCAGGGATAAAGGAGATCTCTGGAGATAAGTTGTTATTTCAGGGCACGCCGACCACCCAGCTCTAACTGGAGAGTGCCTGCCCCATGGATTACTCCAAAGTGCATTGCCTCACTGGAAAACTACCAGGCTTAGGGACAAAAATCATCCCAGGGTCCACAGGAATTTTTTCTCAGGGCTGCTTGCACCAAAACTCACAAGTTATTCACCACTCAGTGGTACTGTTAGAGCCTGTACCACAGAACGCTCTTTCACTTCCTACTGAAGATTTTTGATCTTTGAACCTGGCTTCACTCCTCCAGTGGAGACAGCTGCCACAAGAGGACACAGCAAAGAAGGCAATGTTTGGGGCAGAAAGGGCTCATTTAAGTCAGGTTTCACCTAATTATGAACACAGTCCTTTCAAAGCTCTCCATCCTCCCCTGAGCAACGAAAGAACTGGAAGGGCTGACGATGAACAAGCCGCAGCACCACGGACGATTAGCTTGAGGAAACCTGTAAGAATACATCATTAGCAGAAGAGAATACCCCACTCCAGCCAGAAAAGGACTTCAGGCTTCCTCCTCCTTTCTGTCACTTCAGCAGTGACAAACAGCCCCCTGTGGATCTCCACTGGAAGGATGCAACTGCAGAACTACACCAGGATTATTGCTTTTCCAGAGCTGCATCATCTCAAACCTCAGCTGCTGTTTTTCTTTGTTAATATGAGAAGGCCTACCCAGTGTTATTTCATGTTCTGGTCGCTTCACAGAATAGCTGTTTTCGTCAGAACTGAGAGGTTATAAAAATGTTTAGCAAACGGATGGCAAACATCTTGTTTATATCAGTTTTTCAATCTTAAATTTCTATGTATTCAGATGGCATTTAATTATCATCTCTGCCTAGACGTGCTATGAATAGCAGCTGCTGGGAAACATTGTAATCTCCATTATTTTAGAAGAATACAGTGCAAACATAAATCTTCCAGATACTGAGATGTCACATCAATTTCCTAAGAACAAAATCCTCCATTTTCCTTGCGACTTGTCTGCAGGGGACATAAAGTTTGAGACCAGAACTAACAAATTAAACCAAAAGAAAAACAAGAAATCTTAAAGCAATCCCTTCTGCTCTGTTTCACCTGATCTGTAACTCTGTGCTTTGCAACCTGAGTACTGGAGACCCTGGATTTCTATAGACCGGAAGTCCCTTTCCTTCCCAATTTCCCTGTGTTTATCTCCTTATTTTGCACCACAGATTATTGAAAGAAAAAGATCTGACAAGGCAGAGATGGCCTGATTTTCCAGATTCCAAGAAGTCTCTCTCCTTCCCCAAACTGTCTCTTTGGAGCTCTCTTTATGCCTAGAGCAGTGAGAGTGAACATGGGGCTCTCTTTTTTTTTTTTTTTTTTCTTAGATCAGCTTTCAAAGTAAACAGGCAATCCAAAATGAATCAAGCCTAACAAAAGAGAACATTCTGCCTCTAATGTTCCTTTAATAATAGTTTGGATTGCTAACACTAGAGTCTTTCTATCTGCATACACAGTCCAAATTATATAGCCATGTATTTTAATGGGCAGAAACAAAGGTCACAATCCAGGCACTTTCACATATGCTGTTATGATGAAAAGTCCTTTTATGTTACATTTCAGTTGTGGGAGTTTCAATAAAAGGGAATCATGGAACAGTGGGGGAGACAAGGACATTTGTGCCTCCCTTTTCAGCTGCTATTAATAAAATGAATGAGGCTTTATCTAACCAATTTATTTTGTAAATAAAACCCTGCTTCAGGACAAAAGCAGTCTTTGCATAACTGCTGAGAAACAGAAAAGTAAATAGCCCATCAAAAACCCCGATCTTCTGTGATGAGAAAAACATACATTCCATTACTCTTCCTGTACACCAGGAACTTTTTTTTTAATTATTTTATTTATTTTTAAGAGGTTACACCTATGCATCCTGAAATGCCTGTACACCAATGCGCGCAGCACAGGGAACAAGCAGGAGGAGTTACAAATCTGTGTTCGGTCAGGAGATTATGACCTGGCCGCAATTACAGAAACATTGGCTAACTTTGGCCTTTTCAAGCAGCTGCTAGGGGAAGTCCTGTG
>VXAV01008017.1:24262-56919 GCA_013399715.1 Alectura lathami | reverse complement strand
CGCGGGTGATAAGCTGCCGCCGCTGCCGCCACCATTGAGCACCGGGGAGCTGTCGCCTCTGGCCGGGGAGAGGCTGCCCTCCCGGGAGCCCGAGGGCGTCTGCCGCTGCGCTCTGGGCCGCAGGGTGCCCCAGCGGCCGTTCACGCAGGGAGCCTCGTCCGCGTTCCTGACGGGAGACTGGGAGCGGTACTCGCGTGTTTCGGGGAGCAGGGCGGGCGGCGTGGCGCTGATGGGAGAGGGGCGAGAGTTCAGGCTGGGGCTGAGCGGGGCTCGGCCGCTGGGAGCCTGGCTGAAGACCACGACGCACTGTCCCACCTGGAAGAGGGGAGAGGCGACGGGTTACGGGCTGCTGGCAACGAGGGGAGGGAGCCGGAGCAAAAGGGAAAGGGGTTTGGGGGCATTCGGAGACCGGAGAGCCAGCTGCAGCCAGACTCACCCTGCAGGCAGGATGGCACCACAGCTCCGGGGCCCCGTGGTCCTCATTCTCCACCTTGAGCGGCTGCCACGTCCACGGGTTCGTGTGCATGTGCAGCAGCCAGGCGTCCTTGAAGAGCTGTGAAGAGAAGCACGGCAAAGTCAGGGGACCAGCTTGCTGCCAAGATCATCCCACAGGGGCAGGAAGGGTGCTGGGCAGCTGCCTCGCTGCTGCAGACGCACGGACAGCGACCCGGACTGGGATCTGACCACCCAGGGGTGACCACACCCTAACTGCGGCCACAGCCCAGTCCCTTCACCCACAGCTGTCCCACCATGAAGTCAGAGCTTCTAATTAAGCTCAGCGAGCTGCTCAGATAGCTCCCAGGGTGTTTTTTCTTAATTAAAGGCAGCTCCAGCAGTAGGGACAGCTTCACTGGTGAGTCTGCAGTGTGGGTCCCAGGTCTGCAGGACAAAGAGGGAAGGAGCCCTCCCGCTTCCCAGCCAGTACCCAGGGCTCACAGGTAACAGCAGGACGCGTGCCCGTGCTCCCTGCAGGATACTCACTGCGTTGGGACCACCGCAGCCACCAAGGATTAAAATGGTTTCGTCATCTATGACAATCTGGGGGGGCAAAGAAGAGTGTTTCAGGCCCGGAAGGACACAGAGCTGTCCCCCGTGCTTTCAGCAAGGTCTCCAGGTGCAGGCAGAGCTGGGTCCCAAATGGCTCACAAGCCTGTCCCTCTTTTAGAGGAGAGCAGTTACCCTTCCTGAAGCTCTGAACAGAAGACTCAACACTTCCCCACCGAAAAATGGGTGAAAGGAGCATCTGGGAGGCCACAGGCTTGTAGCAACGCGTGCTAGGTGCTGATGGTGCCTGAGCTGGGTGACTCCCACAGGGTCCCTGCCCTGGGCACTGCCCATGACCCATACCCAGACCCATGGATTCAGTCACCTGAACCAAGAACCAGGAGACCAGAGCAATTAAAGGGGTCCCAAGCCAAACCAGCATGGGATAACGCTTCATTGATCCTGAACGCCACGGGGCATGACAGCTGTTCTTCCCCTGATGGCTAAAACAGCAATTTGTTTGCTAGAAATGCTCATTACAGCTCTGAGTCATGTGCAAGACGCAGCGCGGTATCTACCTGAGCATTAGGGAGATTAGAGGTGCAATCTCACAGAACAGCTGGCGAGAGAAAACAAGGGCCTGGCGGGCAGAGCCAGCACAGATAACTAACTCAGAAATCAGGCACTAGCTTCCAGGAGAGCCACAGGGAGCTGCCTGGGAGCTGGAAATTCAGCCGTGCCTGGTTTCTGTCTGGCATATCTTTGGCAGCGTGTGCTTGCGCTGTGGGAGCAGGGTCGGGGAAGGAGAGCATCACCTGAGACTGGCCGCCTCGTGGGTGAGGGCTGGGCCCGGAGATGTTTGGCTTGGACCAAGCCCACTGCTCGAGATCCAGCACCCAGACGTCGTTGCTCCTGCGGGGATGAGAAAACAGTTGGAGGCTCAGCTCGAGGTCCCAAGTAAGCACCCGGCCACAGTGCTCTCCCGCTTCCTGAAGGTACCAGGCCCTCTGGGTCTTTAACTGCTGACTCAGGGGGCAGGTTTTATCTCAGAAAGAGTTTTCTGCAGGCTGGTGCCTCCAGGGAATTTGCCCCAGGAGGCGAAAGGTGCAGCAAGCAAGCCAACAGACCCTGCAGGAGCCTGCAGTGAGCACCAGCCCATCTCTGATCTCAGGCATGAGGGCTGGCAAGGTGAGCAGAGGATGATCTCAGACTGCTCTGATCAGCACGCAGATCTGCAGCCTTCCCACACGCCTCACCTCCTCGCTGCCCCGGCTCAGGGCACCGCTGAGTCATGCCGCGCTGCGAGGACAGCCGGGCGGCACACTTACCTCCAGCCTCACCGAGCTGAACAGGGTCTCTCAGCCCAAAGAATCCCTTTCTAAAGGACCACCCCAGACTCCTCACTTGCAGGACCTGTCAGATGCCTTTCCCCCAAACTCACATTTGCCGAGACCCTAGCGAGCCCCCGAAGACGATCATTTTGTCTTCGATGACGCAGGAGGAGTGTCCCGCCATGGGAGGGGGGCCGTGGGTGGTCACGATGCAGTTCCACCTGGGGGAACAGGGAGGCATTCAGCACCGGGCCGGAAAGGGCGGTGCTGGATGAAGGGCAACACGAGGAGATCCCACGGGCCAGCAGAGTCCTCGGGAAGGCACTGCAGAGGGAAACCTCAGGGGAAACCGACACAGATCCAACTGGTAACGAAACTCATTAGAAATACTAACGTGCTGAACGTTTTTAAAACATGAGAGTCACAGGGCCAGGCTGGAAATATTGCCCCTTTCAATTAACTTTGCCCTGACTTATTTCCAACGCAGCTTAATTACAGCGTTCTAACGACCCTGCCCGAAAGTGCGCTGGATAATTGACACTGCTGATTATTAAAAGTTCTCAATGAAAGAGGAGAAGGAACCATCGCTGCTTTGATACAGCATTTGCTCCTTTCTCACACAAGCAGCAGTGAGAAAGTGTGGTCTAAAACCAGCTGAATGCTGTTTGAAGGGAAAATTCCTGCCCTCTCCTCGGTCACTGCTGGAGTTGTACAGACAGAGACTTTTCTAAAGCAGCACAGACACCTGAAAGCCTTCCCCTCAAAGGGCCACAGCAGCCCTGAATTTTGGACCACCACCAAAAAGCAAAACCTCCTGGATTAAGGCTTTCTCTCTTGCTTTCCTCAGAAAGTCCTCAAGCTCACAGGCAAACGAATTATGCACTGAAAATATTCACACCCAGACCTCCTGCCTGCCTGGAAGACGTTCCAACGAGCGCCGGGGTGGTGCTGGCAGGTTTTCGCAGGGTGAGTCTGGAGCAACACGGAAGCAAGCACCGCCCAGGAGGTGTCAGACAGCAGCGTGCTCAGCTCTCCGGGCCCCAGCAGCGATGCCTTGCCTTTTCTTTGGTTCAAACAGAGCCTCGCAGACACGCCGGGATCAGCCACACCTTGGAAACCAGGAATGTGCACTGGTTCCCTGTCCCTGCCGGCCCGTCGCACCCTCCGGCAGCTCCCCAGCTGCGCTGCAGACACATTTGGCAAGGATCAAAGGAGGTGTTTCCAATGCAGATGTCCTCTTACCAGTTTTTGGAGGGCGAGTACGTATGGATTTCATCGAAGAACCTCTCTGGCTGGTGCAGGGGGTAAGGGCTCGGCCGCGTCCACCCGCCGAACAGCACCAGCAGGTCCTTGTAGACCACCAGCGTGGCCCCAGCCTTGGGCGAGGGGTACGAACCTGGGCAGGGGCAGAAGAGGGGAGGGTTAGGAGAGCATCCTCAAACAGAGGCACCAAGCCTTGCATGGATTTCAGCGAAGCGCGGCGACGTGGAGGCTCCACCTTTGGAAAAGAGAAAAAAAAAAAAAAAGCAGAAAAAAGGCAAAATTAAGAGCTGGGAGCCTGGGAAGAAAACTCCTGCCAATTTGTGTCACTGTAATTAGTAGGAGCCTGAAAGCACACTTCATGTATGGCAAAACATCTGTCAGTCACCGGCAGGAAATTACTAGCTTTCCACCGTATCCCCTCAAATTATTGCTTTAGCACTGAATAAAAGCAATAATTACCTCCAAATTCCTACTAACTTCTCCCCAAGGACGGAGCGGGAACGAGCGCTAATTCCAGCGCATCCGGCGCCGCTGCCGGCGGATCGCTCGGGAGCTCGCGGCACCGCCGTGCACCGTGCAACCCAGAGCGCTCTGCTGTGTGAGCGACCTGTCGCTCCCCCAGCCTGCATCAGAAACCAAGCCACGGCCTGCTGCAAACGACACGAACCCTGCCTCGCTGCAGCGTTGGGGGACCCTGAACCGGGGTGACACGGCTGAGCATCCTACGGCTGCAACCAGATTCCTCCACCTCTGCGCTTTTCAAATGATCATAAAGACATCACCTGAAAGCATCACCCCCCAAAAAAGGGCCCGGGGGCAGCCCAAGGGCAGGGGCATGCGGCCGCAGAAGCGCCGTCGCCCTCTCCGAGGGGCTGAGACAACAAAGCGCCCGCTCTGCTCTGATGTCCTAACAGGACTCGGGGAAAACATTTTTAGCAGGTAATGACATGCAGAACGGGGACTATTTTTAAAAGAAACCAGAGCAGCTATTTTAAGATGCTGCAGCTGAGGAAAGCAATGCGATTGTGATGGGTTCCAGGTGGTGGGTGGGGAAAGCCGAGCCAAAAAGCACCCCCAGGCCAGCGCACAGGGGGTGGCAGCGGGGCCCCGAGCCGGTCGTGAGGGACAAAGCAGACCGTGCTGCTGCTCTCAGGTCTGCAGCCACGGGGGAACAGGGGAACAAAGCCGTTCAGGAAACGGTTCTTGTGCTAGGGCACACACATAGCGTGGCCAGGAGTGTATCTTTAAAGACTGAAGCACCAGAAGAGGGTCATGCTTGGTTACTTTTTGCTCCCAGTCAAATTCCAGATTTCCAGTTTCCCTGGCGGCGTGCGCTCCTTTCACCCACAGCAGCAGGCTTCCAGCCCTGGCAGAGCCTCGCAGCTACGCTCCCAGCTTCGGGTGGCAAACTGAGTGCTAGAAAGGTCTCTGCCTGGTTTGGAGAGAATAAGGAGGCTGGGCTCACCCAGGCAGGGTACCCCCGGGTGGCACGGGGGCAACGCAACAGGTCAGGGTGCAACAGGGACACCAGCGTGATGTCAAAAGTGCGGGTTTTAAATTGGGACGGGAGTTAACTTTAAACAAAGGGGGTTAGCTGGAAGCATCCCAGTGCCAACTGGGAGGTAATTTCAAACAAGTTTAGCTGGAATTGTCCCGGTGTGTGTCGGGATGGGGTTACAGAGACAGAGCAGCACTTCGCACCGAAAGGCCCGAGTGAGAAATCCTGTCTTCCTCCTGCCGTAACCTGAAGGTCAGCCCCTGCCTCAGACACCCTGCTGGCTCCCAAAGGAGTCAACAACCACCAGGCAAACAGCCCAGGGCAGAGCTGGCCCTGGTTTTTCAGGAAGCTTTGTCTGTTATTGGAAGCTGCGCGGGTGGAAACCAAAGAGTTTCGTTCTGGCAGGCAGAAAAAAGGAGAATTTCCCAAGCCAAGGGAAGAGCTGGCCTGGCCAAGCCCCTCGTAGGGGCTCCTAGGGGAACGGTGACGCCCAGCACCCCGTCTGCTCCCAGTATCAGAGCATCTCTCCTCTGGGATAAAAACCGAAGCACGCAGACGGTGCAGCGCAATTAACTACTTCTAAACATAGAAGGAAGCATCTCTCCACAGCTGAGGCTGTGTATTCAGTGGGGATGAGGGGCTGACAGCCAGTCGGAGCTATTTTTTTTTTTTTCCAGCTGAGGGATTTTCCCGGCTCACAGAGCAGATCCATGCTTTTCAAAAAACAAACAAACAGCAAAGACCTCCGGCTTCCGCGGACGTGTGGAAGAGAAATGCCAGCCCCTGATTGCTTCTGACACCAGCTCTGACCATCACCTATTTAGGATATGTCCTTATAAGCAGTTTTTAAAGCCCGTTTATTCAGCCCTCTAATGCCACTGGAGCAGCACGCGCAGAGATCAGCAGCCACAAAAGAAAAACCTTACTGCAGGGGCACGTGTAACACGGATTTCCAGGCTAGCCTTTTACCTAAGTGGAACACAGCCCCGAGCAGCTCTGAAAGGAGGGCAGGCAGAGAACATGGAGCGGAGCTCAAAAGATGAAAATAAAAAGGAAGGGGAAAACTGCACGGTGCTTTTGATGTGACGGGATTTCACAGATGAAAGAATCGGTTCAGATCGATATCGCTCTGGGAGATGCTGTAGAAGAGTAAAGCCACGCGTCTGCACCAGCTCAGGGGTGAGGGGAAGACACAGAAAGAGGTGTACGAGGGAGATAAACATTGTGGGATTTTTATTAGGGCACACTTGGCTTTCTGGAGATAGCTTAGCAAAGCGCTGCTCGGGATGGATTTCTCAAGCATCCCCAGCAAGAGCTGATGTAACACTCGATGGACTCCAGCGCGCTGACGGCCGGCATCACAACCCGATTCCATCGACCTGAAAGGACAGGGTAAACGCCACCAGGCCCCCAGTTTCCAATTTCAAAGGGCGAGCTGAGAAATTACAGCAAGCTCGCCCAGCAGCCAGCGGATTGGACGCAAAGGAAGCCAAGCTCCAGGTTCAAAAGCCGCCCACGAGCTGCACTGCAAACACCAGGAGCAGTGCCGGGGAGGCTGGGGGCTGGCAGCAGCAAAGCAGCAGAACCCTCCCCTGAAAGCTGGCCTCTCCACAGCAGCAAATTCCATGTGCTCACCAAGTTATACCCTATCACACGGAGGCACTAAATCTTGCAGGTACGTTATCAGCGGAATGCATTACTCCAAAGAAAAAGCCAGAGAGATGCTGAGCCTGAACAGCCAGACGCCAGCAGCAGCATTTGCTGGTAACGCGGCGTTTTCCAAACTGCAAAGCCAGGGTGCTTCAGTACAGCCCGGCTGCAGCAGAGCAAACCTTTGTGCAGGCTTCTGCTTCGAGGAATTTGCGTTGTGCTTACAGAGAATTGCAAAGAACGGGTCAAAAGCAAACTCCTTGTAGAAGGGGGAAGGAAAAAGCAACCCAGCCGCCAGAAGTCCCAGCAGAAACAAGGGTCAGCAGGCCACGAGGGCAGCTTGCGCTCGCAGCAGCTCTCGGGGTGCTCCTGCTCTCCTGGTGGCTCGCTGTCAGGGTTGCAGCCCGCGTTTATCAGCCTGGCAGACTCAAAGGAACCAGACTGGGAGCCCTAATCTGGAAACCGCATCCACCCCAGCGCGTTATCTGCCGCAGCTGAGGCTTCACCCCGGGCATGCCACGCGGTGCGGAGCGCAGCTTTGTGCCGCCGCTGGGAAGGTCACGTTTTGCCTCGCTCAGCGTATCCTGAAACTTGCCCGACAGCGTGAAATCCCCCAAATCTTTCTCCCTCTATGGGAAGGGAAACCAGAGAAGGAAAAAATCCCTTGGCTTCGCAGTCCAGCCAGGATTTTTCCGTAGCAGTCTGCAGATTTGCCTGAAAGCTGTTCCCCCAGCAGTGTGCTGAGCGGGATGACGGCGAGCCTGCAGGCAGAGGGGCAGCATCCCAGGCAGTCCCAGCCCTGGCAGCACAACTGGGAGATGCCAGAGCAGCACTCCAATGGGAAAAGCAGGTTTTGGGTCGTTCAAAACAAGGCACAGACATTATGAATGATTTCAAGCCTGGCTTTGACTGGGGCTGCAAAACCCTAAAGCTTGTACAAGCCAGGAAAGCGTCCTATTCCCTTACCAAAGCTCCCCTAGTGACTTAATGCTCCCTCCAATCTGGGTTCAGAAAAATTCCTTTCTTTTGCCGGGAGTTATTACATGAGAAAAGAGACCTATGCCACGGACAGGACTTGAGCTTTGCGGAGTTTAAGAGAAATGGAACAGGATCTGAAACGTCCTCTCAGTGGGCACAGCCCACCTCAGCAGGCACACGCGTCTGCTGCCTGCAAAATGTCGGCAGGGAAATAAATTTGTGCACCTCTGCAGAGCTGCTGGAGGCGTTCTGCAAGCACAGGAGAACTGGGGTACACAAGCTAACCCCCCGTGATGCTTAGGGCAGCAACAGGCTGCAACAACACAGGCTCGGGGAAGGAGCACGGCCTAGCCCGCAGCACTGAACCAGAGAACAAGTGTCCTGCACGGGGGAGCACAAGCCAGAAATCCCCGTTGGGGAGTGCCAGTCACTTCCCAGCTTTTGCAATGTCACAGTCATTCTTTTGTCCTTGAAGCTCTCACGCAGCTCAAGTTTAGAGCCCAACCAGCCCATAAAGCTGTGTGAAAGGAGCGGCAGTGCCCTACGAACCCTGTGCAACAGGATTACTGAGTCACTCTTTGCTAGCGTTAGTCAGAAACCTCCTTACACAGCAACAGCGGTGTTGAGCAAACGGCAACAAGATAAAGGGTGCCAGAACGCCCCGGGCTCTGCCCCCTTACCTCTCCGTAGCTGAAAACAAGGATGCAACCTAGGCACCGTGCAGTGGGCACACACAATGGTGCAGGAGGGGCTCTGCTCCTTCCCAGCCCGGCTGGGACCATTGCTCACGGCGCCGTCACCGCAGCGTCATCGAGCGCTGCTCACGGTGAGGTCACCCCATCCCCTTCGCAGCCTCACCTGGTTTTTGGGAAATGCAAATCTGGCCCTGCCATGAGCAGCAGTGCTGTTGCAAGCTCCCCCTCCCTGCAGGTGGGTGGAAGGGAACAACAGCCAGCTTTCCACCTTGCTCTGCTCCACTGCTTGTTTTCCCCCCCGGCCCCTCGGTGGTGCTGCACCCTGCAGACTTTCAGGTGGTTTGAGTAACAGTCCAATGTCCTACACAGCGCAGCTCCCGTGCTAATTAACGAGCTCAGCAGTTGGAGGGAGAAAGGGCTGAGAAGCTCCTGCCACTCGTCTTCCCTCCAGGAGGCAAACGGAGGAATGGAAATTGCTGTATCAGACTGCCATGTGGTAATAACAGCATAATTGTAGGGAAGGGACTGAAGAATGTGTGGGTTTCGCAGAGGAGCATGCTCGGCCTGTGCTGAGCTCCGCACTTTTCACCCCGGTCACGCCACCGGTTCGCTCCCGCTTCATGGCCACGGCAGGAGGGACATGGCAGGGCGATTCCAGAGGGCTGAGAGCCCCTTCCAGCCCAACCCCAAATTACCGGTGTCTCAGGAAATGTCTGCTGTGTAATTTGGTGAGGTTACAGCTACTGAGAGGCTCAAAAACCTCAGCCATCCCTCTCCCTGTCCCGTGCGCGCAGTCAGGCCAACACAAACAGCCCAACGCCTGCAAGAGCGGGGCTTTGCTCATCTCGGAGCTGTTCCTGCAAAGGAAACAACTACTCACTGAAAACCTGGCCCCTGCATCCCAAATTGCCTCTTCTCTGGCATCCTGCACCCGAGGATGCCTACAGGAGAACGGACCTGCACAAGTACCTGCTGCAGGCGCCCAGACAGCGCATCCAGCAGCGCTCAGCGCACCTCTCCCTTTTAGCCAGCTCCTCCTGCATTTGCAGCCTCCCCAGCTCTTGTTGTTTGCAGCATTTGGTGCACTCTGCATTGTGCTTTGTTCACGTTTCTCTCCCTTGTTCCAGTAATTCCAGCACACAATGCCAAGCCTGCTAAATATTTCATGCAAGGAATAAATACTCACCTTTGGACTGCAGACAGGCACGGTCTAGTGCTTTGTCATTCTGCACGCCTGCCAGGTTAAAGGAGAGGGTTTTTTTTAAAGCAGATGTCTTTGTGAAATATGGAGGATCAGGCTATGAAACACGAGCACTTAGGGTTCTCTGTCTGAAAGCACATCATACCGGCTATCCCATACACCACCAAGTCGACACTGCCCATCAGTCCTGAGTAGGACACCGGGGATCTCTGTGGACAGGGCCCTTACTGCGCAGCAGCAGCAGCTGGAGGCAGCAAAGCCCCGAGCCCAGGAGCTCCTGCCGATAGGGGTCAGCACAGGCTGCGAGCAGAGCCTCCCCGACATTGCTGAGCTCCTGGGCTGAGGTTCATCTCCTCGGGGTGGCAGGGGTTTGAAATCAGCCCCAAAATGGAGCTGTCCCTGTTGGCTGGGAAGGAATGCCCTGCAGCACAGCCAGACACTGAACATAACAAGTGTGGCTGCTGCACCTGTCTGCATTGTGAAGCCTTCTCTCACCTCCTCTCAGGTGTGTGAGACATTCAGAAGCTTCCAAACTTGTCAGGAACTATCAGGCAGCACTAACGAGGCACAACTACTGATTTGCCTATATAAGGACTCCTCACATCAGCAACCTATTTTTGCAGATCTTATTTACCAACATGGCCACAAATAGTTTTTCCCCAATTTTGGTACAGCGCACTGGTCAGCAGTATTTTCAGATGCCCTGGGGTCATGTGTAAAATGAGCATACACTGCCCGCAACGCTGGAAAGCGGCACGCATCGGCCACTGCTTGACAGCCAGCCCCTGCTCCTACCTTCGTGCACTGCCTGGAGGAAACGGGGACCATAGGGGCTGAAAACTCCCAGAGGCCAATAAGGGCAAGAGTGGGAAAAATTCCTCTGTTAATCTCCGGAGGGATCCGTGCCTGGGGACCTCCTCTCTCAGCATCTAAATCCGACGAGGTTAAAGCAACAAGCTGCTTGTCATGCCTCCCCGCCTGATCCGCGCTGATAACGCCCGGGGAGGGGGCTGTTTTCTGGCATGTGCTGCTGAGGAAATAAAAGGAGTGTGTGCTCCCAAATGGGAGAGATAAGAAGCTGAATGCAAGGAAAGGCAGCAGGAGGGAAGGAGCAGACCTGGGAGCCCCAGGCCCTCCACATCTGAGATCTCAGCGAGGGGTCTGGCGTGGTGCAGGTTCCACCTGCAGGGTGGAACACAGCCCTGTGCAGATACACGGGATCTCCCCCGCCCGACTCCATTTCTGCACCAACACTTGCTCAGCTCAGTGCTTTAAAGACAACCTCAAGTCTTTGGACCTGCACTAAAGCAAGAGGAAACCCAGATTGTTGCTTAAAAACACCCACGACCCTGTGGACCCTGCTCTGCCAGCCCACTCCATCACATTCTCTCCCCATGAAAGCTCCCAAGCACTGCATATTCCTGCCACGTCAGGCCAAACTGTCAGAGGCAGGGCACGAGGGCATCAAGAGGGCACAGCAGACCTCCCCGCAGAGCGGAGACGCGCTGACGGCAGCGGGCCCGCTGTCGCCCTGAGCAGCAGCGTTTCCCACAGCAGGGACTGGGTTCCCAGGCTTTGCACACAGATAAAACACTGCTGAACTCCCAACAGCGGCAGAACGGAGAGCGGGGATGGGGAGCAACAGGCGAAAGCTCTGCTCTGAAAAATGGGCACCAGCAGGTTTCCTAATGTTCCTCCAGATGTTTGCATGCACGGTGCTCAAGAACAGGAGGCACAGGTATTTTTTCTAACCCTGGCAGAGGTAGACCACATCCATTTCCTATTACGCTGACTTGCAAACCGGTGTAAGGGCTTTGCTCCCCCCAGCAGGCCCCACGCACGCGGCCCCAAGGACCTTACAGTGCTGGTGAGTGTGTTTCAGGAGAAAACAGATCCAAACAAGACAATACTTTCAGAGGTTAAACACAAACAGTGGAAGAGGCAACAAGAAAAGAGGAAGACAGAGCCTGGCAAATCAAAGCGAGGATAGATGTGAGCTGTAAGCAAAACCCCGCTGAGATCAGCAGTTCATCACTGCAGAGCAGTCCTACTGAACCCAAACAGCACTGGGTTATCTCCTGGACAGCAGCCCCCCCATGCACAAGCAGTGCTTCCCCAGTGAGGGGTCAGCAGATGTACTCGTCACAGTTTTTGAAAAGAAAAACAAAACAAAACAAAAAAACATAAAAACCCTTCACCTGCCAGTTCTCCTCTTGGCCTTGAAACATTTCACATTTAATAACCCAAAATTCATTAGAGACGTTTTGCAAAACCACCCAAGTGAAGAAAGAAACAAATCAGCATCCCGTCTGCCTTGCGCGGGCTAACCTAGGGACCAGGAGGCACCAGGGAGCCCCTGAGCTGCGGCGTGCAGCCGGCCGAACCAGCCCCAGGCTCACTCTCAGAGGGGCAGTAACGAAGTCCAGCTCCACAGTGAAGGACTTTGCTTCCTTTGCAGAGCAGGGTGTAGCATGCAGCTTCCACGTGTAGCAAGCCTAGCTGCCTGTACACTCCCTGCAGTGCTGCATTTTGCAAGAGGAATCGTTTCAGGTGCTGCCCAACTGCAGTTTTCACTCTCAACGCGGCTGGGTGCTGCAGATCGCTGCACAACTGCGTGTGCTAGAGGCTCACAGCCTTCCCCTCAAGGGTATCTGGCTGTAAATGGAAACAAGCTGGGCTAAATTCTGAAAGTTTATTTTCAAAATCGCCTCTCCTGGTTTCCTTCCTTGAATACATGGGAACAAGTTTGTTTTGCTGCGAAACATCTTGCAGACTGCACTCTGGTGTCTCAGGGATCAGCAGCAGCAGTCCACGGACTGGGAAACATTGCTTTAGAGAGACTACTGCACTGCTCAGGCCAGGATGCTGCTTGCTTTGTTTTTTTTTTTTTTCCTCCCTCTTTCTTTTGACCAAAGCAAGGACGTGCCCTGGAACATTCGCTGTGTTAACGCAGGGCGAGTCGCTCTGCAATGGGAACAGACGAACGGCAACACGGGGTCAGCCCAGAGCACTGCAGTCATGAGTCTCAGCAGGGACTGCTATTAAAAAAAGAAAAAAGATGCAACACAGCATCAAGGACAGCAACCGAGCAATCTGTGCAGGCTCAGGAGATCTTCAGGCATAATGGCTTCTAAACAAATCCAAATGTGAGACTGTTCCCACTACTCAGACAATTGCTTCTCCTTCAGAAATGCCACTAATCCCCGCAGCCCTGGCTGTTACTTACACCAACGTGCACGTTCAGAGGGCTCTGCCTCGGTGCCTGCTGGCTCGCAGCTGCACAGCCTCCCTGTCACCCATTCCCGAAGGGCCCAGGCCATCGCTCCGGCTCCCACCTCCGCTCAGCTCCGCAGAGCACACGCCATCCGGGGGGCCCTGAGCGAGGATGCTCGCTCCAAATCAGGATCACTGATACGAAACTTCACCGTCTGTTTTGAAAACTTGCTGCTGTTTTCCAAAAGGAGTTGATGAAAACAGGGCTTCCTGCTCGCGGCAAGGTTTTTGGACAGCTTTGTCGAGAGCAAAGCGCTCCGTCTGCTCCGAGCAGCTAACGGGCAGCCTTCCCGTGCTGGGAGAGCCTCCCACCACGGCGGGACCACATCTGATGCAGCCTCCTTGGACAGGTGACAGCAGCCTCCCCTGCCTCCTTTCTCTGCTCCTTCTGTTGACACAACACCATCAAAGGCACCTTCCCCTCCGCTGGCAAGGGGAAACCCGATCCCAAAACCCCAACTCAAAACATGAGCCAGACACCAGCACTGCCAAAGTGAGGAGTGGAGCGAAACCTGGGGAAAGAGCAGGGCTGGAGGAACAGAGGTGGGAGTGATTGCTGCACACACTGAGGCTACCCTGAGTGCTTTCAGTACAGGCTTTGTGCTGGAGCTGCCTGCTCATTTCAGGTGCAAGCAGCAAGGCACAGGACCAGCCACTACCACACATCTGCAAGGTCTGAAAGGAACAAAGAGGATCGCAGCATGCAACCAACGTCCAAGCCTGTTTTAAGCCTGAAATCTGGAGAGAGAGGAGACATGTTCCCACCTCCCCAGCAAAAAAGTAAGGCAGCCTCACTGCATGGAGAGGAAAACACCAGGAAACGAGCGCTGGGAAGCCGTGCCCTCCTGCAGGAAGGGCGGCCGCGGGGCTGCCAGCACTGCGAGGCTCCAGCAAACAGGAAGAGCCCAGAGCAGGGGGAGCACACAGCCCGAGGGGGGGCTGCGATGTGCTGAGCTCCCCTGCCTCCTGCAGCTGTAGGGAAGGTGCAAAGCAGAGCAAGAGATGGCGCTCGGCTCAGGCTGGTGGAGCAGAGGCAGCAGGGAGGACACACGGACTTCAGGATTTCGGCTAGCACACCTCTCCCTGCAAAGACATGCTTTTATGTTGTCATTCCTTATTTTATGGGCACTGTAAAAGGCTCTGTTTTATAGAAGGCTTTCCACCTCTGCCCAGTAAGCCCCCGGGAACACAGGCAAAGCTGCTGGCATTTGTCTCTCCCATTTAAAAAGGGTATTTCCCAGCTCAGTGCATGGCTCCGGCAGGCAGAGGCCAAGTGCAGGGCTCCTGAGGAACAGAAACCAACAAATGCAGGAAGGGAGAAAGTCTGCAGGAGCGCACAGTTGCTTCAGGAGTCTGAAATAGCACAGGCAGGCCAGAAGGCAACTGCCTGGGGGATACGCTCTCAGTTCTGCCTGTAAATTAACCACTGCAGCCTGAGGATGGCACGGAGGTGAAACGCCAAGGGCAAGATGTTGAAGGCTCTGGGTCAGTGCTGATGGCTGAGGCAGCCTCTTCCCGGACCCGCCACAGCACAGAGCTGGAAAGGGTCCCAAGCAAAGAGCGTTTCACAGACCTGCAAGGGAATAGGACAGCTCTTCCCTGCCACCAGGGCAGCAGAGCCCTCAGTTGGCCAACTCCACCTCAGCATCCCCACACCAAAGCCCTGACTGCGTATGTGCAGCTCCATCACACCAAGAGCTGTGAGTCTGAGCTTTGAAAGGCTTTGGTTTTCTTCCACGACTAGTTCAGCTGCATGGGAACTCATTTTCAGGGAGCACCAGGTCTATTGACACCGAAGCCATTCTAACCCTGCCCTCGCTGCAAGAGCAGCGTGCTGCGGCTCGAGCTGCAGAGCCGAGACTAACCCCTGCCTCCAGCCGGATAAGCAGACTCCAGCTTAAACCACCTCCAGCCCTTGATCAGATTTATGTCTGCACAGAGGAGCCAAAAGCAAAGAGCCTGGATTAACTATGCAAATAAAGGCAAAGAAAGCATCCCCAAAGCTGGAGAAAAGCACTAACAGAACAGCACCTGCCTCCTAGGACCACCTAGCCCAGGAGGATGTTGCAGCTGAGATTCTGCACTCATGAATCAATGCCGGAGATGGTATCACTGACCGAAGTAGAAAATGCTGCAAATTCCTGTGGATATGCTGACTCCTGTGCAGCTGGCAATGACTAACATCCCGGCAGCAGGCGCTGACGGTGAGTGAGCACGGCCAGGCAGCACATTTCCCTGCAGAAGGGAAGACCCCACAGCCATGCACACCGTCCTCACCTTCCCCCCACGCATCCCTGCGCGCCCATCTCCACTGGTAACACCCCTGCGGGGCTCCCACATAATGCAGGCCATTAATTATCCCTCCCTACACTCCCTCCTGCTCAGGTGAGGTTTGCACGTGGGAGTGAAGGAGGTGGGAAGTAAATCCAGCGGCCAGGGGAGCTTGAGGGAGAAGAGTTTAGAGGCATTCCTGTCCACGTTCCTGAAAGAAAGGGGTTGCTGCCTACCTGCCTGTGTAAGGCATTCAGCCCCACCAGAAAGAAGAACTACATAAAAACCAGGCACTGTCTCTCTTGTTCTGCTCCAGTCTAGTACGTAGCAAGTCAGTGCCATTGTTTTAGATCTAAGTAAAAAGAGCTCTGAAACCTCAAAAATTAGGGTTTTCTGAAGCAATTATCTCCCTCCCCCGTCTCCACACAGGGCAATTATTCCTTTGAAGGCTAAATATTTACTCGTAGATGCAGTGCAGCAGCTCAGATGGGAGGTGAATTACCCAGCTCTGACGTCACCTCAGGTAATGCCTGCAAGTAAGAACACCCAAACAAAAACAGCAGGCACAAACAACCAAAAAGGGAGCTTTCTTCTGGAAAAGCCCTTCGGAGAGGGGCAGGGATAAGGCTGTTCCTGCTCACGTGAGCCACGGCATCACGCAGGCTCCAAGGCATTCAGCGTGGTCCCCGCACCACGCTCGGTTTCCTTTAGGCTACCCTACTGTCTCATCAGACAAGATTTACAAGGGCAGAAGGGCATCGCTGTGCACAATCAAACCTCTCCAAAACAGAACCTGCCTGGAGGAGAAGCCACCACCTCACCCTGGAGGACATCCCACGCCACGGAGCGCGTGGAGCCCCGGCCCGCAGCAACGGGCTGGGAACTCCTCCTCAGCCTCCTCCAGCAACCAGCTCACACACACCCCGTGCTGGAGCAAGCGCTTATCAATCAGTGTCAGCTCTTCCTTTCAAATCCCTCCCGTGTTGTTTACATCTGACTCCAAGTTTCAGAGCTCTCTGCTTTTGCCCCCTCCAGTCACTATTCTTTCCCAGGCAGCGGGTGCCAACACTCAGGTTAGGGCACCAAAAAGCAGCTATGTGCAAGAAACCACCACCAGCACAAGCAGGGGTGACTCATCTTCTCTGAAGACTGATGAACAAGAGCTCGCTCTGTTCACTGAGACTGCCTGAAGTTTCAGTTGCGATCTGATCTTGCTCCGCGTGCTCATGACAGCATGCAGAAATATTTCCTCGGGGGATCTTCCCATGGGACTTCACTCTGACACATATTCCCACAGGACTTGTTCTTTTTAGCGGTGCTATTTGTTACTAAGGCAGTGGGAATTTGACTTTGTGAAACACCAACGGACCGACTGGGATGGGGAGCCGGGTGCCGGTGGCTGGACCGGTGAAGGCGGCGTGGGCGCTAAGGGCGAGTCGTGCCCCGCATTGAATCTGACGGAAGAACTCGCTGGGCTGCAAGAATAGCTGCCCCGGGTCAGAGCAGAGGTCTGCAGAACCCAGTATCCTGTTTATGCTACCCATGGCCTCTTCTCCACCCCGACCAGAGGGAGAGGAGCGGGCGAGCGCCGCGGCACGGCAGGAGGAAAAGCAAGAGCTGGTTCCCACGTGGTTTGTTTTCTTCCTCCATTTTAAGCCCGAGCCTGCTTAGCTCTCACCTGTAGACGTTGTACGCTGGATGTGCAGACTCGAAAATCAAACTGGAATGTTAAAGCCTGCGTGGACTTGCATCCCATGAGCGGTCACCAAGCACCGAGTCAGGCATTAACATTTCAAAGCTACATCCGACCAACTCCCAGATGCCACTTGTACACAGGGACATCTGGATTTTGCAGGACTTCACACTACAGAAAGCAGTCAGGCAGGAAAATACAGCTTTAAATGACTAAACAATCCTCAGTACTGAGGCATAGTACTTACACAGCACACGAAGCAGGGCAGAGGGAGTCTGCATCCCAGCAGGTAACTCTGCAAGTGGGTGCTGAGCTCCTTTTCCTTTCTTTTTTTCCTACTCTCTGTTAAATGTGAAGCTTTTGCCCCAAATGCTGAGCCTTATATTCACTTCTCCCCCCACATCCCCAAGAGCTTCCCGCAACAATTCTGTTTTTGTCAGAGTTATGTTAGTCAAATTCAGAAACACATGGATAACGAGCACCTTATGGGTAACACGGAGTTCAAAACTAGTGTGGGAAATCATCTGTGGCATTTTCCTGCTCTGCTCAGAGCACGAGGGCTGCAGGAATGTACCTGTTTTCCCACACTTTCCTGGTTGCTCTGGGCAGCCAGCATGGGCATGTCTCATCCACTCCTCAAAATACCTAAGTGGCAACTGCCTGAGATTCTCAAAAACCTCAGCTTTGAGACAACAACCCTTATCAGCAGTGGCTGTCAGGGCTACAGTTAAGCATCACTCATCCTGCATGGCACAAACCAGAGCTGAACAGCTCCTCCAGACAAAGAGGAAAACCAGAAACAACTCAGCCTGCCTCACAGCAGCACGAGGAGACGCACTGCCGGATGCAACCTGAAAACCATTCATTGACAAAACGCGCTGGGACCGCTCAGCCTGGAGGCAAGGGGAGTTGTGGAGAAGGCACTGGGGCAGCTGGAGAGGGGCTGGGGAAGGCTGCAGGGCCGCTCTCACCTGATGCCAGGGGCCGGATCCACTCTTTGCTGTTTAGGTCGAGTCTCCAGAGGTCGTTGAAGGCGGCGTTACAGCTGCTCTGCGTGCAGCCCCCAAACACGTACATCGACTGGTTGGCATCGTAGTAACACGCGCCTAGGAGGAAGGAAAGCCAGGGATGAGTCAGTTCTCTCATCATCAGGTTTTGGGTGAAAAAAGGTTGTTTCAGAAGGGTTTCAGATGGGAGGAAAGCCAACAGGCTGCAGCGACCTCAATAAAGGCACGGGCCAGCTCAGGAGTATCCCAGACCAATGTAAACCTCCAGCAAGAACCCAAGACGATTATCCCCTCAAGCAGAGCTGCTCCTGAAAGTGCAAAGAAAGCTGCCTTAGAGGCTTGCAGTTAATTAGATTAGCCAAGATTAACGCATTCAGCATGCTTACCTCCTCTAAGCTGTTTCATACTGCTTATAGGGCTGCCAAGTTTTACTAAGCAATGGTCCTGTATGCTTAAACCTGGTCACTTACTCTCTTTTTTTCAAAAGCTGACAGCATTTCACCTCACCTCATCACAAACAAGCATCACTGTAACACAGGCATCTTACAGCAGCATCCCCTTTGCTGCTTAGGGCAGAGGATTAGGCAGTGAGAAGGGGAGTGGGGAGGGAATGCAGCGCTTGACAGCCTCTCAGAGATACCTAGGGAAAAGAGAGCTTTTGGCCCAAAACCAATCCAAGCATTTGGCACAGCCTGAAAATCTCAATTCTTGGATTTTCTGTAAAAGCCTTCCCTTTCAGTTTCAGGAAGGAGAGCACACAGCGTGGCTGCTGGGAAGGACAAGTTAGCTGCTGAAGCCCTGGTCTATGTGTCAGAATCATAGGGGAGTGGCTTGGGTTGGAAGGGACTGATGGAAGGGACTGAAAGACCATCTGGTTCCAACCTGCTTGGATGTGTTTAGATAAGGCCAAAGCACCCAAATTCCTTCCAGAGAGAGACTGTATCCCCACTGGCACCCGTGCCCCCTGCCTTCACAGAGATTCCTTGAGCATTCCCCACCAAGGCTGGCAGGGGGGAACCGCAGTGACTCGTACCCACGCATGCATCCAGCGGGGTTGCAGGGGGAAGCTGTGGTGTTTTATCCTTTGGGAAAGCTGAGGAGCATCAGCTAGGGCCTGGGGGGAGCAGGACGCAGTGACAAGTGATGTATTGAAAAATATACAGTAGAAAGACAAGTGAACAAGTCAAAGTGCAGGCAGGCAGCCCATGGTGCAGCACAGAGTGCGGCCCTGGGGCTGACACGGGGGCGAGAGGTGACTGGGGTCATGCAGAAGCCCCTCCAGGGTGTAAATAACCAGCAAAAGGCAAGCTGCAAGGTCAACAGCAGCAGGAGGGTAGGGCGATTTCAATGAAAAAAGAGTGAGAAGCAAGAAGGAAATTCAAGTTCAGTGCAGATGGCAGCTCTGACCAACAGCCAGCACTGGGTGAAGTAAGAGCCGAGGTGTGTGCGAAGGGGTGCAAGCTGCAGAGCTCCTTCTCTTTCCCTACATCACTCATGTAGCTGTTCACCAGCTCCAGGGAGTACAAAATAAAAGCAGATTTGGATTAGCTGAGCTGGCAGCACACGGGATTGCTCCACTGTACCCACACAACAGGGCATCTGCAGGAAAAAAAACCCCAAACACCAAGAGGAGTACAGGCACTGCAGGGCCCAAATGTGCTGATTTCAGTACGAGAGGAGAAAAGGCTTCAGTGCAAATCCCACCCACAAGTCCCCACTCAGAGCTTTGCCCCAGACCAGAAGCACATCCCCGGCCTCCAACTACCCAGCACAGCAGCCATTTGGGGCTGGAGGCCTGCACTTCCAGAGTAAGAGCCCTTTAACGCAGCAGCCCACCCAGACGCGCGCTGGGGACATTCATCTCCCAGTGACCCAGCACAATGCCTCAGCGCCTGGTGGCCTTTGCCAAGGTCCCCCCCGTGTGACCTGGGGCTTGTCATGCAGATCACCTGCTTCCCCTATTGAGAGCCTGCTGAAAAGCCAGCAGCCCTCGTGCCCTTGGCTTTTGCTGCCGGGGCCACACAGCGGGACCCGGCTACGTGAGGGCAGCGTCCCATGCTGGCCCCGGTGGTGCAGACCACCCAGCTCCCCATCACCTGCACCTCGGTGTCCCTACTTGCAGCTGAAGTCTTCATCTCAGACCACATCTCGCCCAGCTGTAGCGCACACCTACACACGCTGTGTAAGGCGCCCGCTGGGGTTGGGGTACGCTGAGAAACGTAAATAGTGGTGGAGTCGCTGTGGGGGCTTTGGGATTCACCTGGACTGGGATGTAAGCTGGCTTGGCAATAAACAGGAGGGGAAGGGTTGCAGGACTGCCCTGCACACGTGCTGGGGAGCAGGACCAGAAATAGCACGGGAGGAGTAAGGAGCAGGACCAGGAGCAATGAGCCAAAGCACTTCTGTGGCTCTACCCGCTCCCTGAGACCAGACCCCGCACCATTTCCACATGGCAGGACCCCTGCACGCTGCTGCGTCCCTCAGCCAGGAAGGTGAGGGGACCAGCCAGCGCCTTGCACCAGAAGCATGCGCAAATAAAACCTGGTGCAAAGCAATGCCACGTTTCTGTGTTTTTTTTCTGCTTAACATTTCTTGAAAGCTTTATACCATAAAGCTCAGAGATCTCTTCGCTACCTGATCACGATAGGTGAGAGCCCCTTATCTCCTCCCCACGCCAAACCCCTGGCAGCTCCCACCTCTGCACAGCACGGTTCGTTTATTATTTTGAGGGGAGATGGCAGCATTCTGCTCCTCTATTTGGATCTAAAAAAGCGGCCAGCCAGGCAGGCACCGTGACGTCTGCACAGCATGCGTTTGAATCCCAGACCAAAAGAATCTAAACCGTGCCTTCCTGCTTCTCCTTAGCAAGCCATTCAAAGCTTCTGAAGCCAAGGAAGACAGATCAGTTTGGGAAAAAAAAAGTAAAAAATGAAAGCACAACTAAAAACTCCAGTTTGACACCAGCCTTTCAGGGTGTAGAACAAATCCAGGGAGGAAGATGTGAAGCCATGGCATTTTCAGCTCTGTTGTGTGGAAAACAAGGAGCTGACAACCCCTGGATGGATTTTAAATTTAATTTTTTTTTTTCCTAATAACTGAAGTCCCAGCAAAATTCACTGTTTCAGTACTACAGATACGGTATACTTCTGTAACTGGAAATGAAAAGAATAAATATTTCTCATGTTTGAAGACACTGACACCCAAACAGACTGCAAAGGCTGCTTCTTTTGAACACGTTCTTGTTCTCCCTCTGTGCTGCACAGCAGCCACAAACGAAGCATCAGACTTGCACCCAAACTGTGAAGTGACCAAAATAAAGACCAACAGACTGCGAGTGGGTAGGGAAGCCCGCACGCAGAACACATGCCCTTCGCGATGACCAGAGGGCACTGACTTTTTAAACACTGAGTACCTCAAACAAAGCAGTCTGTACAAATGGGAACCGTCCCAGGACGCAGCTCTGCCGCTGACTGAGGTCACTTCCCTAGCTCAAGAGAGCTCAGACACCTGGCTGGAAGCACACTGCAGCTAAGGACAGGAGGTGCAGCACCAGGAATGCAGTTACCAGAGGTGAGGCTCAGCCAAGAGCTGGGGTGTGGAAGCTAGCCATCTCCTCTGCAAACAGCCCCAGCCTCACAGTTCCATTATTTCCCTGCTGCTTTCAGACCAGGGACACAGCCCAGTCAGAACGCAGTGCTATATTTAGCAAAGCTGAGAGACACGAAAAGCCAGTGCCGCTGGGTCCCCTTGCTGTGGAAGTGGCCCTTCCTGTAACACAAACAGCTTCCCAGCTTTGACCTCTCCCCTGTCTCTCAGGGTAGATTTGCTTTAATTACTCATCGTGCTGGTACCACGCTCCCCAGCCTGTATGGAAAAATCAGTATTTAAAATTAGTCACTGCTGAACCACCTCTTCCATCAAAGGATCAATACTTCTGGCTCAACGGTCAGCATTCCTCTGAGGCCTTTCCTTTCCTGCACTCCTCCACCCTCTCACATCACTTTCTGACTGCGGCCAGTTATTCATCTGCATGAGTCACCGCGCCGGTATGAGCCCTGCAGGTTTACACATTCCAGCTAAAGAAGACAATGAGATGACTTCTGCAAACTTCACGCTTTCTGAACACCAAACCTGCTCCTCTTCTCTAAAACCCACGCGTGAAGTACCTCTTCCATTAAGCCTGTGTGTTTAAATCCCAAAGAACAACATTATTGATAATTGCACAGCATTACGCAGCTTCAGTTACATTCTTTAGAAAACCTCCAGCCCGTCCATAAAGCCTGTTATCAGCCAAACCTGCCACACGATCAAAGCCCTTAACAAATGCTTCCTCCCCATAAAACTACAGTGACTTACATTAATTATTCCTTATCAAACAGTCCTTCTATTACGTTCTTCAGAATTGGCAGGAGACAGTGACCTCTAACTATTTACAGTTCTCTCACTTGTCATGTTAAATATTGGCTCCATATTAGCGCTCCTGAGATACTCCTAATAAACCTTGGAAAAAAACACACCCTAGTCAACTCTTTGATGCCAGCAACCGTTGCTTGTTGACTTCAAAGGACTCATGCCTGGCAGATGACGTCTTCCCATGAAACCTGGCGAGTCACCCCTAAAAAATGGTCTGTGAGTCCTCCCCCAGACCCCCTCCCCAGTTCTCACTTCGCCTCCGCTCGCCAAATATTAGTATTTGAGCTCATAGTTACTGAGATTCTTTGCATTGTGATTAATGGTTTGTTGCTTCTCTCAGAAAGGAATCTGAGCCCAGCCCGGCTTTGATCAAACCTTCCCCCAGGCCCTGATATTGGAATCCACCCAAAAACGCATGCAGCTCTGCCGTAGGGGAAGCAGATCCCGCAGATCTGTAGAACTGATCAAAAAAATCAGTTTAAATCAGCAAACAAGTTAATCCAGATCAGTTTTCTGTGCACAAAGTGCACCAATAACAGCCCTGTTATTAACCAAACATTGACCAGAGCCAGGACACCGACAAACACCACTGAAAGCAGTGCCTTTGTAAGACAACTCCTTCTGGAGCCAGCGCAAGAGCAGCACACTCAGAGGAAATGGTGCAGGTGAGACACCTCCTTGGTCTGGTTAGGACAGACAACATCCCCAGCAAACTGAGGGAGAACGCGAGCCAATCTGCAAGTCATCAGTAAGCACTTTGTTAGCACTGCTGCTAAAAATGGGCAGTGAGCTGTAGCTCCTTTTGCATTTTTCGGAAGGACAATGAGGTCCTTGAAGGGCACACCACCATCACCAGAACGCCTCCCAGGCTAGCCTTGGCAGGAGCCTGCACGCTCGGTTGCTCCGTAAATTATTCCTTGGGAATATGAAAATTTGATGACTGCTCGCTCCTGGAATTGCACCACTTACATCATGTTTGTTTACCTCCGTAAACATGGAATTTGCTCCCCGGAAGAGCCGTTGCCCAGAGAGCTCTGACCCAGCGACAAAGCCACGAGCGATGGATTTTTGTCATATTTCAGTACGGCGCCTGGCACAACTCAAAAGCTATCGCAGTGCAAACAACAAGTTTTATTTAAGTACCTTTCCCCCAGTGGGAACTCTTTCTCCATCCCACAGGCTTGGAAGCAGGGCAAAAACGCAGCCATAAATTAAGCGGTGCTGTCAAGCGAATTGCTGACTTCTGTCAGCAAAGCACACCCACAGCAAAGGTGCCTGCCCAGTGCCTCTGGGGCGCAGCCCTTTGGGTTTTACTTTCATGCACCCCACACTCCGCCTCCTCCAAGCCGCTGCTCACGAGCTAAGAGGTGAAGTGCTGCATAAAACAGTGAGCGTGCAGCGGGCAGGGAAGCTCCTCAGCTACAACAGCCGCCGGACTCGAGTCACCTCCGAGTGAGGTTTCTATCGAAGGGGACGACGCTCGGACCCAAGGTTTGCATGCAAAATTTGCAGAAATAGGGTGGGATTTATTATTTTTTTCCAGGAGCTTTGCTGGGTAGCTACTTACTGTGCGAGAAGCGTTGCGTGATGGGGGTTCCTGGGTAGGGGTAAGTGCGGCTCTCCCACTGAATGTTCCCTTCTTGCACCGCTTTGATAAAGCCGTGATAACACTGATGGGCCACACCTAGAGAAAGACAAAACGTCAGCAGAATTCGGGGCACATTAGGAACAAATTGTGTCTGCACAGTTGCACAAACACATCCAAACCCAGCGCATTATGCACCTCAAAGTGCCTGAGAGCCTTTGTGGGAAGCAGGGAGCTCGGAGAAGCCAGAATAAATGACATTATCACGTGTTGATGCGTGGTAAGGAGCAGAGAGCCCCTGTATTTAGGTTTTAAATTCAGAGGATTCAAAAGAATAAAGAATAGGGACTCTACAAATGCAGAAATTAGCTATCACTGAACTTACCGCACTTCAGCTGCAGCCTGGTGAAGCCAAGCAGTAAGCAGGCATGAGGCTGCGGCTCTCCTGTGTCACCCAGGAGCAGCTGCTAATGTGCGCTCAGTCGGTTTCCCACTATTTTAAACCTATCTTTTAAACCTATTTTAAACACCCTTCTGCCTGAGGAGCACCTGCCCTTCCCTTGGTGGACCTTTGAAGACAAAGAGCATGCAACAACAAACGATGCAGGAATCTCAAATCAATACAAGACGAGGTATCAGTGATACAAGGCAGTGTCTTAGGTGAAAAGATTCCTTTTTAGCCAGCTAGGAGGTGGATCTTGGCCTACTGGAGGTGGCTCCAGCTCTGCAGAGCACGCCAGCACCACAGCCAAGATGCACTCTGTGTATGGAGTGCCTATGTCTGTGTTGCGCTGAGATGGGCCAGAGAATGCTTGCTGTGGGAGGAAAGAGCTCTGTTGCCGATTCACGGCTGCAGCGGCTTCGCAGATGATCTGTGGCCACAGCACCCGCTGCACCACACAGCCACAGGCCCTGCTGCCTCCAAGCGCTCAGAGCAGGTATGTGGGGAGAGGATGCAGCCCCTGGTGCACTCACAGCAAAATATCAGCTTAGAGAAGGCGTGCAGAGCAGCTGCTGGTTTAGCTCTAGCAGCTGGGTGCTAGCAGGGGCTCTCAATGCCAGCGAGCAGCCTCTGAGCTGCTCTGAGCCTCACTGTGCCCTGGTGCACGAAGGGCTGGATCAGCCCTTCCTGGTGGCTGGGCTATGGCAACAATTGCACTTAAGGTGCCAGAATCTGCTGTTCGTTTCTTTTTTCCCCCCAAGAGTTTGCTTACTGCATGCCCGGCGCCAGGAACACCCCCAGCAAGAAATCACACTCCGGGACACACAGCAGGAAGTTTTCAAAAATGAAGCCCCGGGTCCTCGGGCAGCTGGTCCCCAAGAGACACGTGGGAAACCGAATCCGAATTACAGGATTTCAAAGCAGATGTATCCTGACAAACAGGAAAAATTAACCAGAAGAAAACAAATCAGGATTTTACCTCAAGTGACCTCTCTGCTTCGCAGGGCACAGGTTAGCAGTCACACTCCCTTTTTGCTAAAAAACCCCCACAAAAACGATGAGGCTGCCCAGCACACCCAGCAGGCTCCAGCTGGGCTCGCTGCAACACCATGAGCTGCTCCTCCCTCCCTGCACTGCAGACTTTTCCCACAGCCTCTTTTGGGGTGACTCACCAGGTGCTTGTTCATTCCAGCTGCATCCTCTGCACCTCTTAAGGCTGCTTCAGGAACACGCATGTGTGAAAAAGCAGCAACTCAAGGTCACACTTGAAAAACTCTCAGCAGAGGTGCCAGGCTGCTGAGCAGACAGTAACAGAGCACTGTGTGTTCACTGACCCCAAATTATGCCAGAGGTAACTGTGCAATGCTTACTTCTGAAGTAGCTGTGCTTCTGTTCAGTCTCCAGCCTGTTAAGCTCTGGGCAAGGCAGGGAACTTTTGGAATCTCAGCAATGCCTCACATGTGCAAGGAAGGCCACAAATGAGACATCACCCCACACACCTGCCCAGCTGTGCGCAGAGCCAGAGGCAGAAGGCAGGCACTGCTCACCTGACACTTGCTTTGCATCTTCCAGAAGGAAGAAGCTCCCCTAGTGCAGCAACCTGCCTCATGTCCGACAGATTTAACCATGGTTCTCTTCTCAAAGCGCCTGTTTTTATGAAGCTTGCAGTCAAAACTCATGTGTCCAACCATCTAACGCAACAGAAATCACCCAATGTATTCAAAACTCTGGAAGGCAAGAGGTGGGGAGAGTGTGCACAAGGATGCAGGCAGAACTGTTTGTTGTGTCACATGCATTTAGGATTAAAATATCCCCATAAGGCTTCAGAATTAATGCTGCACGGGGGCAAAGCAAAGTATCTGTATCTCAGGGCTACTCCTTCACGAAATCTGAATATGCAGATCTCTGCTCATGTAGATGCAGTTTATACTTCTCCACTTATCTGCAGCAGAGCTGCAAGAAGCAGACGCTGTTTTGTTTGCAGCCAAAAGCAGCGGCTTTGGGAATGTAATTACTGAGCAAGATGCAGACAAAGCACAATTAGAGCCACATTAGCCATGGGATGCTGGGAACTGGGGGCTGCTGTGTGTGTTGGAGAGGGAGCCTGAAGGCAAGGCCAACGTTAGCGGCACACAGCGTTCAAAAGCAGCACGAAGAGAGCAGCCCTGTCATGGGTGGGGGGGNGGGGGGGTTCGCTCTTTCCTACTTCAAAAGAGTACACTCAGCACTGTTCTGCGGCACTGGAGTCACCAGCAGGGCTTCAGCAAAGCAAGGGGGCCAGCAGGTTCAGCTGGCTTTCAGGCGTTTTGCAGAAATAAAATTTCTAAGTTAAAAGTGGAAAACAACAGGCGAGTCCAACGCAAAGCAAAGAGCAGATGGAACACAGACCCACGTTCCCACACCCAAAAGAAGCGCGTTCTCACCACAGCTGTTTGTACCTTTGATCAGTCGATACCACTGTTTGCAGACAAGGGCAGCAGTTTTGTGCTCCTGATAGGGGGAAAGGAAGGACAGGATATACTCCAAAACCTCTTCTGGGAGCTCCAGCATTGATCTGTTATGCCTGGTCTCCTCCACCTCCAGCTCAGCGTGTGGCTCCTCGTCTTGCTCCATCGTCCCCTCAACCACAGCTTCTTCTGGATCCACGGCCATGAAACTGTCATCTTCACTGTCTGAGGAGCTGGCCATGGCATTCCACTCCACAGCTTCAGGGGTGGGGGGGGAAAAAGACGACACTGAGGTCACCAAAGGAAACCCAACCGCATCAGAAATACAACTGCAAGCTGTGCACGTTACCCAAAGGTCTGCACAGAGCTCTGCACCAGTGAGCTCCAAGGCAAGGTCGTGGTTTTTGCAAGGCTTTGAAGCAGGCTGCACACAGCTTAGGACCCTCGCTACACGCAGCCAGAAGGCTCAGCACCTTCCCTCTCTCAGAGCAAACGCTCAGCCACCACCACTGCCAAACCAAGAAGGCTTGGCTCTGCTGTGACAGCATACATGTCACGCTGTTCTCCAGCCACCCAGTGTTTTCCCAGGCCACCTCTTCATCTCTCATCACCCTCAGCCCTGTCGTCGCCTGCAGGCAGCGCAGGGCAGAGCAGAAGAAACCATCTGCAGCTTCTCTGCAGGTTTTGGGAAGAGGGGGGAAAAAAGCCCTGTCCTGCTCTCCTGTACCAGCCCTTGCTCACAGCTTTGCTTTGAACTGCTTGCAAGCAGCTGCTTACTGGTGGCAGGTGAGGAAAGAAGAAAACCCACAGGATTTACTGCTGATGACAGGCTGCAATATTGCATCTCCAGCTATTCTGAACACGAAGTATTAGGTAACGATGACAGAAATACATCACGAAGTAAATCCACCTTAACGAGCAGCCGCATCCAGTTTGCCTTGTTGGACGCTTCCCAGGCTGCGGCCATGAAACCTGTGCCAGTCGCTGCCAAGCAAAGCCCAGACCCTATTTCCTAGGAAATAACCCCATGTTTCAGGGAGAGAGGTGCTGGTTTTGCCTTCCAACGACCCCAGCTGAAGGCCAGGGGCTGGGAGTACTCTGTGGTACACAGGCAGAGGGAGCTGCAACCAGTGGAGCTCCACAAATTCCCACTTGTCCACGACCCATAGGCCATGGGATAAATCCCACCTGCACAGAGCCCGGAAAGCAAGCCTGCTTGCTCCTCAGAAGGGAGAACAAGGCAGAGGCTTTGCCCAACATACTTCAGCTCAAGAAACTTGCATCACGCCGTGGGAAGCACAGCATCTCCTATTTACCAATACTTGGTGTGGCAGCAGATACAGCTGGAAGGAATGTAGCTACCTGGCTTGGCCCTGGCATCTGAGCTGTCATTGCCAACTCCCAGCAAGGCAAACTCTGCCATCTTCCCCAGCTGAACCCAGGTTTACCCTCCAGACTGCAGAGGCACGCAGCAGAGGAGCGGAGCTTGCTGAGGCAACTAATTCACCACCAGGAAAGTGACACTCGGCAGCACCGCTCCCCCCGTCTGTCAGCCTCCCTGATGCAGCAGCTTCAGAAAATCCTGGGGGCTGTCAATCTTTGGTAGAAACCAAGTCAGAGTTAAACTTGCAGTTATCATGCTAACAGATGCTCCGCAAATTTTCCAATGTCAGAAATCCTCCTTAGAGTCAATGTTGTGACAAAGGGAGCCCCAAACCAAAATGCTTTGACAGAAGCGCTGCTGCTGTCAACAAACCACATTACGCAGCGGATAATACACAAATTCCCAAAGATCAAGAAACGGAAACCTAAAGAAAGCAGCAGTGTTGCATTAAAAAAAAAAAAAAAAAAAATCAGTGGGTTGGGTCTTTTCCAAGTAAGAGCATCCACAGCCAGGACGCACGCGTGCTCGTTTCCACCTGAGGGAAGCCAAAGGCCCCCAGCACTGCGCGCCCTGAGCGTGTCACGTCACAGCCACCAGGGACAACAGGACACCTGGGGGTGACAGAGCTGAACATAAGCCTCGACTCGACAGGTTCACACAAGAAATCTGTTCTTGTAAAGGTTCAGAAGCAAAGGCTGCGTCGATGCGTGCTCCCCAACAGATTTATTTACTGTTTAAATAACACACACAGCCTGCTGGAGGACGGCAGCTGAGAAGCGCAAGAGTGAGTGCCCTCCTAGCGAGCTTTTTCCCTACAAATAACCGAATTAACAAACCCCATTTTCAATCCTCTGCAGTGCGCTCCCACCACAGACTCATCACAGGCACAGACCTTCCTACGGGGTCTGTTGCAACACTCACCTGGCGCGGGGAGAAGCCCTGTGCTGTCACCCTGCCCCGGTGCCTCAAAGCCAAAAAGCCCCAGGACCCCCGGCTCAAGCAACCTGCCAGCTCCTGCTAGCAGTCAGCCAGCACATCCACAGGAGAAAATCCCATGCCAGGGGTTCTGCTAACTGCCTGAAGTGCAGAAGCTCTCCGGGTCCTGCAGCCCCGTCCTGCTCTGATGGCTACGAAGCATCCTGCAGCATCCCCTCGCGCTTCACGCTTACAGCCTGCAGTCTGGGGGGAGAGCCCTCACACTGCAGCAACAGAAACACCTTAGGGCACTTAAAAGTTAGCCCAAAGCCGTACCAAACTGCTTAGAATAAACAGAAACGCTCGAAGGGCAATGGAAACCCACCACACTTGTCTCAGGACGATCCTAAAGGCTGCTTGCCTGCCAGCTGGGGAAACATCTTACAACGCTTTTCCCTCAACATCCCTCCCCTCCACTCCTGAATACACTTCAGAACCTGCTACTTGCTCTGCTGAAGCAATCATCCACTGCAGTGGAACAGACAGAGGAGGAACATCAAACGCAGACAACAAACTGCCAGGTGAGAACGCATCTCAAAGCCAGCGAGGACCCTGCTCGTGCACAACCCCCCCAACACAGCGAGGTTTCCCTACCTGAGGGCACTGATCCTGCTCCCACGGACCCCAATCCACAGGCATGGGTGGTCCCCATCCCGAGCTGCCTCCTCTCCCGGCCCGGCTGGTGAAGACGTGCCTGAGCACACAGAGCTTTGGGCTTCTTTTTCTAAAGCCCGGAGATTTTAGGAAAAGAAAATCCTCCAAGGGAAAGTTCTTGAATGAAAACAAGCAGCCAGACTGAGTCACGGTGCGTTACTCATGAGGCAACGCTCATTTTCACATGCCACAAAAAACTCACTATCCAAACAGGATTGTAGAAGCTATGTCCTCACATGGGTGAAAAAAAATAAATAAATAAATAAAAAATGAAGGTGTGTTAAAGGGCCCTGCCCTGGCTGTCTGTCTGCAGGGGACTCTGCAGAGCGTTTAATTGCACTTGGCAACCTGCAGCTACAGAGTTAATTTGGGGGTGGAAGACAGACAACTGCCTCTAACCTGCTCCAGCCTCTTCCTCATACCTTGCAACTGCCTGTTCTGCTCCTCAGCCCAATGGCACGGCACAGCAGCACAAGGAAGGCACTTAAAGCATTTGTGTTATTCGCTCAACTCCGCGCAAAAAGAGGCTCCCAAGCAGCCGTGCCACCCAGCACCCGGATAGAGCTTCCCCTCCAGCCTGGCTTCTGCTGCCATTGCTCCCCCTGCAGCAGCCACCAGCCCTTCCCTAGTGACACAGCACTGAAAACAAAGCGTTGAACTTCTAATGATAAATGGTATCAGTGCCGTTAACGGCGTGGGATTTGGGGTGGGGATACTGCTTTATTCTGTTGGCAAAAGCACATTTCCTGGGAAAAGCTGTCAAACGAGCACTAAATCACACAACATGTCGAGCCCTTGGACACTTGCACCAGTTAGAGCCAACTTGCTTGAAAATTGACTGCCAGACGAGTTCAGCAAGGGCAAAAAAGCAGATTTTAGGCAAAAAAAAAAAAAAAAAAAAAAGCCTCTGGGAAACAGACTGATGAGCAATATCCCGCGTGTGCCGCGCGAGCATCAGGCCTGGAACGGCTGCACTGGAAGGGTGAGACCTCGGTGACACCTGCACCCAGCTTTGCTTTTCAAGCCTGCAAAACAGGCAGCTCCAAGTGCTTTGAAGCACAGCCTTCCCCCTTTAGCTGCTTTTCGACAGGAAACTGCCTTTTCCTCCATATAAAGCCTGGCTTCAGCTCAGAACAGAAGGGTTTCCTAAATCCCACCCGCAAGCTCCGAAATGCGGATCTCCCCCTCTCGATGCCACCTCCCTGCTGCACGCCCTCCTGCCAAAGCAGCGCTGCTGCAAGGGCTCTGGAGCAAGTCTCCACGCTCAAGCTGTCTTCCTCCAAAATTTAAAGTGCTGAAGAAAACCCGAGGGTCGCTCTGGATGCTGACCTGACCTCGGGATACGAGAAGGAAAGGAAACAGTGGTGTTTAATAACAACAGGCGTCGAGGGAACGCGGTGAAACCTGTCGCTGGGGTTTGCTAATGGAATAAACAGGAGGAAACCAGAAACATCAGGATTGGAATAAAAGCTTAATAAAATATTCAAAAACGGAGCAGCAGACCAGAAAGTGAAAGCACCAAGACCGGACACGGCTGCAGAGAGCTGCTAAATAAGCGCAGAACTCAACTATCCCGCCTCAAAAAAGCCAAAAGCATCCAGAACAAAGGGACTGAAGGCCTTCTTTGGCTGCTCTTATTGCCCCGACAATAGCACACGCTGTGGAAAACCTGTTGGAAGCTCTGCGAGGGGAGAGCTGGCTGCAGAAGCACAGAAGCGGCTGCATCACGTCTCCAGGCACTGCTTGAGCTCACGCATGCGCTGCTGGCCCACAGACCCCAAATTTAACCCCGCTGGGCATTAAATGCAGTTACCCCATGGTTAAAAGGTGATCCAGCCACCCTTCTCCCATTCCCTGGTAAGAGCTCAGGCCCCTGCTCGCACACTTCCAGCTCTGACATCTCAGCAAGGCGGCATCCCCAAAACCCGGCCACGTCTGATACCAGCCCCAGCGGGGGTTCCAGGCACAAGGTGCCCCCCCAGTGCCCTGGACCCAAATCTGGCCGCTTCTGAGAACTGTTCAGCTTGGGTGCAGGGATCAGCCGCACTGTCTGTGCCGAGTTAAAATCCATCCCCCCACCACAACCACCCTGAATTCCGCAGGGCGGGCGAAGAAGCGGTGTTTCATGCTCACACGCTCCCTCTACTGGCTCCCCGCAAGCCGTCAACTACATTAATCCTCACCCGAATTTTTCCCAGTCATAAATAAAAAAAAAAACAACGAACTTCAACATGAAGGCAAATCTGCACCCCAGCCGGAGAACAAGAACTATCCCAAAGCAAGCAAAGAAATGCTCCGAGAGGTGGAAATGCACCGTAAGGCGTAGAGGAGAACGTGCACCCCCAGTGCCCCCCACGTTTGCACAGACCCTGCAGCCCCACTGCACGGACCAGACCGTTGCTCTGCTCGCTGGGCAGCCCCAAGACACCTGATGGGAAGAAGAGCTCATGGCACCGACTTTCAGGCCAAGAAAATGAAAGGGTGCGCTGCAAAAAGCGGCGTGAGTGCAGGCTGCCAGCAGGTCTGGAAGGATGGAGGGGTGGGGTGAGGCCACGGCCACAGCTGGAGGGTTCCTCGCGAGCCAGCCAACAAGCTGGATGATCGTTCGCTGCAGTTTCCGCAGGTCTGGAGAGTTTGCTTTCCTTTGCAATAGGAGTTTTTTATTCCAAGTAATGGAACAGGCAGAACTACCACAAGCCAGAGCGGCATCCCCGCTGGAAGCACGCAGGGGTCACCTCTGTGTTGTGCATCACACGTCTTTGCAAATGAAGCCTGTTTACCAAGCATTAAACACCAAGAAAGAAGACAAAAAATGGAAGCCTAACCCACACTATCATAAGCAGCAACCCCAACCGCAGGGAACTTGTGCCAATTCCAACCCACCCTACCCCCTGCTGCACACCTCTGACCCCA
>VXAV01008017.1:7301-18008 GCA_013399715.1 Alectura lathami | reverse complement strand
TCGCAGGGTGCCGGCCGGGCTCTCCCCTGCCTCCTCTGCTAGCGCGTTGGCCGCGGCCGTCGTGCTGCGGGGCTTCAGGGCGCTCCCGCGTGTTGCCCTCACGCAGCGGTACCGCTTCACGAGGGCGCGCGCCCCGCAAAAAGGCATCAGAGCTGCGGGGCGAGCCGCCGCTTCAGCGAGTCCAGCGGGCGCGACGCAGAGGGCAGAAGGACGCCGTGACGGTTAGGACGGGGCCTGGCTCCGCGTCCACCGAGGAGTTGGGTTACAGCTTGGTGAGCGGGGAGGGAGCGAAATAGAGCCTGCTGTAACCCAACGCCCGGGCGCCAGGGCGGTCGGGCACCGCTCGGCCCCGGTAACGGGGAGCCTTGCGCAGGGCAGGCGGGTTAATCCCAGTGCTCGCTGAGTCGTGCCATGAAGGGACATAGCTTGTGTCTGGGGAGCTGGGGATAGCTGAGGCCTTGAGTAATGGTTTAAAATTGCAGGGCTGCTCATGTCCCAGGCATTGGTTGTCTTTCTTGTTTGTCCTCGTGCCTTTAGGCCTCCTTTTAAAACCCTTAGATGGGAAATCTCGGTTGTCCATCCTTCCTAAAGTCCCTTTCTAGCAAGTCCAAGCTGCAAAGACATTGCATTTGTGAACTGGGTTGTGCTTGTGCTGCTGAGCGGAGAGCAGACAGATTTCTTGAGGAGGCAGCACCACGCTTGCAGCTGCTCTTACAGTTGTCCAGGCTTTGGTGTCTGTAAAAGCACTGGGAGCAGAGAGAAAACTGAGCTGTCTCCAGCAGGAGTTGTTGGTATGCAAGAGGTGGGAGCTGCCTTCTGGCAGCCAGGGTATTCGCGAAAGGTCGTCTTGGAGCTGCAGCCTGCAGCCTGCAGGAAGGAGACCCTCTGCTGCTGCTTGTGGCTGCAGGAAGTTAAAGGCTGGGGTGGACCTGTGGTGTCGCTCTCGAAGCAAGCAGGTGCTGCTGGGGGCTCTGCAAGCCCCTCCAGCAGTCAGTGCTGCCAGAGGTACCGTCAGAAAAGGGGAACAGAGCCCAGGAAGGGGCTCAGCTGCGGAGCAGACAGCGTGACCAACGGCGCTTGTTAGCAGCGGGGGCACATCCGAGGCACGCCTGCTTTTCTCTGCGAGAAACCTGCTGCAGTTAGCAGGCAGGCATGCTTGAGAGCTGCTGCCTCTGTGAGTGGGCCTCCTGCTGAAGGCATGGGAGGAGAGCTGTGTGCAGGAGGAGGTTACGAGCTGGCCTGACCCTGTAATCATCGTTTTCTTCTTTTTCTTTTTATTTTTTTTTTTGTCCTAAGAAGTTTCCTTAGTTTTCTCTCACCTGTATCTTGCTCGCCATGGCTCTGAGGCAGATCCTATCTCAGAGCCATGAGATGTGACAGCTGTGGCCCAGAAGAATCAACAATAAAACGTGAAAGACAGAACTGAGCGTGCCAAGGAGCAGCTTCAACCACGTACCCTCACGGTTCACCAGGCTCTGGGTCTTGAGGCACGTGCTGCTCAGCAGGAGGCAGGATGGGGCTGACCAGGGATGCTGTGGCCTCTTCTGGACCTGGTCCAGTAGCTGTTAAAGATGCTTGGTGGGTTTATTTTTTTCCCCTTAATGTGGCCTCTGTTTATCTTCCAGTTTTCTGCGCTTGCCAGCTGAAGGAGCATCCCCTTTGGGATGTGCCACCTGCTCCTGTAGCTCTGTCCACCCCAAGTGTTTTGTGCAAGGCTTCAGAGACTCAGCCTGGCTTAGTAAACACTAGTATGACCTAATGCGTTGCTCGTTTCTCTTCTGTGTGGCCCGCCTGCCTTTCAGGAAGGGGGAAGTCACACGTGGGAGGTGTAGTTGTTGCACCTGAGCCTACTGACCTGGTTAAACTCACCATGACGCTTCAGGTGGAAGCTGTGCCGCGCAGCTGGAGCGGAAGCCCTGTGCTCAGGGATCATGGAGAGCAGGTATCCGTGGTCATTCCCTTAAAGCAAGCACAGCTAGCCAGAGTCTGAGTGGATCGGTGTCTTCTGGGCTGGTCTTTGCTTTGGATTTCACCGTTCAGCAGAGGCAGGTGATAGCAGAGGGCTGCAGCTGGTTTTTGGCTGGCCTTGCTTCGGTTGCTCAAGGAGATCAAAGTACACAGGAATCAAAAGGGAAATGTTTGGGAGCGTGGGGCTGTGACCTCCAGCCCCTGCAGCCTGCTGGCAGCAGGAAAGCCCTGGGGGTGCCTGCTGATTCCTGCTGTCAGGAGGAAGCACCATGGGCCGGACAGGCGTCGGGTAAAACATTTACCAAATATTTGCTTTAGGTGCTTGGTAGCCGGTCAAAAATCCTGAAACTAGGAAGCAAAACTTTCTGTTCCTGCTGCTGAGCATTGCCCAGCCAGAGACAGTTTGTTTGGCAGGAGAAGAGCTTCCTTGGCTGGGAACAAAGCGGCACCTTGATGCCATAATGCAGCATCCGCTGCGGGATGCTGCTGCGAGGCCCTGCCCAAGGCTCCTGGGAGCAGGCGGTGCGCTGCCAGCCTTGGCTGCGTGACCTTGGTGAGCATCTGGCTGGGAGGTGGAGGGGAGGGAAGAGCCTGCAGCTGGGAGAGCTGTAGAAGGCTTCTGCTAGGTGTTAGCCTGTGTTTTTTATTTTATTTTTTTCCCCCAAGACTGACGTAAACAAATTCCAGATCTAGGTTTGGAGAGAGGGTCTGCGGGGTCTGTGATGCCTCTGGATGGAGAGGGGACCCAGGCACGCTCCTGAAAGCGTTCTTGTGCTTTGTTTTGGAGCTGCCCAGAGGTGTTATCTCCCCGTGGGAGGTGCAGGCACCACGCAGCTGAAGGCACCTGCGGCACGTCCCGCTGCTGGGGTTTATCACGAGCAGAGTGCCTCGGTGCATTAATTAATGGAGCAGTCTGATTCCCCATGGCCTCAGGAATTGGAGTGTTCCAGTAATTAACAGAAGATTAATTTATCTTCAGAGGAAAGAAGTAGAAGGCTAATGAGGAGGCAGGTTGGAGCTGTCTTGGGGTTGTCGACTGCCCTCGCTGGGCGGTACGCTCAGTGTGCCCTCTCAGATACCCATTAACAGCGTAGGAAACCTCACGCGTTAAAACAGGCTGCTTAAAATTCTTTTTCCTGAAGAAGAGAACATCAGCAGGCCTTGAAGTTCACCTGCTGTCCTGCATTAAGCGCCAGGGCATCTGCTGCTGCCGTAAGTGCCCCTGTTCAGCGCTGGCGTGGGAGGTGCAGCTCCAGACTCAGCTCCCTCTGAGCAGGCACAGCGGAGGGGAGAAATCCTGCTGGTCCGAGGGCTTTGTAGGAAGCCTTTCCCGTGTTCCAGCATTGTGGTTGCTCCGTAAACCTGGGACCCCGGGGGAGAGCATCCCCCCGACTGGCGATGGCAAAGCGTGGGCTGCACCCCAGCGGTGGGCTTTGCTCGCTGTCTGCGCCTCGTTGCTTTCCAGGAGGCGTGATGTGATGCCTTCACGGATGCCGTGCTGTTTTTCTCTGGGGTGGGAGGTCGGTTGTGGCGGGGCTGCAGCTCAGCTTCCCTTACGTCCTCATCTGCCAAGGCAGCTTAAATGTCAAAGAACAGTGTCTTCTCCGCGCCGTTTGCTGCCTCCCTTTTAGCATCTAGACATAATAGCGCTAAAAATAGCCTGCTGAGGCTCTGCTGGTCACAGGGAGGGGTGTTTGTAGAGCGGGGGCTGTAACTGACGCTCGGTTTTTCCTTATAAATGTGCTTGTTTGGGAAATGGAAGCCAGGAGAGCCTCCTCGGTGCGGGAGGTTAACGTCCCGCTCCTGGGGACACGCAATGTGCTCGGTGTGCTCGTGCCAGGCTGTCACCCCTCCTCTCGCTGCCTGCCTCAGGGTTGCTGCAGCGCTTGTGCCAGGAGCCAGGGCCTAATTTTATCCCGTTACCCACACCAGCAGGCAGGTAGCAGGGAGGGTTTTAAGGGCGAGCAGCGTCGGGGCGTTCCTGCTTCTCCAGCTCGCTGCCCCCCGGTGAGCTGCTGGCTGCGAGGAGTTGTTGGTGGGTTGCTCTGGGGATCAGGGGCTGCCCGGGGTGATGAACTCCTTCACACCTGTAATCCTACATCTGGTTGTGTTAAGCAGCAAGGGTTTGCAGGGCTGTGGATTTTGCTGGGGAAAATACAGGGTCAATCTCTTCATTTAAAGTAAAAAGAACTTTGACGCCTCGAGGTGTGCGCGAAGCAGGGAGCTGTTTTTTATTTTTTATTTATTTTTTGTTGTTACATTAGCCATGCATTTTGAACACAAAACTGAAGTCTTTCTCCCCAAGGGTTCTGGAGGCAGCAGGAGTTCCCTAGCCGCACGCTAGTATCATGCAGGGCTGGGGTGGGGTGGGAGTGAAATGTGTGTGTTTGGGGGTGGCCGATGCTCTGCCGCTGGGGTTTCTACGTGTGCGGGAAGCCTCCTTTTCCTTTGGGGAAATGGACTTCGGGGATGCTTCAGCTGCCAGAGGGGTGAGAGGCAGCAGAAGCACTGAGCACTTGGTAGGAGACGGTGAAAAGCTGGGGGCTGTGATGGGCTCGTGGGGCAGGTTTCTGAAGGACTCCTTGGGATGCGCTGAGCGGATCCGAGGCGTGCCCCTCCCTGCTGCAAGAGGGGGCAGAAAGGAGGTCCCCAGCTCGTGAAGGGGCGAGGAGCTGCCCAGCAGCGCCCGCTCTCTGCGACAGCGGCGGTGATCAGAGTGCTGCTCTGCTGGTGAGGTGAAACGATGCCCTGCGACGACAGGACCTGGTCAGCTGAGGTAAAGAGCGTGACGTGAGCCCCAGGGCCGGCCCGCAGGAATGCGGTGTGTGTCAAAGCCGGCGTGCTGACACTGTGTCACCGACACTGTGTCACCGTGCGGTGTTGTGAAATCCTCCCCGCCGAATAAACGAGAGGAGAGGCTCTTGGGCACGGTTCTCCCTGCTGCCCCATCTCGGTGTCCCTCTGCACCGTGCAGGGAGGTGTTTTTGGAGGGTTGCTTAAGGGAGCTTCGTTCCAGACAGCCCTGGGGTGGTGCAACCAAGTATTTCAAATTTCAGTTTGAAAAAGTGTTCTGAAGGCTCCTCTGTAGCTGCGTGTGACCTCTTCTGGTGCAGGGCAGCCAGGTGAGCTACCCCGTGGCCTCGGTTTTGCTGTCATTGTTTGTTGCCAGCTGCCCCAAACCCTTCCACCCTTGGCCGGGATATCCGCTTCCCTGCTGCCTTTCCTGGCTGGCCATTGCTCCATCCCTGTGGGCAGGAGGCTGTGTCCCCCTGAGCAGCACTGGGATGGGATTTTCCTCTGAAATTTGAGTCTCCCTGAAGCAGGAGGAAGCTGCAGGTGTGTTTGCCCTCAGCTGGAAACTGGGACACTCCCAGGCGCTGTCTTTTTTTCCTCCTCTCCGTTGGTGATCAGGTAAAGCACACTGCTGTTCTGGAGGCTCTCTAGCATCAGCAGTCATGGGGATCTAAAGGTGTTGTGGAAGTGCAGCTTTACCTAAAGCCAGACTGGAGGGGCCGAGAGCTGGCTTTGTTCTCTTGTTTAGCAAAGCTCCTCTGTGTGATTGCTCAGATTGCAACATGTAAACACCTTTGGTAAGATGGGTGCAAGCCTCTGACAGGGGCTGCCAGGCTCCTGCTCCTGCTGTTGGCACTTGGGGGGTAATTAACACGTCCTTCCGCATGCCGAGTGACTTGGCAGCTGTGTTGCAAAGCAAAGGAGAGGTACAGGAGGAAAAGGCATGGCTGGCTAACACGGCCCGGTGAGTCTCTGGGTGCAGGCAGGGCAGGGACCTGTTTGTGAAGGCGGGTTCTTGCAGCAAGCAGCAGGAATGCAGACCTGCCGGCCAGTCCTTGGGACGGCTGCGGGCCCTGGGGCTGAAATCAGCGTGCTCTGCTGGGCATCGCCCCAGCTGCTGCTTCTCTGCCAGGGCAGGTTTGGTGCTGGTGCCTGCTCCGTCTGGGAGCACCTTGCTGAGTATTCCTGGGGCTCTCCTCTGTCCCTAAGAGAGGTTTTGTGCCAGCTGGAGTCCTTGAAATGACAGCTGCTCTCCGGAGGGGATGAGCGCCTCGCAGCCGCCCTCCCACCACGCCGTGCAGCGTCAGCCTGCTGTAGGTGTTCTGATGGGTTCAGTGAATATGGGTAGGGCTCTGCTCTTCTCTGCCTCTTGATCAGCAGCTCCCCCTCAGGCTGAGAGGTGCTCTCTCTCCCCCTTTTATGGCAGAGCATTGCTGTATGCAGGTGGGAAACTAAAGGTGTTTGCGTACAGACTTGTGTTCCAGTCCCAGAGATGGGCCTTCATGTTTTTATTTCTTCTTCCTTTATAGGAAATAGACAGACGGTTGGAGAAGAAGCTGAAGATCACACAGAAGGAAAGGTAACAACGCCGCGCAGTTCAGAAGCCTTCTGAGGTGTCCTGGGAACTGGGAGCAGCGGGGAACTGAGCAAACCCAGCAGGGAGTTAAGAAGCAGGGAATCAGTGCTCGTGCCACCAGGGGGCCCTTCTGACCCACAGCAGAGCAGCAGAAAGGTTCTTGAGTGACTTTATTTCAGAGGCACGTCTGCCAGACTGGATGTAGCTGCAGCTATGGGGAAGCTACTTTAGGGGAGGAAAAAAAAAAAAAAAAAAAAAAAACAAAAAAAACCAAGCACTTAAAGGGAGAAGTGGGTGGGCTGGGTCATCCCAGCTCACAGCAGTAGCACTTTCCTTTCCTGCTTGCTTTGGGTTGGGGTGTGGGGGGTGTTACTGTCTCCTAGCACGGATGTTTCCGATCGCTTCTGACAAGTCTTTTGGTTTTGTTTCCCCTTTGGCTTTTCGTGTGCCGCTTAGAGTCATGGCACTGCTTCTCTGGGACTCCCACGCAGGAAAGGGACAGTAGAAATGGTGAGGCTGGGGCCGAGGCTGGCTCTGCGGAGCGCAGGGGCAGGGTTCGCAGCGGAAGGCTGGCTGTCTTGGCAGAGGAGCTCTGACAGGCCTGGCAAGGAACGGAGTCAAGGTGCTGACACCGAGATCTTTGGAAATGGGTGAACGCTTCTCTTTGAAAGCCTTTGGTGAATCCAATCAGAAGTGAAGCTGTCTTTGCTCAGCGTCTGCTTTCCTTGCCACCAGTCGAGCTTAAAGATGTGGAACGCAGCAGACCCGGGGTTGTTTGTCCCTTACTGAGCTGATCTGCAAACCTGCCAACCACTAGTTTAGGGTTACAACTATAACAAGGTCTTTAATTATTACAGGCTGCCTCTTAGTCACGGGAATGCCATCTGACTGGGAAGAATTCATGTGTGGAGCTAAAAATATGCTCTCAGTACAAAACAAGTCATAGAATCGTAGTCCTAATCAGATGTTTTGTCCTGTTCTTTTAGTAGAAAATCCAAATCTCCCCCTAAAGTGCCGATCGTGATCCAGGACGACAGCCTTCCCGCGGGGCCGCCCCCGCAGATCCGCATCCTGAAGCGCCCGGCCACCAACGGCGTGCTCAGCAACCCCCACTCGGCCAGCAGGCCCGCCTTCCCCGTCAAGTCCCTGGCGCAGAGGGAGGCGGAGTACGCTGAGGCCAGGAAACGAATCCTGGGCAGCGCCAGCCCTGAGGAGGAGCAGGAGAAACCCATTCTGGATAGGTGAGGGCGGCCACACGTGCTCCGTGCAGACGCCTTCCTGGCAGGAGGAGGGGGGTGTGCTCCGCGTGGTGTGATGCGAGGCCGGCGAGGAGAAAGGAGCGTTTTGTTGGTAAACACGGCAACCTAAAGCTCGGCTGTTGGCAGCTAAAGGGAGTTTTTGTGCCTGATAAATCCATGGAAGTTATTGTAGATCCTTGAGAAAGCGAGCTGAGGGTAGGGAGAGGAGTGCAGGCGACCAGAGTTACTCTGGCAGGGGATTGTAGCCTTGCCTTTGCTGAGGCTTTGACTCAAGGGAGCTGCCACCTGCACATGGGGGAGGTAGGAGTAAGCGCTCTCAGAGGAACACAGGTGGTTTGACAGCACTGTGCTCTCCCTTGTAGTTGCAGTGTGGCTCTTGGCTACCCAGGAATAAGACTTCCAAACCTTTAGGAAGGAAATGAAGTGCCAGTTTATTTCTGGTCACGCTCCTCATCCCAGGGAACAATGCAGCAGGGCTGTGACAATTGTCCCGTGGCAGTGGCTCTCCCCCAGAGCAGGCGCAGATACACGTGTCGCGTTGCACGGACGCGCTGCGTCGTCCTCTGACCTCCTTTCTCCTCGCAGGCCGACGAGGATCTCCCAGCCAGAAGACACCAGGCAGCCCAATAATGTGATTAGGCAGCCGCTGGGTCCCGATGGTTCACAAGGCTTCAAACAACGCAGATAAACGTGGGCACGGGAGGATGCTGCAGGACGCAGGGTCAGCCGCCGCGGGTCGCGCTGCCGTGGCGGACAAATGGACTCGAGCAAAGGGAACGACCTGGTTTTTACTTGCACTGTGATTCCCCTTTGCTCTGCCCACTGTGACCTCCAACCCCACGCACTGTGACCTCCCCGCTCCACCCACTGTGATCGGCATACCGCCAAGGGCTGTCCCCAGTCGCTGTCAGCGGGAAGGGGGGGGGGCGTAAAGGACTGGGACGGGTGCAGAGAGAGTCGTGTGTGCCACTTGGGTTGACGCTAGCGCCAGCAATAATGTCTGTTGTACTCATAACCTGGGGTTTGAGGGAAAAAATGGGAAGCCTCCCCAGGCACGCATGTTGTCCTCATCACTTTAAAAGCAAGTTCCGTTTCAAAGGGTATCTTTTTGATTTTTCGTTACTTTTTTGTTTTTCTGTTTGTATATCAGACTGACTTTCAAGGGAGTGCATGGGAAGGGTTTTCACTGTTTAGTTTGTTTTAATTGAGAGAGGTAGTTCAGTGTTCCTAAAGGAGTTTCACTGAGCTCCTGCGACTTTAATGGCTAGGGTTTGGCGAGCTTAGCTTCTCGTTCTGCGTTTCTACCGCTGCCAAGCAAATGGGAGCGGGCTCTGGGACACCCAGCCCCTCTGCTCGCCTTGGCCTGGGAGCCGTCGGAGTCCGATGGCCTGGTTTGCGTATTGCACCTGTTAAAGCTTGGCTAGTGTTTTGTGCTGGCTTGAGGAAAGCCTTTAAATGCATAAATGCATCTTTTTGTATCTGGGGAGAAGGGGGTGTAGACAGACCCCGTGAAAATGCCTGCTGCGTGGTTACTGCTCGCCGCGGAGTGAGGCGGCGAGGAGTAGGGCTCTGCTGGACCTGGACGTGCAGGCCAGGAGGGGAGTAGTGCTGTGCTGGCTCTGCTTTGCTCTGTGAATTAAAACCATGGTGAGGAGCCCTGCTCCGTGCAGCCCGCGCTCGCCTGGTGGCCGACGTAACGGCAGGGAGCGGGGCTGCGAACCGAAGTGGCTTACGACGGACGGAAGGCTCTGACCTCCGCTGCGGCACAAGCCGGCGCTGTGCCTGACGAGTTCGCTTCCAGAAGGTGCAGATGTCGGGAGTGAAACGTGTTCTGCCAAGCCTGGAAACCTCCCCGTCGCTGTGCACTGCGGGTGGTACCAGCTGGCTTCCCGCTAGGCTTCAGGGAACGGATTGCTCTCGCCGCTCCAGCTCCCGGAGAGAGGACAGGACCTCGGGCAGCTCGTGCCCTGAGTGCTTCCGTGGGTGACAGTGGTGGGGGAGAGCCGCGAGGAACCAGCAGACGTGTCTCAGGACGCTGTTGAACATGGATGCTTCGCCCGTGCCCAGTGCTGTCTGCCTGCCTCCGCACGCCGGACCGAGCTGGCCTGTCGGTGTTGCGTCTCCAGGGATCTGGTGAACACTAAGGCTCTTCTCGGAGGGGATATAAGGGCGAGCAGCTCCAGGCTTGGAGGCATTTCTGCATGTTGCGAGGACCTCGACGGTTCCTTCAGCTGAGACGGCCGCGGGCCGGCGGGTTGCTGCGTGCTCAGTTCCTAGAAAACGACTGCTTCGGGCTGTCGGAGGATCGCTGTGCGTGGGCACGGCGTTGCCGGCCGTGGGCGCTCGGTAGGTGCGGTGAGCGAGCAGACCTGACGCCCTCTGCCCGGACAGAAGGGACTGTGCAGAACGCCTGCTGTGCCACGTTGTACGGGAGATACCCGTACAGAAAGACGTGTACGGAAATACGGCTTAAAAAAAAAAAATACTGGTAAAATAAAACTACCTGTGTACAAAAAGACGGCATCCGCTGGGACGTTAATCGGCTCGCTGACTCTGTGCCGCCCTCCGTGCCAGTCCCCGGAGCAGGTGAGCCCCGAGCGGCTGGTGAAGGAGGATGACGAGGTGGGGAAGGCGCAAATCCTGTCCCGCCAGGAGCCTGACCCCGGATCTCCGTGGCTTTAGGAGGCCGTACTGCTGCTGCTGACCGAGCCCCCCTTCAGGCTGGAGGCGTCTGTGGCTGCTTGGCTGGCAGTGTTTTTTGGGTCTTTTTTTTTTTTTTTAATTTTAAATTTCCCCCTCTGCAAGCTGGTGGTGAGGAAGAGTCCTTGGACAAGCAGCTCTGCAGAGGGAAGGTGGGTGGGGAGCGGGAGGGGAGAAGGACATTAGCAATAACCGTAGTCACCGCGCCTTTCCTTAACTACTGCTCCAAATAGCTTCTATTCCAGAAGGCCAGTANAAAAAAAAAAAAAAAAAAAACAGCTTCTGGCCTAGCTTCAGCCACCTTGCCAATGTGAGCCATCTCCTCCCGTCCGTCAGGTGCCTACGCCCCCACCCTCCTCCCGCACCCCACCTTGTCCCCCAGCACCGACCGCTCGGCCGCCCCGACCTGCG
>VXAV01008015.1:35286-46648 GCA_013399715.1 Alectura lathami | reverse complement strand
AAAAAAAAAAAAAATGGGATCTGCTGGGGTCCTGGCTTGCCTCTCCTGTGCTCTTGGTGTGTGCAGCACAGCCGTGAGCGAAGCTGGGAGCTGCTTGCTGTGCTGGGGTTAGGTTCTGTCAGCCTCTTAGCTCCCGGAGTGGACTCACCCCAGTCGGATGGGTGCAAAGGTGAGGTGGGCCTGTGTGCTTTATGGGGAAGGAACTCGTGGCATGAGCATGTCAGCTGTGACCGACGCTGCGTTGAGCTGCTGTGGAGCTGCACCCTGCCTGAGGCTGAAGCCGTGAGTGGCAATTCATTTTCTTCCAAGAACTGCTTTGCTGTTGCCAGCCAGTTAAACCTCTTCTCTATATTCTGTGTGATTTACTCTTCATCCAAGATGAAGCCTTCTCAGAAGTATTCTGAAACCTGAAGTTCATAAAGCAGAAGCTGCCAGATCTGGGTTATTCCTGACAAGTGTCACAATGTCATGACTATGACTCTGAAGCTTGAACTACCTGTAGAATGTGATTTTTTTTTTTTTTGTGCACTGGACTGGAAAAAAAACAGCTCACTCCTCCTACCGGAGGCCCTCAAATACTGAGGGGTTAAACTGCAGTGTTTTTATAGCAAGTTGAGACCTCACCCATGGCTGCCAGTGTGAAATTTCAAGTACAAAAAAACCCCACCCTTTCTACTCTTCAACGACAAATCACCTTTTTGTTGTAGTTACTTGGATGCGTGGTTAAGAAAACCTTCACGGATGTTGAGTGTTGCTGCGTGCGTGCTGTTAGAGAATAACGATGCTACTATGGCAATACAGTGCACTAATTTACAGGGACACTGCTATGGTTTAAATTACTTCATAGCTGTGCAGTTGTCTTGCCTTTTTTTTTTTAATTCCTATTGTATGTCCAAACTTGGTTTAAACCAGTAGGAAAACTCAATAATAATCTTCATTGAACCTGGACTTTTTGTAAGGTATGCCCATAATTACCTCAAATATTGACAGGATTGGGATGATCTGAGCCATTTACTGGTACCTTCCTTGCTAACTAAAAGGGGGAAAATAGATCGCTGCACAGTTGGTGTTGTGACTTTGAGCTTGGTGCAGGGTTGGAAGTGTTCAGTCGAGATCTTGGGGGATCTCTTTGATCTGTAAGGGTTCTGTTAGACAGGAATTCCACAGGAAACATTTTTTTATGACATTTTAAAAATGTTTTCATTGTAGTCCTGGACTACCACATGAAGAACACTTGATCTGAGTTGTGTGGATGTTGCTGCCTTATTTCTAAGCAGGGACATGAAGGTCACAAGGTTTCATCTGTGCTGTTTCAGTGGAGTGCCTCCAGAAGCTGGCAGCCTGGTAACTTCTGCCCTGCTCGTGCAGATGGAGGGGGGGCCCTTGCAGCTATTCAGGGCCATCACAGTATGACTTACTCCTTCCAGCTTTGGGGTTTTGATGTTCAGCAGCCGCTGAAAGGCCTGTTGAGCCTTAGCTGGAAGCTGACATCAGGAGTCCCAGGACAGCAGTCAGTAGGTTGGTGGGGAAGGTGAGACCTGGTGACAGCGTGGCCACCTCCGGCTGAGGCTCTGGGGGGAGCTCGCTGGAACACGCTCTCCTGCTTGCCTCTGGTTGTGACCTGGGGAGGTGTGAGGGGCTGCAGGCGGAGGCCTGCCTTGTTCTGCCCTTCAGACGGAGCTTGTGTGGGGTGGGGGATGACTTCAGCACGCTTGTGTCTGCCTGCTGCTGTCACGGGGCAGGTTTCTGGCTAGCAGCTGCCTGGAATATGTGGAATTTGTTCTGTCGATCACAGGGAACAAACAAGTTGGTGAGGCAGCATAATAAACCCATTTTCTGTATTTACTCAGTGCTAGATCGTAGTCACTGTCAGCCCGTGTGATACTACAGAATGGGTGAAAGTCTGGTTCACAAAACCAGGCTGTAGTTTACAACTCTAGATGGTATTTGGAGGAAATGCCACGCTTTACGTACTGCTCCATCTCAAGTGCTGTAAAGCGTACCTTGAAGTCGCATTCTCTTTCATTTCTTAGATCTGTATATTGTGTAATAACCTTCGTGTGCTTTTATGAAATTATTTATAGCGTGGCAAATACAACAGCGGTGGCAATTTCCACCCTGTGTTTTGTGTGAGGCAATTCCTCTACTGCGGCATGTGATCCGCTACGGGAAACGTAATACAAAGCACAATGCGAGCAGGCTTCTTGGAATGTCACCTCCATAAAACAGTAGCTGCTGTAGGAACAAAAGGTGTGTTCAAGTACAGACAACGGCTTTAGTGCCTGTCGAAGTCGGCCAGAGTTTAGAAAGGTATTGCTTCGTTTTTTGGCCATAGCTTTTCCTTGGCTGATCGCAAAGGCTTGGGCTGTTGCAGAAGGTTTGCGGGCCTTGTTTGGGCCCACGAGAATGGGCCTAGTGAGAACTACACTGCAATATCTTAAAGGCTTCTTTCCAGGTGTGTTAAATTGCCACCGCACCGAACAGTGCGTGATCAGCAGTCAGCTTATCTTCCCTGAGTGTGGGAACCACAGCGGGGGGGAAGCATTCCTGTAGCAGGCAGGATTAATTCTCACATGGGGTGAGATCCTTGTGTGGGGAAGTTGTGACAGTTGATCTTTCTTCCCTTTTCTTAACACTCCGGTTGGAAACAAGGGATTTTCACCCATCTGTTTGCAGACATATGTTTGTTCAGCTTATATTTATAAGATGGGTCCAAGCTTTTTTTCCTCTGTGACTGCAGATGTAACCTGCCGGATGAATTGAGAACGAGCGGTGCGGTTATTTCCTCAAGTCAGTAAGTAGCTCCAGCGTTGCTGCTGCAGGAGAAGTTTTTATTGTAATTTTGGGGGAGGCAGTGCAGAGCTTCGTGAAAACTACCTGTGAAGCTAAGAGGCTTTACTTCAAAGGAAGAACAAGAGCCTGTTTGAAAACCCTCCCATAGGAAGGGGGCTACAAGTGGGCTGTTGGAAAAGGAGGGATGGTGGAGAGCTTTGCCAGAGCTACCCTAGGTGCAGTGAAGCTTGAGGTTTGGAGATGCCTTTCTGTTATACAAGAGGAAGGACCTAAAGCTTCAGTTCTTCTGTGCCAGTTTCAGACTTGACCGAGATAGTGTGCTAGTTGCGCTTGTAACCTCTGAGATAAACCTGTGGTGGAGCTGGAGGGGGCCGAAGATGATTGCTGTAGCTTCTGTAAAGCTGCTTTTGTGAGCTGGCTGAGAGCATGGGTCAGGGTTAGAGGGAGTGGACAGCAGTGGTATATGAGGAGGGGCACCTCTGTGGCAGCGGTGAGCTGAGCAAGAGGGGAGCGTGCACATGCGTCGTTGGAAGACAGGCAAGCACCTCGCGATCCTGCTTTCACACTGGTAGTTTGAGATGAATTTTGTGTTCACGAAGATTTCACTGTTTTCATCCCTCTGTCTCAGAAAGGAGAGAGGGAGAGTCAGTCTGGGGAGGGAGTTACCATGCTCAGCGTACCCATGCCAGAACTTCCCAAGCGTCGCACAAAGCTGAGCAAGCCAGCTGTGGTTCTGTGCGCTGTGCGTGTCGTTCCCTGAAATCATAAGGCCCAGTCTGGGAGTGACTGGGTTAGTAAGTGTAATGCCAGGAGCGTCGGGGCTGCAGGTCCCCTTCATCAGCCAAAATGAGTGCTGGTTGGTGGTAACTTGTGGGTGCTGGGAGCTGAGTTGAGACTATCTTAACTTCACATGGGTCACAGGGCAGCAGTGGCTTTCCCGGAAAGCTCAAAGGACAAGACCTAAAGTCTTTGGTCTGCTCAGCGTTGTCCTACCTGCCCTAACTGAAACAGCTTCTTAAGCCAGTGGGGGTACGCCAAGATGTTTGTTGGAGGGAGTTATTTCTCAAACCCTGTGGTTATTTGTGAGGTAATTCTCTTCCCTTACCATGTTTAGCAAGACTGACCACAGTATCTGGCTTGTGTGTTATATTAAGCACCATTGACACTGGCTCTGAAAAGAGTCTCCACAAATTCTTGCTTGTGAGCTTTATGCACAAAATGCTTTCTTGGTGGTCGTATCAAAGATGGCTTGTCATTCTTCCTCACCACCTCTGGTAAGGACAGACAGAAGTACAAAAGGCTTCCAGAAATAAGAGGGATCTGTTATATTATTAGCTGTTACATTATTGTGGAACTGTTCACCTTGGCAAAGAAGGAACACAGGGAAGATAAAGGTTTGCCCTATCGGTGGTACGGCAAATGCAGATTGGGAAAATAATGGAGATTTTTGGTTATTGTGTTTTTGAAGGGTTCCCCTTTTGTCTGGGAATACAAGAGCACACCATTCCAAGTTCCTGCAGTGTGAGCAATTGAGGAATTCATTACCAGTGACATGCATGAAATTGAAAATGTAAATGGGTTCAAAGAGGGAGTGGACAAAGTGAGATTAGCTTCAATGACAGCTTTAAATGCAGTTCCTGGCCTAGAACACACTGAAGTACCTTGCTGCTGCTAACCAGGTGAGTGTTACTAAAGAAATGCCTCACTCTGCTAGGTGTGTGTTTGTTTTTGTAAGAGGAAAATGTTGAAACTGCACTGAAGATGGCTAGTAGGAGGCAGAACGTGAAACTAGGTTGGTTTGGAGGATGGCTGAAATCCATGAAAGTTATGTTGAAGTGGACATCAGCTGCTCCCAGTCTCATTAGACTGTGCAGCGTTACTCTGGTAACTTCCCCCAGCTGGAGCGTTGCTGCAGGTGTTTGAGGAGCGCAGAAACCATGGGCTGTTAGCGGTGCAGAGAGTGCTGGTGTCCGCTGACTGCGTGCGGGGCTTAGGATGTTCTGAATTACCATTGTGGGAAAGTGGGCTTGGGTGAAGTCCTGAGAGGAAAGGGTGATGCAATTGTGTGGAGTTAGAAAAACAAATACCGTGTTCAAGTTCTTTAAAGATGAAAATAGCGCAGACTTCTTTTAGGGCAGCCTGGGGGCCTTAACCCCTTGGTTGCATTCTGAGGCTGCTCTTGGCCGCTCCATGGTCGCTTCTGAGCTGCTGAGCAGAACCAAGGTGTTAGCAGAACTGATGTGTCCCTCAGTTTGTTTTGACAAATTCCTTAAAAATTGTTCCTGAGCCAGTAGGGTGGTAGATGGAATGCCTGCAAGTGATGGGGATTATTTTCTGCTATCAGCCTTGCGAGGAAAATGGACTTGTAATGTTTGGGTATGGCAGTCAAATAATGCACAAGGGTTGCTCAGCCCACCTAGAAAACGCAGTGCAACTCCCACCCTCCGTAGGTAACAGAAGTATTTACCGCTAAGGGTCATGGCTCCTGTCAGTCTGAAAGGAGAGAAAATTTGATGTTTTGCCCTGTCTCTGCATGATCTGTTCAAAGGCTGGCATCACACGGCTGCACCGTGGCACGCAGCGCTGCCGTTGGTGCTGTGCCGGATCACCTCGTGTTAGGGGGCAGAAGGGATCGTGGACCCCGGCCCAGTGCCCGGAGCTCTGTCACCCCCGCCGAAGAGGGGAGATCTCTGCTCCCCTTCTCTCCGCCATGTGCTCTCGCTGTAGCAGCTCTGGTGCTTGTCAAACCTGCCTGCGAGCCATTGGTTAGCAGGACGCCTGCTTTCCAGGAGCCCGCCTGTGCTGTTCGGGGCGTCCGTCCCAGGGCAGTAGTGAACTGTCTCAACCCCAGTGGGGATTTTAGTACAATTGAGCTCTTTATTTGGAAGGGAGATGATGGAGCCCATGAGCAGTGATAACAATAATCCCTTTTCTGGGTGCTAGATGGTCACCAACAATCCGTCTGCTTGCATTATTTATCATGGGCTCAGGTACCTGGGGGCGAAGAAGATGATTTTTGCCTTTCTGTCGGTATTAAGGTATGTGAGATAATGACTTCTTTCACTTCTGCAGCTCCCATTCTTCAGTTTGCCTTTATGAGTCCGTTGGAGGGGGAGCTCGGGATTGGACCTCATTTCTGCACCAGCTGCTGCAGTGTGTAGAGAGCTGCAGCGGAAACTTCAGCGTGCAGCAGCTGGGTGTGTCAGTCAGAGGCTCCGCAGCCAGAACATCAGTAGTAACCAACAGCTGTGGTCGATACTCGGTGTGTGAGTGCAGGGTTCCTTGAGGCAAGAGCTGCCTGTCAGAAACTTGTAGTAAAAGAAAGTTCTCATTCTGAAAGTGGTGTTCCTGGAGCTGACATGCGGTATCTCGGCTCACGTGCAAGTAGCCAACGCCCTGGCGTTTCTAGCGTTCAGTAGGTGTTCTGATGCACGAGTGCAGAGTGAGCTGAGCTGGATGCAAACTTGGTGTGGCTTCTGAGGAGTTTGTTCTCTAAGTTTCTTCTCCCTAGCAGAACTGGTAGGGTCAACGGCCAACGTGTATCCGTTTGCCCAGTGGTTTCACGTTTACCCCTGCCCTGTGCTGCTGTGATGGCATTCCCGAAGGAGCACCCTCCTGTCCCACCTTGAGGTAGAGCAAAATCTGCCAGAGTCTGGATGTTGAAGGAAGTTCCAAGCCTTAAAAATGTGTTTGGGTTGATTAGGTGGGGCTGCACTCACAGACACAGGTGGGTGTTTTCTGATGCCTTGCTTCAGGGGGCCAGCAGCACATGCTCGGAATCCATGGTGCTTCTGTCTCCATCCGGACAGAGCTGGTCGGCAGGCTCGTGGCTCCATGGGCACCGTTCCAGCTGATGGATCACATGTGGCCTTGCCCTGCCTGGGAATGTGCTTGTTCTTGGTGCTTCCCCCATGGTGCCACAAAAGTTTTCCTTTCCCTGCAGTGACGTGTAAGAGTGCAGCAGAGCTGGAGAGGGCAGGTCTCCCCCACCGTGTACGCAGAATAAATCTCTTCAAACGCTGTCTGTGTTAGCAGGCTCCGGGTTATCCGGAGCGTGGCTCATGTTAACCGCTTTTTTTCTTGTCACGGGGGTGCTTTCTAAGGCTTTGAACCAATGGATGCTGTGTGCGCTGGTACTGACACCGCTGCACAGCTGGGGTTGTGCAAGCAGAAATTGAAAGCAGACATTGAAAAGCTACCTGTCAGATCACCTTTGATTGCAGGTGTTTTTTTTTTTTTCCCCTCATGTCCCAGCTGGAACTTGGACAAGGTTTTATGGGATTTTTTTGTTCTGCACCCTGTGACTTGCTTTACTGATGTGTAGTATTTGGTCATGTGCTTTGCTTTCTGTGCTAGCTAGCTGTGGGTGTTTCTACTTTGTGAAAGCAAACCAGCAGGAATTTTTTCAGGTGAAGTATTGCTTTGTACTGCTGGGCTTAGTTCTTCAGCGCGTTTTTATTCCAAGTTTTTTCGTACTGGTTGGATCTCAGTGTGAACTAGATCACGCTTAGTTTGGTTTTGGGTTCCCTAACAGATCTTCCGTTCCTGTCTGTCCAAGGAAAGGCAGCTGGAAGTTCTCTAATGCTAGCTGTGATGGAGGAAGCTGTTACGGGAGGAGGAGGAGTTCTTGGGACCTGCCCAGGTCACTGCCACCTATCGCACTCGTGCTTTGGGCATTGCTGCGGTGTCAGCAAAGCAGATGAGCAGCAGGGAACTGTAGGCTGCGGGTGTTTGCCCTTCCGTCAGAAGGCACCAGCAACAGTGTTATGAGTGCAGCGTCCCCCCTCCCCTTTTTATGGGGATTGCGGTGCTGCGTGTTGCGAGCAGTCATGTTCCCTTGGTGAGAAATTGCGTAACTGGCATCCCTGTCCCATTTGCTGCAGGGAACTGCAAGGCCACACCTGGGGAAAAGGAAGATTAAGGAGGATCTCGTAGTTACTGAATTTGAATGCCTCCCCAAAAGACTTGGAGATGGGAAAGGTTGTTGTCATTGAGCCAGTGGTGGGGTGCCATTGTGTTGGAAATGCCTCAGAGCAAAGGAGGTGTTGAATGGTGGGCGGCCGGGGGCTGTGAACAGATCAGCTGCATGGTGCTGCATAGTGCTGGAAAATCGGGCTCTGGCCGAGCTCTTGGCAGTCCCGCGTCTGTTTGGGATTACGGGGCGAGCGTCTCACCCCGCTGTCCGGGCAGGGCAGCGATCACAGGAGGTAGGTCAGTTTTCACTTTTTGGGGTGTAGGTGACCTCTGTCTTCATGCTGCTGCCCTACACGTTCTTCGTCTGAAAGTATCTCTGATTTCCGTGAGAGCAGGAGCCTCATGGGAAGAAAGCTAAAAATCTGTCCCCTCTTCTCTTTTCAGATATGAGAAATGAGTGTTGGACGCAGAAGATTAAAGTTGCTGGGAATTCTGATGATGGTAAACATTTTTATCTATGTGATTGTGGAAGTCTCGAAAGGCGGCAGCCAAGAGGAGAATGCAAAAAGCCGCGTTATTATACCACTCAGCAAGTTCTGGAGGAAGTACACCCCTCACAAAGCTTACTGGAACAAGCAGCAGCAGAAGCTCGAGCTGCTGTACAACCCGATCCTGACTCTGCTTTCCAACATGACTGTGGAAGAGAACTTAATTCTGAACTCGAGCATTCTCAGCTCGTGTGAGCCTGACCCGTGGGTGACGTCGGAGGTCAGCGACTTCGCAAACTTGCCGGAAAGATTCAAGGACTTTCTCCTTTACCTGCGGTGTAGAAATTACTCGCTGCTAATGGATCAGCCAAACAAGTGCAAACACAAACCTTTTCTGCTGCTGGCCATTAAGTCTCTCATACCACATTTTGACAGAAGGCAAGCGATCAGGGAGTCGTGGGGCAAGGAGATGGAATCAGGAGGCGTAACAGTCAGACGGGTCTTCTTGCTTGGGCAGACCCCACCCGAGGATAATTTTCCTGACCTTTCAGACATGGTAAAATTTGAGAGCGAAACCCACCAGGACATTCTCCTCTGGAACTACAGAGACACGTTCTTCAATTTAACCCTGAAAGAGGTGCTGTTTCTCAAGTGGGTCAGCAGCAGCTGTGCAGACGTCCAGTTCATCTTTAAGGGCGACGACGACGTTTTTGTGAATACCCACCAGATCCTGGATTACTTGAAGAGCTTATCAAAGGACAAAGCCAAAGACTTGTTTGTGGGCGATGTGATCAAAGATGCTGGGCCTCACAGGGAAAAAAAATTGAAGTACTACATCCCAGAAAGTGTTTATGAAGGTTCGTACCCTCCGTACGCAGGAGGAGGGGGGTTTCTGTACTCGGGCGATCTGGCGTTAAGACTGAACAATGCATCTGAGCAGGTACTCCTGTACCCCATTGATGATGTTTATACTGGAATGTGCCTTCAGAAGCTCGGGCTCGCTCCTGAAAAACACAAAGGTTTCAAAACGTTTGATATTGAAGAGAAATACAGAAATAACATATGTTCCTACACAAACTTAATGTTAGTGCATAGCAGAAAACCTCAAGAGATGATTAAGATTTGGACAGGCTTGCAGGATCCACACTTAAATTGCTGAAGCGATGTGCGTAAGTGTCTGAAGTCTGAATAGCTTTCCAGGCTGGGGTCTGACTTTCTTGGGGAGCCATTGACGCTGTTTAATAGCTCTTCTGAGATGTTCTCTGGAAACATCTTCCTGTGCTTCTGAAAGTAACAGTAACACTGAAATTTGAGGGGATGGCACAAAGACTTGGCCCTGTTTTTTCCACTGTCCTGGTGGTCATTATGTTTCAATATCTGTCTAAGTTTTAAAAGGGACTTGAAGGAAGCAGCTAGCTGTCAGTGACGGGCTAGCTGCTGGGGACGCAGGGGCTGCCTGCTGCAGCACAGCTGTCGTTAATCGTGGGGGTGGCAGGTCATTTCTTTCCTTGAGTAGTGTTTGTGTGTGGAAACCACTGTAAATTGAAAACTCACAAATGGGGGAATGCAGCTTGGCTTATAATATGAAACACTTTGAGACTTTAAGTATTGATTTTTTTTTTTTTTTTTTAAATTTATAGTTTTCAGTCGTTATGCACCCTGGAGAGGAGTATTTTCTCCTTTGAATATGTTTTTTTTTTTTTTTGAAAAAAAAAGTGTGCCTGAGCCTGAAGGATTTACTCTTTACTAGATACGTGGCTTTTTGTTTGTTTTTTAAACAGAAGAGGCACAATACGGTTTCAGACACCCTATAAAGGATCTGAATGTACAAGGGAAAGGAAGAACAGCCTTTGTGTGTGGTTGGGCCGTAGGTGCAGTTCTGCTGCCCGCCCTGAGCTTACACACAGGGTAAAGCTGACTTGCTCCTGGCATCTATGTGAAAAGCTACTCTGGTCCGTCCTTGTTCTCTGTTCGGCACTAAACGCGATCGAGTAGCTGATGTGATAAAAGTAGCTGAAGTTGCACATTGCTTACAAGAGCGTGGTTTGGATCTCCTGTCAAGTGGCAGCAAGCGTAGGACGTGGTTGCTAACGGGTTGGGACTTTGACACAGACTTTGAAGTTGCATGATGTCTCATGTAGAGTTAAACATGTTCTCAAAACTCAGATTTTCTTCTGTATTTCCACATTGTGCTTATTAGAGCTACTCTCAATAGTGATTGCTTCCGTTGTAAATGTAGAAGTGCCTGTCTATTTATTGTTCAGATGGAAGACCAAAACATTTTCTTAAATATATTTTGTGTAACATTTTATTTGTATAGTGTTGTCACTCAGATATTTAAATAGAGCATGATATTTTAAACCTGTGAGACGTGTAATGTTAAATAAAGCTAATTGTTATTTTTGAATTTGAAAAAAATAAAATGTGATTTAAATATTTCTTGCAGCGCTTCATTTGAGACGCGGGATCGACTTAGCGCGGTTGCACCTTTCTGTTCTGCAGGCATTCCCTGTCAGCCCCAGGACAGCCGGACAGACTGTGCTCTGGTGTTGTGCCGTGAGGTCTGGCACCGGTTCCTTGTCACTCTGGAGAAATGACACCTTTCTGAAAGCGGCAGCTCTTACTGTGCGTGTGTTACTCCCTACTCTGTCCTTCCTGCCCAGGCTCAGCGCCCTGTTCTTCTGAATACTGCTGGGATTGTTGGCAGGAGTTTGGGCCGAGGGAAAGATGGGTTCATCGGGTGATGGAGAGCGCAGGTGGAGGTGTTAGGAGTATTCGTGGGCTGGAGAGGAGAGGGAGAGCAGCGTGGGTGAGTGGAGACATGAGGCAGAGAGAAATAGAGAGCCCCACCGGGCTGAATTGCTGAAAAATAGCAGAGAGGGAAGTGGGCAGGCTGCTCCTGTTTGCTCCAGAAGAGGAGAAGCCAGCGCCTGTCCTGTGCTGGGCCCCCAGTCCGCTGCCATGGAGAAAGAGTTCTCGTGGGAAGAGCTGGAGCCTGGGGAGCAGAGAGTGGAAGGACGAGCAAAGGTGAGGAGGTGGGCTGCAACCAGAGCAAACGCAGGTGGGTGTCTCCCAGGGTGCGCAGTTGGGACCTGGGGGGTCTGGGGACAGCTGGGGATGGAAGATGGGAAGCCTTTGAAAAGCAGAGTGTTGGGGTGTTGTGCCCT
>VXAV01008015.1:3199-35267 GCA_013399715.1 Alectura lathami | reverse complement strand
TGGTGTGGTCTCCCTGTGGGAGGGGGGGGGGGGGAGCAGGTTCCTGGGTTTTAGAGCACTGGTGAGCACTAGCTGCTTCGAGTGAGCAGAGAGGAATTGTTTAAATATGATTTCCTGTCAAGTGGATGTGGAGTTGAGAAAACTGAGCAAGAACTGATGATTGCTGAGGGGTCATTAAACGTATCAATGGCTTGTTTGGAATTATTTGGGGAATGGGAGGAGCTAAAGATGGGTTATTAGTTTAAGGAGGAGCCACGAGTCTGCCACGGTGCTGTGAGGAAACTTGATTATAATTGAAACAGTGGGAACGGTGGGGTTTGAGAACTGAAGAGGAGGTTTTCAGAGAAGTTTAAATGTGGATGATGTCTCTTTTTTTTTTTTTTTTTTTTTTTTTTCCTCCCAGAATACAGCAGGGAAAAATGAAGCGCTCCAGTGGTTTAGCGTGGCATCAGGGTAAGCCATGAAAATCCATTAGCTTGTTTGTCTAGAGGCTGAGGCTGTTGCTTCCCAGCCCGGCTGGAGGAGGAGCTAACAGCCTTTGGACAAGGAGGGTAAAGGAGCTGTAATTAGCGCACAGGTTACCACACTTCTTGTAGAAGTTCCTTTTTCCGAAATAAAGTTTTCTGGTAGTCTGTGACTTGGGCTGTGTGTGCCCTTGCACCTGAATTCCACTCCCCACCCCCATGATACATTTTTTTTATTTGTATGTAAATGCAAGTGGAGTGTCACTTGACTGGGCTGCTGATAAGAGAGTTCCTGGAAATCCTCTCTGGATAAGAGAGTTCCTGGAAATCCTCTCTGTTCTTCGATGTAAGGCTGGGAGTGCTGAAAGCTGAGCTTGAAAAGAGTTCTGGCAGGGGAACACCGGAGAGATGCAGGCTAAAACCGAGTTCAGGAAGGATCCATCACCGTGGGCTGCTGCAGGGAGTTCTGAACGTGGGCTTTGTGCAGTGCAGCCCTCGCCGCGCGCTGATCCAGCCTTCAGCCAACAGCTCGCTCCCCGAAATCTGACCGCCTTTCCCCGCCAGCTTATTAGTATGCCTCTGTGTGTAAGGTTTTCACTGTGGCTGCGTCTGCCTGAGGGCACCAATCCAGATGAGTTCATGTCTACACCGAACTATTTCCTCTGCACAGAATCATCCTGGAAGGAACTTTGCAAGCCAATGGGGCCGGGAGAGTGGAGCTGCTTAACGGCTCCCTTTCACAGCCAGACAATGCGCGGAGATGGCCTGAGCCGAGGAAGGTTGAGCAGCTGAGCGTCGCTCTTCAAATCCTCTTCAGAGGCTGCCCAACACTTTTTAAAGCTGTTGCCCAGTTCGTTGCTGGATGAAGGTGGGAACAGGAGTGGGAGTGCTAACTTCAGTTCTGGAAGCCTCATGGCGGCCAGCAAGCCCCATGCTGTGCAAAAAGAAACGTCTGCTGGTGGTTTTCTCCAGAAGGGAATGGGAAGAGGGAAGTGCACAGAGGGGCTCTGGGTTTTAAGCAGGCAGGAACGTGTTGCTTGCGGTCTGCCAAATCCCCAAGGTCAGGCCCTTCTCTCCCTCTTACCGTGCCCTCTTCCCAGGGGGGAGGGTTGGTTGTGTGAATGCACGTTAAATTTTCGGCCCAAGACTGAGACTTGCACAATCTCAGGTTTTTAGAGAGGAGACACCCAGCCAGCCTAGGCTGCTCGCCCACCTCTGCCCCTTCAGCCAGTGACCTGCATCCCTCTCCCCAGTTTCTGTTGCGCAGCTCCCCATCTAGATCCCCGTTTATTTCGTTATTGTCACCGTGTCCTTGTTCCTTCTGTCCTGTGTTGGTTAGCTGGGGGGTAGAGATCAAGTTCTTCACTCTCCAGTAAACCTTGAGGTCTCAGAAACAGTTTGAGAAACAGGAGCAACTCTTTGGCCTCGCTGGAATGGATTTCCACTCCAGCAGCTGGATTCTGACTTCCTCAGGCTGAGCAGCCTCAAGGTCCTTGCTGATCCTGCGGCCTCGCGTCCAGGGACAGACCCTGCCGCTGATGCCCTCTCAAGAAGGTGATTGTTCCATGGAGGTCTGCACCTTGCCTTTCTTGTGGACACCACAAATGCATCCTCGCTGGAGGATACATGCCAGCATAATGCACGTACGGCGAACATCTGCAGCCCTTCCATGAAAGGCGTGACCTCCTGAGAGCGCACTGGAACCATACAGCTGAGTTACAACCTCAGGAATAAAACTTTATTCTTCAAGTGGCCTCTTTCCTGTTTTCTTACTTGCAGGATCACCCAGTTTCTTACTGTTTTCATTACTTTTTTTTTGCCTTTTTTTTTTTTTTGTTTCCCTGGTATCTTGTAACGTTCAATTGTGAGCTGCTGCGATAAAGCTAGAAAAGGCGTGGGGCGTACTTTCTGCTTTCGTTAACTGCTCATGCAAGAAGTAGGGAGGCCAACATCTGCCAGCTCTTCACAGAAAACAAAACTGAAAGCTAAGTTTGTGTGTGCATGAGGTTGATAATAGCCGGTTTTGGAACAAAATCGTACTGGGATTTGACATGTTATACTTTAGTCGTATTGCTGAAGAAAATAAAAGCATGTTTGTGTACCTAGAGACCTCTTACCTCTTTCTTTTTTAAAATCTGCATCTCTCCGTTTGCACTTACTATTGTCCTGCATTCAAGCAAACCCAAGACTGCGGTGGGGAGCGAGGCCAAGATCCCCTCTGCCAGCATTGCAAAAACTTTCAGGTAAAAGCAGCCAGGTCAGGGAACAGCAGGCCAGTCTGAGGGAACAAAACCCATCGCCGAGACGGGCCCGGTGTTAGGCACGGTGCGAGGTGGGGGCGTCCCTGGAGGTCTGAAACCCAAGGGGCTGGGCTGCTTCTGTTTCCTTTCGGACAGCCCAGTACACCAGGAAGCAGGCTTCTGCTTCGGGTCTGGCTGCTGCCCAAGAGGCCTGAGTGATCTGAAAACTGAAAACAAAAAAAACTCCATCACCTTACTCGGTGTTGACCGCTTCTCTTTGGCAAAAACAGCTGTCAGCAAGGCCAGGGAATTACTCTGTTTTCCTCAAATCCATCCGACGTGGTGCAGGTTCAGCCTCGGCTGCTCGGCAGAAATATTAACGATGCATAGATGAAGACGATGGTGAGTGCTGCTGTCGCAAGTACCTTGTTCTGAGAGACCTGTGCCTGCTCGGTGACAGCCTGAAGTGCTTTCCAGGAGCTCAGCTGCTTGTTCTGGGACACGCTGAGCAGAGCTGTTCCCTCTGTGGACTGTGCCTTCGGGTGATGTGTCAGCAGTTCTTACGTGCTGCTGCTTACCCATCTGTTCCGCTCCGTCTTCCTGCGTTCTTCCTCAGAGGAAAGCGAAAGAAACCACGTTAGCCGCAGGTGGAAGAATATTCTAGGTGAAGGAAAACAGGTTTGGGAGCTGCTAGAGGGACGTCACGGAGGAGCTGTCTCCGGGCCTCCACCTGAAGTGTCTCCGATGCTTCCAGAACAGCCCTGTTCAGTTGAACTCTGGATCCCTTCTCCTATGGCTGCACCCAAACCGCTGCCTTCTGTCATATTTTCCAGGCCTAGCTCTCCTGAGGGCTGCCTGAGCCGTACTGTGCCTTGTAGTTGCAGCTGTCTGCGAGAGAATTTCCCCGCTCAAGGAGAAGCGAAACACGTCTGCGTCTTGGGAGGAAGAACTGCCACGGGCCCAGCGCCGTGGCTCTCAGGCGATGCCCGGTCCTTTGTCCCACTTCTCGTGCCGAGCTGCCTGGAAGGTGCACGTGAGGGTGCTTTCTTCCCCCCATTCTGTGTGCGTTTTAGGGCAGGAAAGAGCGTGGCCCTCCCAGTTCTGCTTTCACTTGGGCGCTCACGAAAGTAACACCCTTTCCTCAGGTTTGTTGTCCCTCGTTTGCAGGTGGTGCGTTGTGGATTTTCCCTCTTCTAGGGTGGTAGTTGCGTGTAGCTGGCGTTTAACGCAGAGCTCTGAATCATTCACTCGGGGCGCTTAACAGTGACCTAATTACACAGAAGTTTTGCACTGGAATTTTTAATGGTAGCTAATAATTAGGGTTCTTCACCCCCACCTTTGTGATTCGGTCCTTTGCCTTCCCTGCCTCCAAGGCCCCGCGCCTCCTGGGCAGAGAGGCAAAGGGAGCTGCTGCACCTCAGCTCCTGTGTGGCTGGATTCGGCGGAGCCGAACCCCCGAACCCCCTCCTCCTCCCCAGCAGGAGGGTCCCCATGAGCTGTGGTCTCCGAAGGAGACCGGAGGGCAGGAGCAGAGAAGAGGCGAGGTAGGAGCGCCCCAACTGTGCGAGGGAAACGCAACAGCTGGCATTTCACTGCGCGTTTGCTGAAATGCGCGGGTACTTCCCTAACACCGCACCAAAGTTCCCTGCTTCTCCTTAAATTGCCCCCGTGTTTCTTCCTTTTGATTTCTGGCCTGTCCTATCCCAGCATCTGGAATCTGTCTTCTAGAATGATGCAGAGCGTGGTGTGACGCCAGCCCGAACTCCGGGGAATTTTTCTTCATGTTAAGATTTGAAAGTCTGCATAAACACATCTTTGGAGGGAAAATACTCTGGTATTCGAGAGACAGAACAAAGAGGTAGATCTCAGAGCTCCGACCAGCTGCATCACGTCCTCCTGGGCTGACGGTTCTTTGGGGAAGAAGGATATTTAATTATTTAAAAACACGAAACGAAAAGGTGTTTAACCTTCTGCTCTTCACCCCCAGAGCAGTGGGTGACCCGGAGCATCCTGTACCTCCCACCAGCAGCGGCCACATCCTGCAACGCCAGCAGCCCCGGGAGCAGAAGCTTCAGCAGCTCCTGCGCTTGCCTCAATCTCCTGTGAGCCTGGGGGTGGACTTCGAGTGCTACAGAACACGTTGAAATAAATTATTTCAATAAATGATTGCCTCTTAACCCTTTCCTCCAACCTGTGGTGCTGGCGTGCCAGTGCGTTTGAGGCTTTAGGCTGAGAGTTGTCTTTTATTTCAACTCTTCTGCAAAACCCCGAGGTTCTGTGATGCTTGGCCCCTCTGTTTTCCTACAAGCCATCATCCTGGCTTGCTGCAGGCGGGATTTTTCCTCTTGCTCCAGGGGTCGCTCTGTCGTCGCTCTGTCCCTGTGTCTGGTCCCAGCCGTCCAGAGCTGGGCTTTGTCCTGATTTTTATGGTCTGCTGGCTTCATGCTCTTTGTTGTTTGAGTTTAAGGTTTCTTTTCCCTTTTCCTCGGTGCCAGACCCCCCCCAGACAGGGCAGGAAGCCGTAGCCCCGTACCGGGGTTTTCCCCAGAACCACCCAGTTAGAGACATCAGAGGAAAAACAGGTGACGTGTTCTCACTCCGTAATTTTTGCTCTTTCTTAAACCACTTCCTGGCGGTGACATCGCCCTCGGGCCACCCAGTTCTCCGCAGCACCATTTCAAGCCCCACCACCATCCTCCAGTGCCGGGAAACGGGAGCCAGCGGCTGCGCGGAGCCTGGTGCCCGTGCTGAGCGCTGTGCCACCATCGTGCCACCGCCTTCCTGGGGCCAGAACAGGCTGCTTTGGGGCACCCCCCGCCCCCGTCAGGCTGGGGAAACCCCCATGATGCTGGGATTTTCTTGGGTTACTAACACAGACGCAAGCCCTGCTGGCTCTTGGAACTTGGCTGCAGGAGAGGAAAGGGGGCTGGGGTTGTTGGCAGCATCTCCCGCGGTGCTTCTGCTTCTCCCCCAGGAAAGGGGCTGCCCGGGAGCAATTACCAGCAGAAAAACAACCGCGGGCAGCCGCTCCCCTCAGTGTAATTAGCGCTGGCTCACCAAAATGGGGGGGTGACGCCGCTCTTGGAGCTGCCTGCGTCACCTTTTGGATTTCTTCCCTGTCTCAGATGGTAATTGGTGCTTGGTTTTTGGCCAAAATAGGGGGTAGGGAGGAGAGGGATGGAAGGAGCCGCCACCCCTTGGACAGACATGGCTGGGGACCCCTGGGCAGCTCCCCCAAAGGAGGCGGTGAGGGACGGTCACCGCGCTCCTGCACCAGCCCTCCCAGTTTTGCCGTTGGTTGGTTGCTTTTTGCCATGGGGGTGGCGGGGGTCCCCCTGTGCTTCCTCCCTCTGGCCCCGCTGTGCCCCGGGGCTCCCTACGGTCTCCGGCACCTGCCCCATACACTGCTCTGCTACCTCTGTTTTTTGGGGTTTCCTGCAGTCTGATGCCCTGTGTATCGCCCTGGGCTCACTTAGGAGCCTGTGATCCCGTCGGAAAACCGGTCCCGTGGGCTGCTGGCAGGCAAAGGTGTCCCTTTGTTTTCAGGAATACGCCCGAAGACAGCACCAAGTCTTCAGCAAGTGAAAAATCAGGCTGCGTGGAGAGGAAGCAGCGCCCCCGGTGCCACATGAAGAAGACGTACCTGTTTCTAAACTTTTATAAATATTTGTACTGAAAAACATTTCTGCAAGTACTTATTTCTGTCACCTCTGGGAAATCCCAGGCCCAAGGGTTTCGGGGCCCCACCTTCCTCCCTCCGTCCTTCCCGCACCGTGGAGCAATGCAGGCACCGTCTCCACTGCAGATCAGGAGCCGGGGTGGGACCAGCCCCCAGCCCCTGTGACAGGGCCGGTTTTGGGGAGACCACCCCCGGAGCCCCCCCGGTGCCAGCCCTGCCTCACACACAAGGCTGAGGAGCCCTCGCCCGCGTTCCCTCAGCCCCAAGGCTGGCGCGGAGCCGGCTGCTCTGGATGCGCCCGATGCAATTTGCAGTCACCTTCGGGAGATTTTTGCCCTGTTTTGCAGCATCACGGAACCGCAGGGGCTGGAAGGGACCTCTGGGGATCACCTAGTCCGACCCCCGCAGGGTCCCTAGGGAGCAGCAGGTAGGTGCAAACACCTGGACCCTGCAGACCGTTGCCACCTCTCCTCTGGCATTGCCACACCGCTCCTCAGGGGCAGGGCTTGGAGCTGCCATCCACAGCACCCTTTGTTCGCCAGTCCTCAGTCATTTCTGGTGAGAAGAGATGAGGGACCCCCGATTTCTCTTTGTCCTCTACCTCTTCTCTTCCTGCTCGTTTTGGTGTGGAAGAGAAAGGGAATCATGAGTAAGAAACACACATAACGCATTTGGGTATTTTGATTTTATGAAAAGTAAAGGAAATGAAGAAGTTTTGCCCGGCTTGCTTTTCCCTCTCTCTCCATGCACCAATGCAATCACTAGGGGGAGGCAGAATTAAATTTATTTATCCTAAACTCAGCAAGATGACCCTGCATTGTAAATTGCAGCAGAGTAGATGCAAGCAGGAGATCTGCAAGCATATGGAAACCCATACAGAAACAGCTGCCAGCCAGAGAAACCAGACCCAGCGCGTTAGATCTCCCCAGGCAGCCACGTATCAGCGCAGTAACCATGCACGGGGCCCCCACGATGCCACTCGGCCCCTCCAGGGCTTCTCACCTGGGTTAAATCCTGGTGGCACAGCGTCAGGAGCCGCTGAGCCCACGGCAGCACTGAGGCTTGGGGTGGCTTTGGGCAGTCAGACACTGGACAGATGGACACTGGACAGATGCCTGAGCTGGCAGCATCATGCCTGTGATAGGCAGCAAAGCTTAAAAAAAAAAAAAGAAAGAAAGAAAAAGCATGCATTTGTCACATCCACCTAGAAGAAGAAAGGATTTGTTACTGTGATTTTGTACTAAATTATGACTGAGCTTCAGAGGGCACTGCCAAAGCCCTACAACAAGCAGCCCAGTTGCCTCCCCCACCTTGCCCCTTGACAAGCGGGGCTATCGCAGAGAGAGAGCCGCGAGCACCCGACAATGCGCACGTCCTCGTTGGGGCTGGCTGCTTACTGCCTTCCATCGGAGCCCGGTGCTCCAAGGCAGATCCCCTCCTCTCATCGGGTGCTGGGGGAATCACAGCATGCAGCCAGGGCTGGTTTGGGTGCAGTGGAAACAGTCACTTGGAGAGCAGGGTGCTTCCCCCCAGTCATTTATTTGTTTGTTTGTTTGGAGAAGGGCAGGGGAAAGGATGGTGCCTGCTCACCAAAGCAGGGAGGACAGCAGGAGTACCATCAGGCCAGCCCCCAGTGAGCACAGCTGGCTCTTATCCGTGACAAATTGCCCTCAGGTGTGGCTGGGCTGTTCATGGGTGCATATAGCAGCCGGGGGCAGGAACATCCCCTGTGCTTAGGGGAAGGCTGCTGGGTTGCTTTAGGGGGGAAGCAGTGGTTTTGGAGGTCTGGCCTTCATGCTGTGAGCCCCCACCATGAAGCCTTTGCCCCTTGTGGTGCTCCTTGCCCTGCTCCTGGTGCACTTTGCTTGGGGACCTGCACCCAGGGGGCTGCTGAGCCCCCGCTGCAGGGCTCTGGGGGTGAGTGACAGGAGGGCACCTGACTGTTTTGGGGGTGCTAACCTGTTGGCCGTGGCCTGATAGCATCAGTTGGGTGATGGTGTTGGAGGTGGGGAGGGGGCAGTGCTTGTCGCTGATGGGAAAAAAGGAGTGTGGGGGGGCTTGGTGCTCCCTTCTCCCCCACCTCATCTCAGGCTGTGCTGGTGCAAATGTGCAGTGAGGCTGTTTTCTTTGTAGGCATGTGGGTCCTGCCCAGACCATCAGGATGCTAAAGCAGGTAAGGCTTAACTCCCACACCAGTGTTTTTTGATTTTTAATCTGTGCTGATCCTCCCTTCCCATACCCTGAGTTTGCAGGGCACATTGATCCCCGGTGTAGGGACTGCCTGGAGCAGTCACCTGGCTGTGGGGGTGTCCTGGGGTGGGGGGTGTCCTGGGGCAGGAGCTCTGGCTGCAGCAAGCTGAGGAGGAGCACTCCATGGGGTGAATGCTGATGAGAAGTGTTTTGGGGTGGGTTGCCTACAAAGATGCATGGAAACAGCCCTGGTTGTGAGGGACAGCACATTTAGGAGCACACCAAGATGGTGTGTGTGTCTGCACCCTGTGGCCTCCTTCCCCTGACCCCAGGGCCTGATGCAGGGGTACCCATGTAGCTTCCAGACAATTTCTGGAAGGAAGGACCTCCTGGGAGGTGGGGATGGAGAAAAACTTGAGGCTGTCCCTTGTCTTCCAGGGTCAGAGTTTCCTTGGATGTTGGCATATGCGTCCATGAGAAGCTGCCACAGAGTCCTGAGGGATGCGCATGGGGAGTTCTCTCCTCCAGTGTATCACAGCGATTCCCCGGTGAACTTCTGGTGCAACTGGACAATCTGGGCAGGCTCCAGGAAGCATGTAATAATTTACATCCAAGGCTTTACCACGGAGGAGGATTGCAACAGAAATGAGGACAAAATCCTGTTCGAAGGAGTTTCTTCACTGGTGGAAAACGATGTGGTTTATGCTTGCTGGAAGAAGGAGACGCACGTTTTTGCCACTTTTGCTCAGGCCGTGCACGTTGTGTTGCTGAAGAGGTACTTGCCAAACTGCAGAGATACCTGGTTTAGAGGCAAGTATTACACCTTCCAGCACCAGGAAGGTGAGTCTTCCTCCAAAGGTGCTTTAATTCCTGAAACTCCTGATCCAAAGCCACCGAAGCTGGACAGCGTTTTCCAGCCCAAATGGGCTGACGACCATGGAGGCACGCCAGGCTTTGTGACCCCAGAATCAACGGGAAGCCCAGTGGAGCGCATCCTGCCCCAAGGCACAAGGACACAGCTCATGGGCACTCAGGCTCCCTGTGCGCCGGGCTCCAAGCTGCAGGCAGGGCTGAGGCTCTGCCAGGAAGACCAAGGCACAGCTGGGGGTGCCCGGGGGCTGAGCCCTACTGCCCGAGGAGATGTTGCCCTGAGTTTGGGTTACATGCATGGGTTTTCAAGCATGCTTTTGGAAACTTCTCCGCTTGGTTCCTTGCGGGTAGCGAAGCCTTTGTTGCAGCCCACAGGTGTGGGTTGGCAGGGTGGGCAGTCTGCCCTGCACCCTACCCTGAGGCTGGGAGATCCAGGCGACCCCCGTCTCACCATTAAACCCACACGCACAAGTCATGTGGGCTTGGCCGCTCATTCACAGGCTCCATCTCCTGGCAGAAGAGGGAGCCAAGAGAGCACTGATACCACCATGTTCCAGGCACTGGGTTTAGAGGAGGACAGGAGCCGTGCCCAGCTGAGCATCCTGGCTGGTGGAGCAGTGAGCAGCGGTGCTGATGGCCTTGCAAGTGGCCTGATGCCCAGCCTGAGCAGCCCGTATGATGTGGTGAACAGGGACTGCTCACAACTGCTGCCAGAGAGACAGCCAAGCAGTTTTGAGGCTTTGCCCATGACTCAACCCCACCTGGGAACAAGCAACCTCCAGCACACAAAGCTCTCGGATATTTTCCCCCTGGAAAGTTCGAGGGGCGTTTTCAAGGGAAAAGCAGCACCATGTTCCACACCGCTATGGGACATCCCCCAAGAGCATCCTCACTTGTGTGGCCAGAGCTGCTGTGTCCTGCAGGCAGCCCCTGGGCCAACAGGGCTGGAGCTTGCTCCCACCTCAACTTCCATGTGCAGGATGGAAACAATCCCCATGCCAGTGCTCTCCCACCCTGACTCTGTTCCTGCTGTCTCTGGCTCTGCTGACGTCTCTGAAGCAATTCTTCCTGCAGCAGCACAGCCTGTGTCCAGGGCAATCATCTCCCCACCGGTGGCTTTGGGTTTGGATCCTGCCGGCCTCAGGCGAAGGGCAGGCATCTCAGCAGGAGGACAAATGGCCTCCCCATTGCCACCTCACCGTCCATCAGCAGCCCCCAAACGGGGTGCGGAGGTGTCCCCTGGCCCTGAGGTGGTGCTGGAAGAGGGTGGCCAGCGAGAAGGGACACCAGCTCCTACAGTCGTGCTGGCCGCAGGTGCCTCCCCAGCCTCCATCCCAAGACCCTGTGTGGGACCTCCTCAGCCCAAAGAACAACTGGGTCATGGCTCTGGGGTGACACCAGCTCCCCTGCATTCAGGCATGGCCGGCGGCAGCAGCAGAGCAGCCTCTGTCTCGCTCCTTGGGGGATTTAAAATGCAGGAAACTAGTGAAGGCCTCCATGTTGCTGTGGGAGAGCATCAAAATGCCTCCTCGCGTGCTGCTCACTTTGATACCCCTGTGGCCCAGCGGGGACAAACAGTGCCAAGAGGCCAAGAGCTCCAGGAGCCCTCCAGTGGCCCTGTATCCCGAAACACATGGACACCTGGAGGACAGCCACAGGAGCATGCTGGTAGGTCGCTGAACGCTTCTTATCTTGGTGTAAGCTCTCTTTGGAAGGCAGGAGCCAGGGTGGGGGTGTCTGCCACCTGCAGTCCCGGCCTGGCCCCAGCTGCTGGGGAGGGGAGGACTTCCAACAGCATGGCCTTGTTGGCCAAGCCTCTTCTGGGAGAAAAGATGCAACTCCACCCCTTGGAGGCTGGAAGGGCTGCTGAGGGCCAGGCCCCTGCAGAGCAGCTGGGTCCCTGGGCTCGGCTCCCATTGCGGAGCGGGGATGTGGCTTTTGGGGGTGAAACCACAGGGGTCCTGCAGCATGGCGGAGGAACAGGGCCTAGCTGTGGTAACTTGCAGCGCTCCTGGAAGCGTGACATCCATGCCCTGGTGTGTACAGTGACCTCTAACGGTGCTTCCTCTCTGTGTTCCCGATGTGCCAGAGCTGGGACCGTCCTGGGTGATGGAGTACTTTCCTGTCAGGAGCTGCCACCTCGTCTTTCAGGATGGGTTTGGGGCATTCTACCTCCCACTGCTCGGTGACCTCCAAGTCAACGTTTGGTGCAACTGGACCATCTGGGCAGGCCCCCAGAAGCACGTTGTCATCTACATCCAGGGGTTCCAGGGCAGCGAAGGCTGCGGTGAGAACCAGGACAGGATGATTTTCCAGGGGGTTCACCCACGAGTGGAAACAAAAGTCACGTACGCCTGCCACAACCGAGGCACTCTGATCTTCGCTGCGCAAGCCACCGTGGTTCACGTGCTGCTTCTGTCAGGGGGTGGATCCCTGAGCAGCAAATACAAACACTTCAAGGGGCAGTATTATGTGTTTGGAGGCTCCGAGGCTGTGGGGTCTCCAAACGACAGCGTAGCTCCGGGAGAGCTCACCCAGGAGACCTCCAAGGGAGAGGGCTGGAGGGCAGGAGTAACTCAAGGCCTGCTGCCTGTGCCGAGAGCCCCCCTGAGCCCGTCGGTTCCGCCTGCTGCAGGCAGGATCCAGCCCGAGCTGGTGAGCTCACGTGAGAAGGGTCGATGCCTTCCTGGTCGAGTGGAAGATGCCCAGCCTGGTGCTAACCTGGGTGAGCGCGACGAGCTGCAGGATGAAACCGAGCTGCAAAGGAGCCTTGTGGGTGGTGGCACTGAGGGCAGAGAACCCAACAAGGACGCGTTGGAGGCCCCGGCCGGCGAACGTGCTGGGCCCGAAGCTGAGCTGCCCGCCTTGCGGGTGGCGGAGGGGGGTGTGGAGCTGGTGTCTGCTCTGGTCACCTGCACAGCCAGTGTCCCTGCCTCAGAGGCAACACCCCGGGGTGACACGAGCCTTGCCACCACACCGTCCGACCTGGGCCAGGCCAGCGGCGTCCTGTCAGCAGCAACGGCCGCCACACGTCACACGCAGATGACACCGCTAAACACGAGTACGAAGCCTGCTCCTCTCCACCCCTCCCCTGGTGTGCCTGCTGGAGGTGTGCTGTCACCAGGAGAAGGACACGGAGAGCTCTCTGGTGAGGGGCTTTGAGCTGTTTGAGGCCCAGCACTGCTCAGTGCTCTCCAGAGGTTTTATTTTTGCAGACAGGGCTGTTCCTTTCCTACGCCCACCCTGGTGTTCAACAGCTCTGGCTTGCAGCGCTGGTGATGCGGGATCTAGAGGGAGATAAAAGGGCTCTCATTTCCTGTTAAAATTTAGCTCCATCACAGATAAGCTGTGACTTCAGCTTGAAGGCAGGAAATACTTTGCTCTTTCCTCTCCCTCCAAGCCAGTCCTGCTCCTTTGCTGTTGATGTGAGGAAGGGTGGATTTAGCTCTTCTGCTGTTGCTCATGTCTCACACAAGGCCAAAGCTTCTCTGCTCTGTTGGTTGCAGGGGTTCTGGTGCCATCACAAGGTTAACGCTGTCTGCTTCCAGTAATGAAAAAGGGTTTATTGGGGTGGCTTCTTTCTCCAGAACACTTCTCTCCGTAGAGAAGAGTGAATGTACCTTAAGCCTGATATTTAGTTACAGGACAGTGGATGTAGGAAGCAGCTAGCACAGGGTGCTGCTCTTGCCAAGTAATGTGCACCTGGTGTGTTGCTGACCCTTACCGGGAGGCAGAGGTTAGCAGCCTGACTCTCTTCCTTGCTCTGACAGATCTGGCTTCTGTTCTGGCATCTCTGGAGAATGGTACGGCACTGCAGTCCCTGCACCACCCTGGAGGTAAGCGATGTGGAGACGTGAGCATGTCTTCAGTTGCTGCCCTACTGCCCGTGTGCTGGCCGGTGCTGTGCGTGGCCATCGGATGAGGGTGCTTCTCACTGGTGGCTGTTTGGAAGGCAACCTTACAGCTACCCTGAGTTCACATGCTAAACCTGGCACAAACTGTGAGCTACTGCAGCTCTATCATCACTTGCTGGCTGTCAAATACTGTTTTTCTAAAGGAGTTATATCCTTCCTTCCTGAAATACGCTCAGGTGTCTCAGGACTGCCTGGATCCTGAGTTTTGCTTCTTAGACCAAGAAGTTGATTGTCCCATAAGCAGGTTTTACAGCTAAGCACAGAACTCAGCTTGTATGGCAAGCCACAGAAACAGCTTGCAAAGAGAGGAGTGAACTTTGAACAGGGTAAATATTGCTCAATAAATTGTCTTTAAAAAACAGACTCTGGCAAGTCTGTGCCATCCTGGATCCAGCCAGAGCACAGCTGTTTATCAAAGCTGATCCCAAACAGATGGGTGAGAGAAGAGGGCTTTTAGACTCTAACCTGAGTTATGGTGATGCCTTTGGGAAAGGTAATTGCTCAGGAGGCTTGAGTGCAATTGAATGCACATTAGTGCTTTGTATACTCTGCTCAGAGCTGATCTTCAGGATTCAGCACTGAAGGTTTTTATGAAGGTTTTTACCTAAGGTTTGTTTTTACTCGTTAGTCAACAACTTGTTCTGCCTGATGCACAGCCTCTGGAAATCTCCATGCGGCACTTGGACGAGGACATCCTAGTGTAGCTGTTCTGCTATTGCTGATATCCTGGGCTAGCTCACTTAAGAAGCCTGTTTGTGGGCTCAGACATGCTCAGATGTTCTGTCTTCTGGCAGATGTGCTGTTCGAAGTCACCACTGAAATCAAACACAAGGACTGGATCCCTCCTGGTGGGAGTGAGTTCAGAAAGGATCTTCTAGAAGCTATGAAGAACCACGTAAGTCTGGGGATGGGGAGGAAAGCCAAACGTGATGTCCCAGATGCTCAGCTCCTGGAGATCATGTTATGCTCTTAATCCCAGGGATTTTCCGTTAATGCTGCATGATGAACCAGCATTTGTGTTGCCTGTGCTGGTCAACTCCTGAGGCCAATGCTGACGCCCTGGCAGGGTGCCTGCTCACAGTGATGGTGTTCAGGTACTGCGGCCATGGCCAGGCAGCAGAAAGGCACAGTGGAGATGGGATGTGACCAACCGATGGTTGTAACTTGTCTCTAGAAACAGGGCAGCTTGAAGCTGGAGTCTAGGAGGGGAGAGACTTGCATGCTCCCCAGTCTTGGCCCAATCTTCCCTCTTGGGGTGCAGCCTATGATGGCACCCAGCCCATCCACCCTCCACTTAGCACCCAAACGCTTTACTGGGGCTCCTGTTGCCTTTCCCTACCTACTTTGTGTGCCTGGGGGAGTTGAACTGAAGCTAGAAGGAGGGAGCCATTAGTCTACTAGGGAAAAGACTCCAAGCACAAGGTTGTGAGATGTTCAGTGTGTCCTGAGTGGTTGGTGAAGGGGAAGGGAGGCCTGGCAACAGAAGTGGGTTGCTGCCGTAGCTGTGCCCACCAAGCACTGATTCAGCACCAGTCTCTTGCTTTGCAGATCCAGCAGAACCTGAAACTCTCTGCCACCAGAGTCAATGAAATAAAGTTAAAGGAAGTCAAAAGGTAGGGTTGTTGGTGTGCCACCGACTTGGCTGACACTTCCATAACCTGCGGTGCTCCTTGGCTATCGGCTTCATTCTCCTCGAGCGAAGCTGTTTCTTGTCGCAAACAGTCTTGGCACGAGCCTGTAGCACCATGACCCCCTGCTAGTGGGTGGTAGGTCTGAAGGGGTTTTCACAGCAAGGCTTGGCCATGATGCTTTCCTCCTGCCTCACCCTGGGCTCTCCCTCCCCACAGGACGAGCAACGCCAGTCTGCTGCTCACCTTCTGGCTGCACTTGAAGCCGGAGGAGAGAAACATGTCCCTGCTGCTGCGCTCCCAGCTGGGAGAGCTGCTCGGTGCCTCGGTGGGAGTGGGGAAGCTGCAGCTGGTCTCGCTGTTGGTGGAAGGTAGGTGTCCCGGGCTGGCTGCAGAGCCCTTCCGCGCTGGGCCTGCTGTAACTTGGCACTCGTTCCCCACCAGATGTGAACGAGTGCAGCTCAGGGGTCAGCCTGTGCGGGGAGGAGGCGGAGTGCTTCAACGGTGTGGGCACCTACCTGTGCCGCTGCAGGAAGGACTACGAGGACCATTCTCCCACCAAATCCGGCACTCTGTGCGTCCGTGCTCCCCGATCAGGTAGAGAGGACGCAGTAGTGCTCTCATATTTTTCTTCTGCATCTCTTGTGGTGATGGTTCTGGGGAGGGAGGGCGTATGATCGTGTGTGCAGAGTTGGCACAGATCTCTTGCATGGATGAGAGCCACTTCCTCCATCCTTGGTAGCTGTTGGCTCATCAGAGTGCTCCAGTTTAGCAGCTCTTGCCACACAGCTGCGTGTGAGTGCAGTGGTGGCTCTGCTGGGGAACCACCAGCTCCTGCAGGCTGGCTCTTGGCTCAAACACTTCTCTGGGGTGGGGACTTGGGAGCGATGCTCTGCCAACCCCGACCGAGGCCCTGGGCCTTTTCTGGCAGGGATGGGCTTCCTGCTGCGCCACGCCGACGTCCTGGTGGGGGCAGCCATCACGGCCGCCCTGGCGCTGCTGGTGGCTGCTGGGGCCATGTGCAGGACGAAATGGCGGAGACGACGTCTGGGCAGGGCCCTGAGGCCTGAGGAGCCGCCGGAGCAGGTGGCGGAGGAGCCGGTGCTGGAGCTGCGAGACCTGGAGGACTGCCTGCGCCTCGACCCCTTCCAGCTGAAGCTGCGGGCCAGGCCCCCTGAGTGGCTGTGGGGGGCCCGGGCCCACCCGGGCCAGGCTTACAGGGTCTTCCTGGAGCAGTCCCCACCGCTCTAGGGCAGCCGCAAACCCTGGTGCCCCCCGTTACCTGTGCAAACCCTCCTTGCATCTTTTATAGGCCATAACTCTCCCCTAGTGTTCCTCCTTTTGTCACTTGTTTTAAATGCTTGCTCTCCTTTGGAAGCGAAGGGCTTGCTCACGCTGCTCTATGTACTCTCCCACCTTACCCTGCTTGAGATTTGTGCAGAGCTTTCATCATGTGATAATTAAACACTACTTTTTTCTATTTTTTTAAAAAAGAAATAAGATGTTTCAGTGCTTAATTTAAGGAATTAAAGATTAGCCTTGCACCTGTGCTCAGGTCTGCCTGCTTTCCTCTGCCCACTGTGCTCTATGGGGAACCAGGGCACGGCTGCAGTGATGTCCAAATCCTCAGTTTTTTGCGGTCTGGCTGAGGAATGCAACAGGGCTTGACTTTAAGATTTTCTGGGGAGGCTTCTGGCCCTCCTGAGCAACAGGGAACAGCACTTAATGCTTATGTGAACCCTGGTTGATGAGATGGTTGTTGCTTTTTGCAGCTGGTATCATTGCATCTTCCTGGCTGGTACTGAAGTACAGCTGTGTCCCCAGCTCTCGGCTTGTAACTCGCCTATTTTTCTATTTCAAGAGTCTTTTAAAAAAAAAAAAAAAACTGAACAGCCTTTCTGCTTCCCTCTGGGAAGGTGTGTGGATGGTGTGGTGGCAAATGTCCCACTGGAGGGCGCTGTCCGCCACTGAAAACCCAGTGCGGGCTGCTCGGCTCGGCTGGCCCCGTGCTGGGGCTGCCAGATGTGGGGCACAGCTGGAAGTGTCACTGGGCCTGCCAGATGGGGGACTGAGCCGGGACTGCCTGGTGCAGCTCATGGGCTGTCTCTATTTGTTGGCCAACTGTGGCTGAGCTGCTCTGCAGAGGTGAGGGCTGAAGGATGCTTGCTCCAGGGACCCCTGCCTGCAGAACGAGCTCCCCAACTGCAGCTGCTTTCAGCACTGTTAGGCACTGTCTGGGTTTGCGTAGCAATAAGCAGAGATGCAAAGTGCTCTCCTGAAGACATCCTGTTTGTTGTTTCCTTTGCCATACACGTGGGCAATGAGCTTTATTTTTTTTCTGCATGTGGTTTGCAAAACATTTTGCAAACCACAGAATTGAATGTGTCTCCCTAGCAGGCAGGTAAGTGTGTGTTATTTTCCAGCACAAAGAAGGAAACCATCAGTGGGTCCATATTTGCACAGAGCATGCTTGTTTCCCTGCTGAGGCTGAAGAATACAGTGGGGGATAAAGTAATACTGCTCTCATTGTTGGGAAAAGAACTTCTACAGCCCAGGTAGAAATTAGGTGGTTGGATTGAGCCTCTACAAAACTGGACCCCCTTTTTTTCCCTTTGGTTGCAAGGAGTCCATGATACAATAGATATGAATAGTTTAAAAGAAAAATTGGATCTAGGCTGCACTATTTTCAGCTGTCTGTAGTAGCTGTACAGTTAACAAGCAGATCGCAGAGAGTTATGTTACTGCAGAGCACAGCTGGGACTTCTGGCAGCTACCTGAAATTATCATCTCCCCCTTAATGGCTTGTCCCTGCTCCAGCATTATGGCAGCAATACCACGCTGCACTGCAGCTGTCATAAACCTACGGACTGAGCTGTTTCTTCCCCCAAGCCCACACCAGAGCAGCATGCGGGCAGCACGACCCCATCGGCATGTGGCGAGAAAGGAGGAGGAACAAGGATGGAGACAGGTTGGTCTGTGTGCTGCAAGAGGCACCTGTTCTTCTGACATCTTTCTCATCTGTGGTGGAATGAATTAACAGACAATAAAATGAGGTGAAAAGTAAATCTGCTGGATCTGTGAATCTGAATTCTTGCATTGCAGGCTGAGAATGACTGGAAGCTATTCTGCTTCTGACATCCAAAATGGATTTGTCATCTCTCTGTGCGGCGCTTGGCTTGTTCGTAGCCCTGGGCCATGTGAAATGATATGCTCTGCAGATTTATGGGCTGTGAGGCATGATTTTTTTTTTTTTTTTTGCAGTGGGAACTATTCCCTCACATATTATTGCTGATCTGTTGCAGGGTGTGCAGGGGTTTGGGAGAGCCTGTGATTAACTTGGAAGCTAGGAGATGTCCTGTGGGGGAGCAACAAGGAATGTCAGCTGATTTCCTTTATTAAAGAGAGATAGTGAGCCCTGGTTGAGCTCATTCTTCCACAGTGCCTCAAGCTCCTTTGGGTTTTGGAGCAGGCAGGGGAAAGCCTCACCTAGCTGCAGCGCCCTCCTGTGAGTCATGGAGCTGGGGAGAAGACATGGAGGTGCTTCCGATGGGAGACCCTCACCCTGTTGTTCATCGTCATCTGCCTCGCTAGGAAGAACAGGAGACATCTGCTTGGACACACCTGTGGCTGGCACCACAGAGGGAGCAAGAAGTAATGAGAAGCACTGTAACAGGACGCTGGGATGGACTCGTGGGCTGGGCTACAGCTTGGAGGAGGTGGAAAGGCTCCAGCCCCTAAAAATCTGCTTGCATTGCAGAAGGCAGAAACAAAACAAAGGGCAAAACCCAAGAGAAATGGCAACATGGCTTCAGCTTATGGCAGTTTTTCAAACAGGGACTGGGAGGGCGATGGAAACAATTAAGGTTTGGAGAGGCCCCTGGATGAAAAGCTTAGGGATTGGTGTGATCTGAAGAGAAAGAAACAAAAGGCAGCGGTAGCAATAACATATATCCCAACCGGCTTGTCTCATGCTGCAGGAATGAGGGGACGCTCCCTGCAAGCCATCTGAAAAAGCAAACCTTAGACTCACACCAGAAATGCTGTTTTTTGATCATGTGGAATCAGCCAGGCAGAGCAGAGCAATGAAACCTGCTCAGCCGCAGGAAGCCGGTGGCTTTCTGCTGTAGCAAATCCCGGCCGAAAAGCCTGTTCTCCTCCCTCCTGCGCCGGCAGCAGCAGGTGCTCCCACTGCGCTTTGTGGCTATCACGATGCAGCACATGGGAGTTAGGTTTCTTTGTGAGTGCTGTCGCCACGCACCCAGTTATTACCTGCACGTGTGTGTGTGTGCAAGCAAGGGCTGCGCTGGGAGGGAGCGGAGCAGCATGCTTGGAGCGGGCGGGGAGCGCTGTCTAAACTGCGAGGTTTCCTGGAAGGAGGCAGCACATGCTGAGAATTGGGCCTGTTCCCAGAGCATCTTCACTCACAAGTGATTAGCTGTTAATTATTATGCTATAAATTACTTAATACATGGGTATTCTTCACAGCATCTATTGTACCCCATGACATCTGCTAGGCTGTGTGAAATACACATAATTACTGGCGCAGAGATGTAATTATAGCTCTTCCCCCAAGTTCTCGTGCAGCCGTGGGTGCTGCGGGGCGCATGGGCGATGTGCAGGCACTGCCACCACGTGTCACCTTGTCCCCATGTCCAACGGTCCTTCCGGGTGCTTCTGAGCCACTCTGCAGGCCTCCACACGTGGTTTTCTTCTTACAAACAACCCTAGCAACATGGCTCTGCTCTTCGTAGTTAGCTTTAAAAAGTCCTGCTAAACACCCTGGTCTTATCCCAGTTCTGTTTTTAAATACTTTTGCTTTATAAAGCTGTGAGAGTTGAAGCCCCAAGGAAGAGGGTACTTCAGTTCAAGATGTTTCTCCAGTGACCTAACTTTGTTTACGGCCCTGAAGAGGGAGAGGTGGAGTCTCTGGACTGAGATCACCAAAATAGTTGCGCTGGTATGTGCGTTTTAGACCTGCCCTTGAAATTATTCAGATTAATTGTGGCTTGACTTGCTGTGGGTATTCGAGACCTATTTTCTCCCCCAGTTCTCAGTCCGACTTGTGGCTGGGAACATGTGTAATCATGGGTTTGGACGTTTTCAGCTGTTTTTTGGCACATGTGGTGCTCTAGGCTTGCTCAGAGGTGGAAGGGGAAGTAGGGATGGAGAACGCAGCAGAAAAATATCTGCATGTGGCTGAGTGTTAAAGAAGTGCAACAGCTTAATCTTTGTTTAAGAGTTTTCTAACACACTGAGCCTAAGTGCCTCTCCTAAGGGCTGGCTGCACACGTGAAGATGCGTTGCAGTAAAAACACAGTTGATAATGCTTACTGTAGGGGGACTTTAGTCTTAGTTTCCACAAGAAAACTACATGACCACTGAGATGATGTGTGATCCTGAGGAGTTCAACGTTCCCCTGTACGTCCCCCAGCCCTTGTCATGCTCTCATCCTTTCCCTGCCACCAGGAGCAATGAGACCATGGCAGTTTGCAATATCGCATCTTTGTGCTCTGAAGACACCAGTTTGGGTCACGGAAAAGACCTGACAAGGCTTCCAAGGTACAACCTGGGAGCATTGGAAGTGGCCAGACTTTTTTTTTTCTGAAGGTGATACTTCATTCTTCTTAGAAATTAACGATGCCAGTCTCCCACTTACATTATGACAAACCAGCAAGTTTTGAAGAGCACTTTTTGTTGGTAGTTCGGTTTGCTTGGTGATGCACTGCTCTAAAGACAGGGTCTGTTTGCTCTTGATTTCTCCCAGCTGTAGAGGAGGAGGAAAGTAATCCCTTTTCTATTCTAACTGGCTGGTGGCAAGCTAAGTTACACCCACGCATACTGACTGTCCCCACTGACAAGTTTGGATGCAGACTGCTTAATTTTTCCATTTCCAGGAGAATGAAGACACCTGAGACAGGGGGTTCAGGTGACTTGGGAAGGCTCAGCAGTGATTTAAACCCAATCCAGTGAAACTCTGAGTGCTTGCTCCCCTGCCACAGCTTCTTCATACATTGTAAGGGATCAGGAAGCTATCAACAGGAATAATGAGCACCAGATATTGCAGCAGGGATTTCTTACGTTGCTAAAAAGAGAAAATGCTGGCCTGACCCTCTGCTGGCAGAAAACAGAATAGGAGATATTTCCAACTATTAATTTTATTCTAAAAGGTTCCAGCATCCATGTTAAGTGCCTGCTGCTGATAGCGAAGCCAATGCTTCCATTTTCATTCGTTTCCAAAGCATACTGATGCTGCAGCAGAGCAAACGGGACCGTAAGAATTGCTCAGAGCACAGCTCTGTAAAGCTCTGTTCACACATCCAAACCAGGCAGAACTGAGAGCAGGAGCAAACCCGGTGTCAGCCTACAGGGTATGAATGATGTGTAATAAACGGGTGCTAAACAACAGCGCTGTCACGGCAAAGCTGCTTGTACGTCAGCAGATGCACCCGAGCTGAGGCACTGAACCAGCTCTCCGTGTCTGCTCTGCAGATGAACAGCACGGGGTTTTCGGTACGGCTGAACCGTGTTTCCCTGGAAAAGTGCCTAACTCCCACAAAAACATGAGAAATGCTGCATCCCCCTTCATGGGGGGTGGTGATCCGATGGCGTAAAATGTGAAATACGGGGTTACATAGGGCATGTGGCAAGCAGAGCTGGCATGAAAGTCTTCCAGCATTTGGGAGAGAAAGGTCCGTCAGCCTCAGACCCACACAGTCACCGGTTCACCAGCTGATTTCAGAAGTACTAACAAAGCAGGAACACAGCTCAAAGCACTGTGTAACTTCTATAAGCTTCCTGGTCCTCTAAGCATGGAAAAGAAGACATTATTTGTTATTTAATCACCTCTTCAGTGGGGTGATGGGCCTCTCCCTCTTTTCTCCCCTAAAGGCTTAGCTTTCTTTTTATGCTTGAAGCAGAGCAATATCTATTTATGAGTGTCTGAACCTCTGAAAAAATGAAAGTGCACACGGTTTTGAGGATGAAAAGGTTCCAGCTGGCATTGTTTGAAGTCATTGCGTTTTGCAGGTGTTGTGTGAAATGAGTTGTATTTACCCAGGGTGCTGGGGCTGAGGGAACAAACCTGGTTTCTCGCTCAGGTGGGATGGTGTACCTCCTCAGCTTGCCCTGGTTTTGCATTTGTTTTGGGATGTGTGCAGTGGCAGCATGAAGGTAAGTTGGATGCAGAGGTTCTGCTCCAGCTCCTGTCCCAGCTGGTGACCGTGCAGGGCCAGAATGTCAGCAAGTGGCTGCCAGCCAGCACTAAGAATATAAGCTGCTGGCTGCCTGCCTAACAGCCAGCCACACAGCCTCAGCAGCCCACAACAGTGGCAGCTGGCCACATGGTGAAATTGAAAACACAAACACACCCTCATCTGGACCCCGGTGAGTGTAATAGTTCATGCTTCCCGTTTCTGGAAAAAAAAAAAAAAATCAATATTCAGGAACAAAGTAACCCAGAGCTTTCCTTCATTTCAGTCTTTTGTGTCCTAGGGCAGTCCAAACCCAATAACTGAGTTTTTATTATGTCACATTTCACCACTGCTGACTGCGACCAGCCTGGCTAATCCCTCTGCTGCTGCCTGATCAGTATTTTTGTAATTCATTGTTTGTCCATTTTACTTTCATGGCTTTTAGGGCTTTTTTATTTCCCCCCTCGCCCCCTAGTTGTAGGGAATTTGCAGCTGCCCCCCGTGCTTGTTCAGTCTGATAGGTGGTCACACACAGACAGGCAGGTAGATGGTGCTGGGCTGAGAGCCTCTGCACAGCCATTAAGGGGCAAGCAAATAAAGCAGGTGTCGTCGTGGGAGTCTGCTATAGGCCACCCAGCCAGGATGACAGCTCCGATGAATCATTTGTGGGTGACTTCAACTCACTTTCCTAGGGCATAAGTTACAGCTGACTCCTTCTCCTCAGAAACTCTGCCAAAAAAGTACAGTTTTTAATTGTCAGTTCCTGCCACGCACCCAGGAGTGGGGTCAAGATGATCAATAAAGGGTGTTGTCCCTCTGAGCATTGAATAATCCCTCTTACTGGCTAAAAAGTCATGTGTGTACGTAGTGGGAAGTGTTCATCTGCTTGCTTTTACTCTTAGTACAAGAGAGTGTACATTGTGCAGAGGTGGAGGGAATTGTTTTTCTATTTGGAGGTTACGCATACCCACGTTTTCAGGCACAGGGTAGTGGTACTTTAATGGCTACTAGCACACGAGGCTCTTACTTCTTTTGGTGTGATTGATTTAAAAAAAAATTGGAAGGAAATCATCACCAGGATTCAAAGCTGCATAGTGTTTCTTTTTGGTGAGACACATCAACTGGGCACACTTACTCCAACCGTGTGCCCTTCAACCCAGCAGAGCACAGTGGCTCACCAGGACAGCCCCCTGGTGCCTGCTCCTGCCGCTCCTCATGAAGTGTGCTTGTGTTTTGTGCGTGAGGAGACATCAGCTCAACCGCCAAAATTACCCCCAGGTCATCTGACACAGCTGTCCCCATTCAGCCCACTAATTCTGATTTCTGACTTCATCTAATCGTGGCTGTGAGACGCTCCCGAAGCTGTTCCCAGCTGGTGTGAAGACTGGGGCTATTTAATCCTTTTTCCCTCTGCATTAAATCTTGCTCACCTGGAGCAAGCTTTTCAGGCTGGTGTAACCTTTCCAAACGGCTCTGGCTCCTGCTTTTGGGTGGAGCCTGAACTAAGGAACAAGAAACCAGTCATCCGTCTCAGGAGCGTAGCTTTGTCTTGGCTGAACGATGCTACCAGCTTTTAAAGGTATTTTTCTAATGGTATGGTGACCTTGAAACCTTTCTGTAGTTGGTCTCTGGTCAGTTGGCTTAGTGTCAAGGGCAAGGTGAAGAGAGCACAGATGTCCATCCTAAAATCCTTTTTGTAGTTGAGGCAGGGGATGAACCACGTTGTCCATCCAGAGTGACCCACATCAGCCACAAGCTGTAGGTTCCTCTTTGAGCAGCTGGGGGCCAGTAGCTGCATTGGGTAGGACAGGCTGTTCAAAGCTCCAGCTGCCACAGGCTTTCTCTGTGTAAAGTAATATGAAATAAATCCCCCCAGCATTAGCAGTATGAGCGATTGGGAGTAAGTATATCCAATGTTCTCTCACCTTAAGGAATTCAGCTTAGGGCTTGGTACGAGTAAACTGAGAACCTGGTAATTAAACAGGGCTCAAGCATTTTCACCTGAATTTTTTGACTCGGAAATGGCACGGATGTACAAATGTGAATAAAGAAGGCTCTCTTCTATCCCTTAGAGAACAACAGTAGCTTCTTTCACAGACTGCAGTAACTCCTTTCCTAGCGCTGGGTGCTCAAGGCAGCTCTCGGGGAAGTCGCGAATACTTCCCCGATCCGCGAGGAAGCCGTGGGTCTCAGCACGGTTGTGTTGGCAGCTGTCTGCCAGACTTGTTCTGCTGTGCTTCTCTGTGCTTCCCCTGCTGTGCTTGTGTCTCATGGCCAGTACCCAAGGATGGTATTTCTATTACTTTCAAACCTAGGACCATCTGCAGTAGAAGGTGTTTTTTTGTTTGTTTGTTTGTTTGTTTTTTGTAGCAAGCTGCATAAGTTGTGTTTACTTAATGAACGTGGATCTGTGTCCTGTAAGCTGGTGGAATGACGTTTCCTCTGAACCCCTGCAAGACTTGAAGCCAGTACCTTAGCACATTTATTTCCTTTTAATAAATCCTCTGCTCTTTCACTGGCAACTGCCTTCTATAGAAGCCCTCTTTATTATCTTTTTCTTTTTTTTTTTTTTTTTTTTTTTTTTTTTTTTTTTTGCTATTACCCTTGCTTGAAGCACTGAACAAAGTCCTTTTTAATTGCTGCCATCTGATCTTTGTCCTGGAGAAGCAAAGTCAGTTTTTCAAAACAAATGATGTCTGAAGCCTTACCCAGCTATCAAATATTGCTATTGACTGTCTTACTGGACCGTGTATTGGTGCCAATTCTACCAGCCTCATTAACTATTTAAAGATCAAACCTAACTCTCTTCTAGCTTATAAGAGACAAACGCAAGCATGGAATGTATGGCTAGAGTTGGTTGTATGGAAAGGCTGCACCCTCTCTTCTACAGGTTGTCTGGTTTCATCAGATCTGTCCCTTATGTCTGCCTTATCAGATCTGCCTAAGTAAGGTACCTAAATGAAGCCTCTTCCAAACTGAATTTCCTCTTCTCAGAAGTCTAGCACTTTTTACCCTTTTCTACCCTTTCACAAAGTCTATTTCTGACAGGGAATGCATGCTGACTTTGGGTATTAACAACTCAGCAACTCTGCCCTTGAATACAAAACAATCCACCTTCAAATTGATCAGTAACCTAAAAATAGCGTTTTTCAGGCAATATGCTTGTTCTTCATCTTCAGTTAAAGGAAGAATGGCAGTACAAATTTCCTTTCAAACTGGCTGTTGACCTCTCCTACAGTAAACTTGGTGAAATAAAATAAATGCAGGGTTGAGTTCTGCACACAGACTTGTGCCATTCAAAGACCTAGCTTGTGCAAGGAAAGATACTGATAGCTATCAAGCTATCAAAACCAAACAAAACATCAAAACGCCCACACTTTGCGGTTCTCTGCTCAAGCCCTAAATCAATAGAGGTGCTGCTGTACAGCTTGTATTCAAAGCTGTCTAGATGCTATTTGGCTTTACTCAATCAACTCTCTCTGTAGCTTCCAATCTGAAGTTTCCGCTCATCCCCTCTGTTTCTATTCTGTAGAGGGGGGAGAAAGAACTCTGAGACCCCTTGTTCCCCAACAACCTCCTTTGAAAAATTTTAGGTTCTCTTTTCTACTCATAAATACTTTGCACTGCAAGGGAAATGCATGCTTCCTGTTATGGGCTAACATACCCACTCACAATTACTGGAGTAACTGGAAGACGATGATTTATGAAGGACTCCTGAACTCCTTTGAAGTTCTCCTGTACCTGTCACTGCTTCCAATTTGTTCTGGTAATTATTCCTAAACTTCTTCATCAAAGGCAAACCAGGCTTTCCTATTTTTCTTTCAGACATCATGCTGTTATTGTTTCTGTGCTCTTGATGCACAGAGGTTCCTCCATTTCTCTTCCGATTTATACTTACTGTGCAAGCACCTTCTGTAGAATTTTTCTCATTCCCCTCTTGCATGTCACTTGATTTTCTTTTTCAGTATGCTTACTGGAAGTTTCTGAAACTCATTTTCTACGTGTCTGAAATTTGGCTTTGCTACAAGTGACTGGCGTATTTTCTGCTTTCAGTGCAGTCCTCCATTCACTGCTCTGCCTTCCTGAGTGCTACTGTAATTTTTGTCTCCTGTCTGTGAGTAGTGAGGAGTAGAAAACTCATGGGTGGAAAAATTGCAGCTGAAGACTCTGAAGATGAGTTTTTAGGTAGTTGTGGGCTGGCTTCATATTTAAATGCTTGAGCTGGTAATGGAAGTCAAAAAAGTCTACCAGCTCTGCTATGAAACCTGGGTAGAGACGCTGCAGAGATCTTGGATTTATCAAGGATCACGCTGAAGTTTTGCATCCTGGACTGGTTTCCACCTTACGCATTTCCAGGCCACTCTATTTCTAACAGTTTCTCTGAAAGCTGTCTTCTGTATCACCTCATCAATATTCTGTTTCTCTCTCCAGCGAAGGGGGTTTACATCGCTTCGTCTTTGGCTCCTGATAATCGGCTCGCATGGCAATTTGATATTCCAGGCCTATGGTTTGTTTCCTTATCACTAAAAGCAAGGTTTTGAATCACGTCTCCCAGCCTTAGGCCTGGAGCCCAGTTCCTTGTTGTCAATATTCGTATGTGGTTAAATTCTTTTCGGCCCTATCATGTTCTATGCAATGTATTTGGTGTCCAGAAAAAAAAAAAAAAATCCTATCCATTACAAAAAATTCTCATCTTACAAAAAAATTAAACTTTTTAAGATGGTACCAGAAAGAACACGGAAGATGTGGCATTCTCTAGATAAGAGGTTGGATTACTACAGATACATCACTGTGCCTCCCCAGATCTTGTTTTACAGCACCACTTCAGTGCACCTCCCTGTTCACCCCCCAGTGGGCTTTTAATAGGAACAGGCAAGCTACGCGCAGTGCAGAGGAAGGGCAACTGCCCTAGCATTACTTCTAAGCCGTCCAGTGCTTGTGCTGCTAAGGAGATCAAGGGCAGGCTTGGAGAGCAGGGGCTTTCTCTGAATCTTCAACGAGCTATTGGAAGGCATTGAAAACTAGCAGTGCTCAGCTCCCCTGTTGAGCTGTCGACCTGTATTTCTGTAACAGCCAGGTTTTCTTAGTGGTGGAGGTGAGCTCCCTGGAGGTCTGTGCTCTATCCTCTGCCAGGAAGGGCAGCCTCTGGAGTCAGTCCCGTTGGACTGGATCAGGAAGAGGCTGTATGGCTGCACTTCACACCTATTGCAGAAAATAGGCTCCAAGGCCTTTGATGTTTCTGTTTCAGCTGTCAGGACCCATTATGCCGTTGTCCGTTACTGTAACGGATCCTCCCAAGCTTCTCCTGTACCTCATCAGCCCTGGCCTTGGCACTCTGCAGCTGTGTAACTGATATGAAAATGTGTGCAATATTCCTGCTGCATCAGTTAAGAATGTTTTTACAAGGAGTTCCTACTGCTGTAAAAGTGTTTTTCAGATGATGTAACTTCTGCTTAAACCTCACTTTCTCTCTTGCAGGCTCTGAGTGAGAGGCTTTAAATGTTTTATGTTAACTGTGAAAGATTGTTAGAGACTCTCATACAGAAATCCTCTTTTTCTGCACAATAGCCAATTTTGCTGTTGGCAGTAGTAGTTTGCTTAAAAACAAAGGGGTATGTGCTTTGGTAATATATGGTTTACAATAACAACATGAAAAAAGGAAATTCAGTAGAACGAGTCGTGTCATTTGCTCACGCATTGAAACAAACAGTTTGGGCATGGAACAAAGCTGAATGCTTTTTCACTAGAGGTTCCATGAGCTTTAAATATACAACAGCTTGAAGTATACTCTGGCTTTTTCAGATTAGACTTCTCTACCTTCCTTTGAGCAGTCTGGATGTTTGTGCCAGCCCTGAAAACTGGTTACTTTTGCCCTGCTGAAAACTCAAAGGATTCAGATGAAAGATGCATTTTACTTTAGATCATCATCCCTCCTTGACAGGATTAAATGAGCATTCAGCCATTACTGAAACTGAAGAAGATAATCCAGACGTTAATACAAACAGGAATGAGAGAACCCTGGTGTGTGTACTGGCTTGCAAGAAATGGGCTCTGTCTTCAGTGACATAAACCATTTTTTTCTTAAATTTCTATAATTTTGTTACTGCTGCCTTATGGAATCTTTTCTGTGAGAAAACTGCACCATCCGTTTTGAATGGCTTGATAGATAGAACTCTAGCTAAGCCAAAGAGAAGCGCAGGAGTTTTGAGCAAAGAACACTTAAAAAAACCTCCATCCCTAGTTTGTAAGTAAGGAATCTCCAGTGCTGGAATTATCTGCAAGACCACCTCAACCTACAGTCTGTCTCATCACTGGCATTCCTACGGTTCTTTCTAGGCCTTGAGATTTCTTGGGGTTCTTGTTTGTTTTTGCTTCACTGAGATACTAGACTTTAAATATCTACAGCATGTGGAAGAACAGAGAGAAAACTGTTATCAATACAAACGTATATAAAGGATTTATTGTAAACAAAAAAGGTCTGTGCAAACAGTTAGGAAAATAGTCCTATATTCTTTAGAAATGGCACACAACTTTTAAAAATGTAAAACCCACCAAACCTACTCTGTAGGTACTCTACCTGATAACAGGCCACAAATGAATCGCTCCACTCAGCAACTTCTGTAATTGGCTTTGATTTTTCTTGCAGAGTGCAGCTCAACTCTGAGGCATAATGTTGGCAATCAAGCAAGATCTATTTTTTTAACGTCCCTGAAGTAGGAAGATGCATAATGACCCAGCACAACAGAACCAGAACTGCAGCAGCACGAGGCCTGCCTCTGTTGGCTCCTCAGGCCCCCAATGCGTGATGCCCAGCCAGCACTTGTCAGCACGCGCCCCTACCGGCCATGCTCTCTTCTCTCCTAAGGCCGGGGTGCACTGGGTGTTCCTCTAGCCTGTCAAATTCATTCAGGTGGAAGTGAGCTGCCAGTTTGTTTACCATTCTTTTCAGGGTCACAAAGGCTGCAACAACTTGGAAGACGAGGAAGAGGACAAAGACGATATTGACTGATCTTTCCAGTGGCTGAATTTTCAGACCTTCATTAAATAGCAGGAAGAGAATTATAGGTAACTGCAGGAGGAGACTCAGGAGCCAAAACCCAGCCAGTTCAGGAACCTGTAACAGGGAGACATCACCATTTGAAAACTGGCAGCTGGAGATGAGGAAAAAATGCAAAAGTTTGTGAGGAAAAAACCCCACTTTTTTTAATCTTCCAAAAGCCAGGAAATAATGTGAATGGCGAAGTGAGGTGGTTTAACCTTTACATATAATTTGTTTTTAACAGTACCTAAATCTTCCAAAAAACAGTTTTGGGGAAAGAGAGTGGTCCCCTCTGAGGGAAAACTCCTTGGAATCCACAAAAGTTAATGGAAGCTGATGCTTCCAAGGTAACAGAAGGTGCACACTGTAACTCAGAAATAACCATCTACTCCAATCTCTTAGACAAACAGGCCGCTTTAGTTATGCTCAGCTGTAAAAAGCCCTCTTGCACAAATTAAAACATACGTGTGGTGACATACCTTCTCCTGCAGATTGCCCATGTATCCCAGGTAGAGTCGAATGACCTCTATCAGAGAGGTCAGGAAGATGACTGTGACCAGGATGAATTTGTAGTAATCTGACAAGACTGGATACTAGAGGGAAGAAGAGAGTCAAAGCGTCTGCCATGCTGTTTCTTAACGTGCTATCTGTGGTTAAACACAGACACTGTATGTTACTGTAAGTTGACAGCATTGTATCAACTTTCAAACACTCAAAAAACCCACTAGCTTCTAATTCCAGCAAGCTCTGTCTCTGTACTTGGGAGGTTTTGATCAGAAATGGTCCACTTGCAAAACCTTTATTTTCCTTCAGGACTCACCTTCAGCTGGAGCATGACAACTGTGCAGAGCCACCAAAATGGGAAAAAATACACGTTGAAATAGAGGGACATCTGCAGCGGTAAACTGGAAATCATTTCGTTATCTGTAGACAAAGAGAAGTCTTTATCAGCCCCAGTTTATTCCATACCTTCCTTCAGCAATTGACAGAAAGATTCTGCTCCATCTTAGCTTCAAGCACTCCTCGGTCAAATCAAATGTTACAAGTATTTTCACCTAGCAAGAGGAATGGGGTACACCGTTTCCAGGAATCTAATACAACTTGCAGCTCACATGATACAGACTTTATCATCACTTAGTCATGACTGGGGAGTAAGCCGTAAGCTACCACATAACCAACAATCTGAGAGGCTTAGCTCAAGTAGTGCTGTATGCTGGTATGGCAGAAATAGGAAGTGGTAATTCTATTGCTGCTCTTAAGAGGATGGTCAAAGTTTAGGTGAGAACATACGGGATTATTTTTATTTTGCAGATGGCTTTCCTGAGCAGGAACATACTGCTGCAGAGCAGGTTTTCATTGCCCACTCTTCTTCCCCAAGTCTTTAATTTAAAGAGACATGGATAAAACTAACATTGTGAGAAACTTGTTTTATTTCTTGAGCTAAGAATTTCAAATATGTGTCAAGCTAAACTTATTCTTTAAAGACTGGCCAGAACAAAATGTGTTGATACAATACAGAGAAGAGCAAATATTGAACCATAAACTCTGCTGGCCGCAAACTCCATACTTAGGATTTAATCATAGATTAAAAAAAAAAACAAAAAAAAACTGAAAACAAGGAAAAAATTAAGAGAGTCATCAAAGAAAACTTCATTTTTAATGGGTGGAGTTTTATTGCCACTTCAACTGATAAACTTGTATTGCATCCCATTTACTTCAGTTACCAACAGCCTCATTTCTCACATTTATCCTGAAGTCTGTAGACACACCTTCACTTAGTATCATTCAAGCAAGTTCAGAAGGCATTCACTGTGACCTGCTTTGTGTTCAAGTCCTGTGCCCGTCTGTCACAATGACGGTACTCAGTTGAATCTTCGAGTAACGGCCACATGTTTTTTCCTTCCAGACTCAGAAGCACCTCTCTTCCGACACTGCTGTCTCTTTGTGTATCTCCCAACCCTTCCCATACCTGTTTTTGTTCCATCTCAGTCTGGCATCCCTGTTTTCAGTCCGGCCACATGCAGCCTGGTACAGTCTGTTCCAGAAGTCTTTGTGCCAGTTGCAGAAGTGTTTAACCAGGGTAGCTACTGGACTAGGTGGGAAGGGAGGAGTATTTGGGAACAGAACTGGGACAGACCTTAAGGGTAGGTTGTGAGGGGCAGGAATTTTTTATACTGAAATAGAAAGTGCAAGACAACCAATATATATATATTTTTAACAATCCCATTTTTAAGAATCAACATTTTACCACATCTACAAAGACACGAAAACCTATAGCTACTCCAAAAACACTTTTACTGTCTGCCTAGATTTGTCTCAGCTGTCCTAGCAGATCAGTCTGCAAAGCTCAGAACTCGTGCACTAGTGGTGGATTTTGGAGGGCGCTGAGATACAATTCCAAAACATGGTGTTATCTTTCAAAAAAACCAAGACCATCCAACTACAGGTAACTGCTTCTTCCCTGTATGCTTTACGTACGGGATGAAAACGCAACGCTTCCTGGCCATGTTTAAAAACCGGGGAGCCAACAGCTCCGGTATCAACTGTGACGACGAAACTGTTTGAGGAACGCTAAAGGTTTCATCGGCACACCGCGGGGAATTTTAACTCCTGCTCAAGTGTTAAAGCAGTGTTTTGAGGGAATGCTCAGGAATACCAGTCAATTCTAATTCACCTTTTCATCCCTACACCCTGCTTATTTTCTGGGATTGTACAGATCCCTGCCAACGCCAGGCTGCGCTGCGATGCCTCGACGCCAGGGCAACTGGCTGAGGTACGTGTGCCACTGCTCTCCACAGCCCGCACCTTCTCACAACGATGCCTTCTGCCCCGGTGCGTGAGTACCAACGGTTTC